>CAJHZI010000219.1:0-472087 GCA_905160935.1 Enchytraeus crypticus | reverse complement strand
TACTGTCAAGAAGAGTAAACTCCTGAGTTTTTTTTTTTTTTTTATATTCCTTAAGTAACTCTTTAAATGCTTTACCACCTACTAAAATCTTTCGTTTACTATCCGGTTTTTTCACTAAAACTTTAGCTTTAGGTTCTTCTTCTTTCGCAACAGGTTTATTATTATCTATATTTATAAAATTATTGGTTTTTTCATCGTAAGTATATTTTCCCTCTTTAAGTAACTTTTTAAATGCACGACCGCCTACGTCAATATTTCTATTACTTTTTGTACTTTTTACACGTACTTTAGTGCTAGTACCTTCCTTAGCTTTTACTGCTTGACTTTTTTTCGTGACGTTTGAAAATGTCGAAGCATTGTTTACCATACTTTCAATATTTATAAATTCATCATTTGTTATTTTACGACCTAATATCGATTCTACCTTCATTACTGCTAGATGATTAAATAACTTTAGCCTTTCTAACTCATCATTTGTCAACACCATTTATTAAGTAAAAGATTATATAAAAGAAAAATTCTTTCATTAAATAAATTGCTAAATAAATGGAAGCCATTATTTTATCTGGCGATATAACTAGAAGAGTTAAAAAGTATGATACAGAGGAAGAGAGACAACAATCTAAAATAAGAGCTGTAAAGAAATATGCAAGTACAAAGTATTACTGTGATATTTGTGATAAAACCATGACACTTCATAATTACTCTAGACATATTGAATCCAATAAACATTTCCAAAATTCCATCGCTAATAAATGAATACTTCTCAAGTTAGTATTAAAAACCCACACATAATTACATAAAACATAATATAAAACACAATATTTAAAGTGTTCTATATTTTTTTTTTTTTTTAATTATGTGTACTATAAATGGTGCCGACAATGAATCGACTACAAGATATGGCTTTGATAAAGGTGCTAGATACAACTTTAGAAAAATTAAGGAGTATGGAGCATTCCGAAAAATCATCATTTTTAAAATGGCCAGTTTTTTTTTTTTTGTAAGTTACACTCTGCAGAGGAATTAACCATAGTTGCATTACTGACGAAACTTACGTTTTGATCGATAAGTTGTGCGTTGAATTGTCATTGATGAAGACTAGAGGCATATCAGGTGACGATTTTAAAATGATTGAACATATACAGCTTGATGGAATCGACTTTAATAGACTTTCTGAGGATACTTTAATGCTCATTTACTATGTGTGGCCGTATAATACGGATGCCATACATTCTAAATTAGAGAATACAGAAAAATTTAAATGGGCATACAGTTATTATGAAAGTGATGACTTTTGATACATGTAAATGAATACTTCTAATATTACAGTTAAATCTTATCTACCCTCTGAAAGTAGAAGGGAAAGATCTAAATTACAACAGGTTAAAGATAAACATAGATCTTTTACTCAGACTAATAAAAAGGATATTCCTAAAGATTTTAATGAATTGAAATTAATAAAGTGCAGAGATCATGCTATAACTTTTCTAAATGAATACATGAATATTGATGAGAAGACTAGTAAATCAAAATATTGTAAAACTCATCACATAAGTCATAATACCCTGAATACCGGTCTCAAACAACTTGGGTACAAAACGCGATTAAATGAGACCAAACCAGATGTGCCTAGACCACTTGAGACCAAACCAGACCAAGCTAGACCAATTGAGAGCAAACGGAGAAAACATAAACCACGTAGTGACCTTGTTGTTGCAGGTAACCATGCAAACCCAGAGGGTTTGGATCTCAACAAAGTTGAGTATGAAGATGAGGAACTGGAGAAAATGATTAATACTAGTTTAGCCAATTTACAAGTTGAATAAACTTTTGTTACTAGTAAATGGATCTAATACCCTTAGAAGAAAAAAGTAAATGGACCAATGATTTAAAACCCATACTGAATGAAATGAGTAAATTATCTGATGCAGATAAAATTCAAGGATTCAAAAATGAAGTTGTAGATAAATATGTAGCTCATAAAGCCTTAAATTACGTTACCCAACAATTAATCTTAGTAGATTGTGATAATGAAATGTTAGAGAAAGAAAACGAAGAACTAAGATATAAAGTTGATAATTTAGGAAAGTTTGATGAAAATAGGTTAAATGAATTTAGAAATAAGACTGTAATTGTTCCTTCCACAGATAATGAAATACGAGATAGAGCTATGAAAATATTTAGAAGAAATCAAGCTAGAATGAAACAAATGAATGCGAATATAAAAAAGCAAATAAATGAATAGTGAAATAACGAAACTTGAGAGAAATGTTAAGTCTTTAATAGATCAAAATGATAGACTACGATTCTGTATTTACACCTCCATTCCCATTATTATTATTTTAGTAATGTATATAGCAATGAATCATTTAAATAAACAAAACCTAAATCAAGTATGAGTAAGTTTTTATAAAGTAAAAGTTGTAGTTCTTCATTAGTGTTATCAGGATCAACTTCTTTTACAGTTTTATTTAAAAATCTTCTGTATCTTTTCCTTGTACCTTTTTCAGGAGCTAAAAATAGTTGTTCTTTAAGTAGAGCGGCCTTTAACTCTTGAAATATATCTTGAGGTAAAAGCTCTATCAACTTTATCATATTAACTTTTAAACCCCCGAATATAGAACTCTCCTCAAGATCTTCCATATTTCCTGCAAAGATATTCTTGTAAATGTTATACATAGATATAGCATAAGTCAAGGAATTAATGAATTGCTTTGAATTGTATTGATCTAGTAAATTATTTTTCATTAACACTAAAGAAATAACTTCTCCAATTTTACAAAGTTTCTCAGCAAGTATATTATCATACGTGCCATTAAGGAGCACGTATAATTTATTAGTTACATCACTAGAATTCATATCCCCTAATTTGGAATTTGTTTCAAAATATTCTTTTGTTATACAATCATGAGCATCAACGGGATTTCCAACATTAGTTATACGATTATTATTCATATCAAGGTTACCAGTCATTGAACCCCCATTTTTATTCAGTTTTGAATTTAAAACAGGTTGCACAGTTTCTTCTATATGTAGATTGGCTAGTTGCACTGCTGCTAGAGTAGTTTCTTTTTTAATATAATCACAATACCCCTTTGTAGCTACATCGTTATCATTAATTGGTAATTTTACATTTGTTATTCTATTATTATTCAAACTGATATCACTAGTAATATTTCTATCAAGTTTTGTATCTATAGCAGCCTGAAAGGCTACCTGGACTTTGTCCAGCATTCTATACAAGGTTTTAAAACTAGAATCATTAACCTTTGGTTTATCTGTAGAACCTGATTTTAAAATAGAGTTGTTACTCATTTAGTAAGAGTAAATAAGGACAATGACACAATATATAAATCACGGTGTTACACTTTCATCAGGACAAGCAACTAAAATTAAGCATGCATGTGATAAAGGTACTGAAGTTGTAATTAAACTATCTAAAAAGAATTTAACAGGAGATATCAATCTTCCTTTAACGAAGACTCAGTTAAATAAAATTAAACAAGCTAATGCTGGTGTGGAACTAACCCTTAGTAAAACTCAACTTAAGCATATGGAAAAAACTGGAGGATTCCTAGGGGCTTTCCTTCGCTTACTTCCTGCAGCTTTAAGTCTTTTAGGATTAGCGGGAGGAACAAGTGGTACAGGTAATTCGAGCAAACAGGTGGCTCCATCAGAGTCAGACATATCAAATTCTAACCCAATATCATTTTATGGAATACCCTTATCAAATACCTTAAAGTCATATGGTTTAGAAGGTAATACAGAAGGACTTAGAGGAGCAAAGTGGGGTAAAGGTTTATACTTAGAAAGAGAAGGATCAGGCATAATTAGCGATGCTGTGGAGCCAATACCCTTGGTTGGAAAGATCTTATCTGACCTCTTAAAGAAGATTGGTTTAGGAGGTAATCCAAAAAGACTTAGAGGTGTAGTGTGGGGTAACGGTTTATACTTAGAAAGAGAAGGATCAGGTTCTTTTTTAGAAAAAAAAAAGACGTGCAAGTGTTAACTTTCCCTAAATTTCTAAGTAAATTTCCTTTACCACTAAAACCTTTAAGTAATTTTGATATTATGGAAAAATGTAAATCAATTAAAAACTTTAAAAGTGTGTTTATGAGAGATGAGTTGAAAGGCAAGGCTAGCACTAGCGAAAGTCTAATATTAAATATGGATGATAGTGAGGGTCAAGGAACACATTGGGTTAGTCTTTATGTTAAGGGTAAGAATTGTTATTACTTTGATAGTTTTGGTTTCGAACCTCCATTAGAGGTTAAGAATTATTGTTCAGAAAAAAACAGATATTTCAGTACATATAAAATACAAGCTAGGGATGAAATCATATGCGGTCATTACTCTATCTATGTTATTAGGGAATTAAACAAGGGTAAAAGTTTTCACGATGTACTTAATCATTTGTTTCAAATCGTAGCTAGTAAATCAGAACAAAGTTGAAGAACTAATGTCTCTAAACACAGATTTTTCACAAATACTAATACCCCTATATGGTAATAAAAAACACAAGAAACATGCAGATATTTTTCCTAAAAATATATTTATGATAATAGCAGGCAGTACGGGATGTGGAAAAACTAATCTGATGCTTAATTTCTTACTAAATAAAGTTTTAAAATATGATGACGTGATGATATACACCACAACACCTTTTCAAGATGCTTACAGATATTTACAGGACATTAATACAGAACTGGATTCTGACATTGTTACTTTGTACAATCCTAATGAGTCGAGTATTGTAGGTCCAGAAGAACTTGATAAAGATAAAACCCATATTGTAGTTTTCGATGATGTTATGAGTGAGGATCAAAAAGTTATGACAGATTACTTTTGTAGAGGTAGACATAATAATGTAAATGCATTTTATTTATGTCAAAGCTTACATCATTTAAAGAAACATGGAATACGCCAAAATGCTAATATATTTATTTTGTTTCATCAAGATAAAAAGACAGTAAAATATTTCTATGATACACATATTTCAGGTGATATGGGGTTAGAGGAGTTTGAGAAACTTTGCGATAAAGCTTGGTCTAAGAAGCACGGATATATAGTAATCAATCTTTGGGAACCTCCTGAATGTGGTCGATATCTCTTAAATTATGATACTTTATATGTTCCAAACAAATACATAAAAATACATAGAAGTACATAGAAATGTGTTTTATCGTGTATAAATATGCTGGTAAAATTTGATCCTACAACATATAGTAAGGTTAAAAATGAGGTTAAGGAAATGTTCAGAGATGAGAAAGTTGGAAAGCAACAAACATATGAGAGTCAATCAGAATTATTCCAACCAATCATAAATAGTACTAAAGAAGTTATGAAAACTATCACTGATGAGAAACAAAGCTTAAATAATACAGCCGATAGGCTGCTGAGCAAAGCTCAGATTTTAGCACTTCGAGATAATGCTGGACAAAGTCCAGGTAACCTTCCAGGTTACGACCAAAGACTCGCATTAAGGCAAGCAATACAAGATATGTCAGGTCTTTCAGACGTATTTTCAGAACCGAAGGAATCTACTCCTAAAGCTCCAAGAGTTGACTTAAACAGAGGCTTTAATGAAACAGATATAGAAAATTTACAGGACTTAAGTTTACCACTTCCACATGCAGTATATTCTATCATTGGTGAAATACCTGAAATTCTAAAAGAGGTTACAACAAAGATAAAAAGTCTTGCACAAGAATTTAGAGAAGATCGATTATCTAAGAAGACAGATATAGAGAAAGGAATATATGAATCACAAAGGGTCACTTTAGATAAATATAAGAAAAGGTTAAAGTATATTCAGGAAAGTAAACAAGTAGTTGGGGAGGGTAAAAAGAAAAAGAAACTTGTTAAAAAGAAATGTGGAAGAGGGAGGCCTAAAACAAACTACGCTCTAGTATATAATGATGCAAATGATTTACTTCAAAAACTGGAAGAATATATTGCATCGTATCATGCTGGTAATAATGGAGTTTATAATACCATTATTACTATTTTAGATGAATTATTGAACAATAAAATTATCTGTAAGGATACCCATGATCAAATCTTGAAGAGTAATAACCTTTACTTATAGTGACCTTTGGTCACGTCTTTCCTGATTTTAAATCAGTCTGTCGAAGACAGCTAGCAACTTCGTAGCTAGTAAATACAAAATGGCAAAACTAACACTGACCAGTCATACAACCGATTTTACCACAATTCTAAATCCTCCAATATATCTTAATACAAGCAAAAGATATGAAGCAGCCTTTTTATCATTACACACCTATAATTCTGTACCAAATATTACAGAAACTAATAATAAATTTAAATACTCTACAGATAAGGGGGTTACTTGGAAAATAATCACATTTGATAAGGGTGCGTATGAATTGGCTGTAATTAATGCAAAAATAAAAGTAGCAGATCCGAATTTTGAAATTGATATTGATTATTATAAACCAACGTTTAAGACATTACTTGTTATACCTAATGAAAACTATATGGTAGATTTTGGAGTGGAAAATTCGATAGGTAGAACTTTAGGATTTACAAATGAAAAATTAGGGAGTGGTGTTCATTATTCACCAAACGTAATAGATATAGAAAAAGTAAACTCAATACTGGTACACTGTGACATTATTATTGGTACTTATGTTAATAGTTCTAGATCAAATGTTATATATAACTTTACACAAAGAGTAAGTCCAGGATATAAAGTAATAGAGAGACCAAGTCCTGAATTAATATTTCTTCCAGTTGTAGGAAGACCTGATATACAAAGTATTAGAATCTGGTTAACGGACCAAGATAATAAACCTATTGACCTAATGGGAGAAAAAATTACAATTGATATACTGATTAGAGAGGTCAGATCTTTTATATCTGTTTAAATAAGGATGTTCGTGAGAAAGAAGAATCAAATGTACACATCCAAAAGAAAAATGGTGTATGGTTCTGGCTTTGTAGATATCCTAAAAAGGATTGCTTCATATATTTTTCAAAATAAGGATTTGATTGCTAAACCAATGTTAAAGGCTGTTGGAGAAGTAGGGGGTTTGGCCCTTACAGAAGGAAGTAAAGCTTTAATTAATAAACTCTCTACTGATAAGAAGAAGGAGTTAGATCCTAATTCACAACAAATATTGGATAGATTAAGATCTGGTAGCGGTATAAAGAGATTTTAAACTAGTAAATGCAGACTGAAGTAGATAACGATGTACTTATATTACAAACTCAAGTGGAAGTTGATAACAGTATTGAAAGAAAAGATTTTAAGACTTTCATTCCCCAAAGTAAAGCTGATTTTAATAACTTTGGTCATACAATTGAAATTAGAACTCCTGCTAGCGATGCTTATTATATTCCTTCTCAAAGTTATATCGAAGTAAAGGGTCAGCTAGTTAGAGCAAACGATAATAATGATGTTTATGCAGCTGATGCCCAAATAGCTTTAATTAATAATGCTGTAATGTATATGTTTTCAAGTATTGAGTACAGATTAGGTGGGCAAATAATGGAAACTTTAAATTTTCCTGGACAAACTACATCAATGTTAGGTTATCTAATTTATCCAGATGATTTTAACAGTAGTTCAGGTCTAAACAGTGTTGGAGTAAAGATACATCTTCTAGTGCAGATAGTAACGAAATTAATGCATCGGTTAATATACCTGCAGCAGGTTATAGGCCTACTAGAAATAATAATTTTAATCAGGGTTTTGATGTGCGCAGGAAACTTCTTATGAGTTCTGATCCAAGAGGAAACTTTTCATTCATTATACCTTTTTCTCACATTTTCGGATTCTCAGAATATGACAAGGTCTTATATAATATGGAGCACATTTTAAAATTCACAAGAGGTAGTGATGATTTACCAATACACAGGGCAAATGGTGTTCCTGCAAGTAAAATATTAATGAATGATATTAGATGGATTATTCCACAAGTAATACCGTCTCCAGTTAAACGAACTCAACTGTTAAAAAAAAAAAAAAATAAAGCACTTATTCCATTACATTTTTCTGCAAGAAGTGATGAGCATACTACTGTAATTCAAAATGTCCGTAGCTTTAACTGGATGTTAAATAGTTCAGCAGGTGTGGAAAAACCAAGATGGATAATACTTTCATTTCAAACTGATAAGACTCGTACCCAAGAACAAAATCCTGCAATATTCGATCATGTTAATTTAAGCTCAGCTTGTGTTAAGTTGAATGGAGATAGATATCCCTCAGATTATATAGATATTGATTACGCAAAGAATGATTACGTTAAACTTTATGAAATGGCTGAAAATTTCAAGAAAGATTATTATGGAATAAATAATTTAATAGGTGGCAATCAAATAAATTTACTTAGTTACAAGGAGTTATATCCTATTATAGTATTTGATGTAAGACATCAGAGTGAACAGGTAAGATCAAATGTAATGAGCATTAGTCTAGAACTAAAATTTGAGCAACCTATACCTGCAGAAACTCATCTACATGCGATAATAATATCAGATAGATTATTTAGATTAACATCTGATGGGCAAACGCCTAGGATGGAAAGTTATTAAAAAATTTTATACTGTAAATACTGACAGTCTGTCAGATCTTTCCCGGTTTTAAAGCCGGTAAATATGTACTGCTTAAAATGTAGAGCCGTGACTGACTCAACAAATATACAAGAAAGAATTTCTAAAAATAACAGAAAAATGTTAATTGCTGTATGTACAGTATGTGGTAAGCAAAAATGTAAATTCATCGCAGGTACAAAAAGTGGGCAAGGTGTATTTAATGACGTTCTATCAAAAATCGGCAATACCGTTGGTGAATTACACTTGCCATCAAATCAAGGCGAATATGTAAATAATGGATCCTTTAATAATCAAAATAAGTATTCTTATTGCGGTCCTGGTACAAAGTATGAACAGAGGAATAGAGAAGGGTATAAGGGTATTAATGAGTTGGATAGTATGTGTAAGTTACATGATCAATTTTATACAGACAATACAGATACAGCAAGTAGAAATATTAGCGATGAAGCTTTAGCGCATAGAGCCTATGAAATTTCTAATGATCCTAAATTTGACAGTACTCAAAGAAACATGGCAAAATTGGTTAGTGTTATAATGAAGAATAAAGCAAGATTTGGGTTAGGTATAAATTCAAAAAACTTAAAGAAGGGGTCTTAACTGACCCCTTTGAGCAACTGGCTGAAGAATTACATAAACCTGTTAGAAGGAAGTTTGAAAGGAGAAAAGTAGAAGTTTATGCTGTGGATGATATTTGGGGTGCAGATTTAGTCGATATGCAGGAATGGAGTAAGGTGAATAAAGGTTATAAATACATGTTAAATGTTATTGACGTATATTCAAAATATGTATGGAGTGTACCTTTGAAAGATAAGAAAGGGGAAACAGTGACTGAAGCATTTAAAACTATAGTGAAGGATTCGGGTAGGAGACCTAGGCATATATGGGTGGATCAAGGTAAAGAATTTTATAATAAAAATATGGATCAGTGGCTACAGGAAAATAACATTAATAGATATTCTACTTATGGAGAGCATAAATCATGTGTAGTTGAACGGTTTAATAGGACGTTAAAGGAAAAGATGTGGAAAAGATTTACAGCTGAAAATACTAGAAACTGGGTTGATATGCTAAATAGGTTAATTACTGAGTATAATAATACTGTTCATAGCACTACAGGTATGACTCCAGGTAAATGTAGTAAATTAGTTGATAGCATAGATATGGTTAGGCCTACACCAGAAAAACTTAAGAAACCTAAGTTTAAAGTTGGAGATAAAGTAAGAATTAGCCGAATAAAGGGCGTCTTCGAGAAAGGATATTTACCTAATTGGTCTGAAGCTGTATATGCTATACATGAAGTAAAATTAACAAGGCCTGTAACTTATGTTTTAAAAGATACAAGGGATGAGGTATTAGAGGGTAGTTTTTATGAACAAGAATTACAAAAGACTAAGCAAGAAATATATAGAATTGAGAAAGTGTTACGAAAGAAAATAATAGATGGTGTTGAACATGGTTTAGTTAAATGGATGGGCTATAGTGATAAGTTTAATGAGTGGATACCAGTAACAAATATGTATAAGACAAATATATAGAGAAAAACTATTAGATTAGTCGCCAAATAAAAACTTCCTGGTGCAGTTGTACATGTAATGTAAACGCTTATTGATAAATTAGAAACACATGGCCCTATCATATACCGTCACCGGCTAAATTATTTACATCACATTCTATTCTATATATATATATCAGCCAATGAAGTATTGAAAATTTGACATAGTTTTTCGTTTGTTTTGAAAATTTGACCTATCTTTTCGTTTGTTTAGAAAACTTGACATAGTTTATCGTAAAAGTTGACACAGTTTGCTGTAATTGGAGAATGTCTATGAATAGCAGAAAGAAGCTCGATGGAATATGTGAACGTATAGGATTAGCAATGCGAAGATTAAGGCATTGTTTGCGAAATAGTAAATACATTAATGAGCCGAATATTACAGCGACTATAAATAATATCAGAAATGTACAAGTTTTGGATGAAATTTCGCAAGCTCAAAGTGGAATCGATAGCTTAATGTGCTTAATCGAGGTTCTCAAGGAAGAACAAAAACGAAGAGACGCAGCAGCAGCCGTAGAAAGAGAAGATGAAAAACGAAACAGTAAAGAAGAGGACCGAAGAACCCGATTTGATAGACTTCGTATTAATCCATATTAATTATAGGCTTAGTATAATATAGACCTAGCTAAAATTCTGAACATTGTTTTGGTAAAGAATACTTGTCCAGACTTGCCATAAAGATCGTTACGGATGTATCGATTCGCATGACTGAAGCGTAGAATGTTTACTGTTGTCATAGTTGTTGCTATAAACAATACTCGTGATACTTCGCAGTTTCAGCAACGTTCTGCATTTATCATTTGTACTCGATTGAAATCGGACTTATCATTACGAAAGGTAAGTATATTTTGATATTAAATTTCTTTAAAGTTTTGAGTTAGTAAATTACACATCTGTTCAAGTGACTTTAATATAAGAAAGATTTTACAGGATGTAATCCTGATCCATCAAAGATGTATAAAGATATTTAATAAAAATTGAAATTATATAAAAGAAAATAATTCAGACCGTATTTTTTTATTACAGGCTGAAACTGAAATATGGAAGGAGTGCAAGATATTCATACACACAAGTGTACTTATTTTAATGAGAAGGAGGAAAAATTTCCTTGTGAGAATATCCCGATATGGGAGGCTATTCTGCAAAGAATAAACGAAGAACAACGAGCTCAAGAAGAAGCAAATAAAAAACGAGACGCAAAAATCAGTGAACTTTGCTCTTCAAATGATGAACGAGACGCAAAAATCAGTGAACTTGATCGACAAGCTGTGGAAAATAATAATAAGAGAATTCGGTTCTGTTCTCAGATGTATATGTATTTAGGTAACATGATGTCCGCAACTGCAAACTTTCGTGACGGAGCACCTGAGTGACAATGTAGAGAGGCAGTAATCATAGTTTCATTCTATATTAAAATCAAAATAATTTTAACACATTTTGAAAGACAGTAAAACACCATTGTAAAAGAGCTATATTTTACTTTATAGGTTTTAGTTAAGCATTTTAAAGGTTTTAGCTATTTTATGACCTTCAATTAGAGGATATTTGTTATTATTTCTTTCATCTACAGTAAGTGTAAATTTATCAGTAGGACTTTCAGCTAATGAATTAGTACTCATATTTCGAATTCTATATCGGAATCTTTTTCTGTAATAAGTAGAATGTCAGTGTCCCTTGACAATATACTTTGACTATGTTGAGTCTTCTGTATGCCATAAGCGAAATATCACAGTCTGCAGTGTGGCTAAATATAGTGTCTGCAATCATTTTATTGATTAATATGCAAAAGAGAATATCTATAAATATAAAAGCATCATCAAAAGATATACAGAAGAATCGTACTTATAATAGTAGTATTATAAATAAAGATAAATATATACAATGCTTGTTTAATAGTGAGATTATTAATGGTGTTAATAAGGGGTTTCGGTTTGATAAGAAAGAGATGAAAACATATGAACAGAATAAAGTAGGGTTATCTCCTTTATATACAAAAGGAGTTGTAATGGATGATGGTATCCATATTAGACCTATTGTATTCTAGAGGGTTGATATTATAAATAGATGTTGCTATAGTTTCGATACAATATAAATAATAAATATTATTATTAGTAGTATCTAATCCGGGATTACACTACTACATGGTACTTTCTGGAGCGATTTTTTATAGAGTTTTATTTAGTATTTTTGGCGAGCGAACGGGGAGAGAGCGAGACAAAAATAGTAAATAAATCGCTATAAAAAGGGGTGTCGCTCCAGAAGTACCAGGTGGTAGTGTAATCCCGGATTAGATACTACTAGCTTGTGCTTAACTGAGATGAAAACGTAGTTAAAGCCTTTCCATTTTTGAGAACGAATTCACTGACAAAAATGCTCTTTTGAGACACCAATTTACATCTACATGTCGTCATCATTATCATCATCATCATCCCTTGAATCCCAGTTTAATCCAGGTCGGGATACCAATAGACTGTCTCAAATCCTCTCTCTCCTACACCACACCACCAGCCAATCCCCTATTTGAGACTTTTTGTATTCGTTAAAATTTTTGTAGCAATTTCTTGAGCCTAGGGCTCACCAACCGAATGCCCTTTCTGACGCTGGTATCTTAGTGCTTTAGTGGCGTTCTACGACACGTGCAGTCATCGGTTGGTCAATTATTCAAACAACCTGGACACAACACGGGGAACACAATTTACATATACATGAAACTATTCAAAAATCTCACATTTATTCCATATATCCCCCTCTCATTTCCCTACTGTTTCAGTGCATCTCTTCCGCTGGATCATCAAAGATGCGGACATTAATTAATAGAATGCGCAGCGTTGCGGTGTCGCTATGGAGACAGTTTACTCGCAGTAATTCACTCACCAATGTAAACAGATTCTGTATAAACTTGCTCCCCCTGGGGAACAGTGCTGCAGATTATATTTGCTGGGTCGTGTTGGTCTGCACGTGCAAATCTTTGCTTTCCGGTGAAAAGTTTGTGCGATCTGCTACGCATTACTGTCGTCGAATCTTTAAATGAATCTGTAATTATAATCATTATCTGATATGTTATTTTAGTTTTCATGGAATTTAGACGAATTCATCCACAAAAGTCAGAGTAGAAAGATATCAACAAACATTTTCTCAAATTATAAGTCAAGCGAGTCATTTGTGCATCTTTGTAACTAGGCCTAGTTTTTTTAGTAATCAAACCTTGGCCATAGATTCTCATGTCATAGTAAGGAGGCTAGAGGGGCCTCACCTCACCATGAAATATTTTCCCCCAGGATTAAGTGGAAATTAATATATCTAACTGAGGAAGGTTTCCCCGTGTTGTGCTCGGGTGTGGTTGGACCACTGCAGAATAGGGCAACCGCAATCAATCTGCCGCGTGTACGTAAGAGGCGACTAAAGGCAGGAGCTGAGGATGGCAAGTGGGGACCCACCTCACCATGAAATACTTTCCCCGAGGATTAAATGGTAATTAATCCACCTAACTGAAGAAGGGAACGGGAAACCACCTCAGATGCCATATTTTCCAAAGCTATAGGCTACATAAGGTATGAATAAGGCATAGACTTTTTGAAGGGATTAACTTGTTGATCTAGGAGTGCTCTTATGGAGCGAGAAAGCAGACTTTGAGTATGAAGATGTACCTTGAACCTGCCACTTGGCAGTGCACTGAAGAAGAAGAAGTAGAAGAACTGAAGAAGGCAACTGGAAACCACCTCAGAGGTCATACATTTCCCAAGCTATAAGCAACATAAGGTAGGAAAAGGCAGAGACTTTGTGAAGGGATTAACTTATAGATCTAAGGAGTGCTGTTATGAAGCGAGAGAGCAGACTTTGAGTATGAATATGTACCTTGAACCTGCCACTTGGCAGTGCACTGAAGAAGAAGAAGAAGTAAAAAAGAAAAACCCAAGTGAGAGACTCCCACGTACAGCATTGTGGCCACCCAACAATCCCGACCTCTGTCGACTAGAAGATTAGTAGAACGCTCCGGGAGCGAGAGGATCGTTTGAGGATCCTTGAATCATCAGAACGGACGCAGCGTTAAGGAGTTGGCACAGTTTGATCGGATAATATGTCGCAAAAGTGTGACGATTCATTGTCAAGGTTGAACGATAAAGCTAATAGGAAATAAGTAAACAGACACCAGAAGGTGAAGGCCTTATGATCATCGATGATGCTATCAGAGGCTGCAGAGTCTTAGTGCCTCTGTTGGTGCCGATGGCACTCAGTTTCAGCAGATTATGGCAGAGCGGTTAGATTCAAATGGACATGGGAAAATAATAATAATAATAATAATAATAATAATAAAGGTTTAACGTCCGTTTCCTTATCCAGGGATGATGTCAGGGACGTCCCCAACAGCACACATCACTACAGATTAATTCACCCAGACCAATCTGCGAAAGAAATGTGCTGAGGAGAAATAAGGTCCTAAACGAAAGCCAGTCCGGTGAAAAAAACAAAAGCTACTCCTCATTTTATAACAAACAATCTTTTAACTCGTCAGCCATGTTACCTGTAGATAACTGGCGTGTTGTAGCATAGAAACACATAACATGCTAGCTCTGTATAACATTTAAGAATTTCATCAACATTTTCGCAAAAATGTTCTATTGTTTTGTAGCATAGGCTATTTTATCTTAGTTGAATAAAAATAATGCTTTTTCCAGGTTGTGCCCAAGCGTGTTCTTCTATTTGACGACGATTGTTCCATGTGTGTGGATACTGGAACTGGATCAACTGGAGCAGAGATTGCGGAAATTGCGCAATGAGACTTTAGACGATCACAACGGAACGGTACTTGAGGGATACAACTTCACACTACTTGGAGGTGGAGAGGTGAGGAGTGAGCTACACCCTAAACAATGCACCCCTTACACACCCTAAACAAAACATCTTCTACACATTCTAAACAATACACCAAGAAAAAATGCCAAGTTCAGCATTAAAGTTATACATGGAAGCGCTATCACTGCCTGGAAAGCTCGGAGTTTGAACCCACGTCTTTTGATCCGCAGACAGAAGCCCAACTACTGCTTCCACAGGATCAGTCAAATCATCTCTATTACAAGCAACTGGAATCACTTAGTAATGTCGACAACGCTTTCGCATTTAGATGTCTAAAACTGCTAAATGTTGGTGTCTGCTCATGGCCCTGTAAGTCACCAACCATTGCTCCTGTTGCAGTTTGATGTCCATTGTTATGTATTTTGTAAAGTGCAGTGGTTTGAAATAAATAAATATAAAATAAATAAATAAGTAAGTAAAAATAAAAATAAAATAAGTAAATAAATAAATAAGTAAATAAATAAATAAACTTTCCACCTGTTGTAGATCATAGAGAGTCTGAACAAGTTGAACTTTGCTGAGCATCAGTGGGTGGTGGTGATAGAACAACTGCTGCTCTTTCTGCTCATCCTAGGGCGCTGGGCCCTGCCCAAGGGCAACATCTCCCGCAATGAGCTCTCCCAACTCCTGCTTGTCTACATCGGGATGGCGGCTGACATCATCGAGTGTAGGCTGCTCTCTTTCCTTTACTTTGACTGATTATTTGCTTTTTCTCTTTACTTTGGACTGATTATCTGGATTTTGGAATTTGCATTGTTTTTGGACATTCTTTTTGCTCGCCGGCTTGATTTTGTCCCAATAATGCTCGATGTTGTCATTGATGACTGTAGCACTCTAATTGTTATTATTGTTATTATTATTGTTATTATTATTATTATTATTATTATTATTATTATTTTAACGCGCCTCTGGTCGTTGTGATTTGTTCGTGAAAATTTCAGTCATTCTCTTTACCACATTCTCTGACTCTTCAAACCCATCGACAGGCTGACTGCCTAAATTTCTCCGTGGATCGATCAATGTCTGCCTCGATACCTGCCTCTTCCTACTCGAAGGGCATTTATTCTTACCATCCATGGAGAAAGGCTCCCTGAGGCAGTAGCCCAGGACTCCCTGTTCGAGGCGGCGCCGTGAAATGGGCTTATAACCTCGGCGCACTGACTGAATAGCCTCTGAGTCACTCTCCTGAGTGGCTGAGTCTATTATTATTATTATTATTATTATTTTTTTTTTCTTTTTTTTTTTTTTACCCCGGTGTAAAGAACCTGGGGTTTGATAAAAACGATTCGAGCAATACGTGCTGAATCGCCGCCCGGCTACTCGAGGTCATCAATCGGCTTAAAAGAACTGCTGAAGCAGACTGCATTAAATCTTTGCAAAGTCATGGAATGCCTTTGCCAAAGAAAAGATGATTATTATTATTATTATTATTATTATTATTATTATTATTATTATTATTTCCACTCTCCCTAGTTTTTTATATTCGTATAGTCACATACATGACATACCGTATGTGTTTACACGATTTCCTTTCTTAGCTGCTGTTTTTGTAGTTTTCCTTACTTCCTCAGTTCCTCTCCATGGTTATTAGTAATCGTTAGTTAATTTAAATATGTTTAATTTAGTTTTTCATCTAATTTTTGTTTTAGTTTTTCCCCGTGTTGTGTCCGGGTTGTTTGAAGAATTGACCAACCGATGACTGCACTTGTCGAAGAAGGCGACTAAAGCACTAAGATCCATACCAGCGCCAGAAAGGGCATTCGGTTGGTGAGCGCCTAGGCTCTAGAATTTGATAAAAATTTTAAACGAATGGAAAAGTCTCAAATAGGGGATTGACTGCTGGATGATATGATGTAGGACAGAGAGGATTTGAGACAGTCTATTCGTATCCCGCCCTAGTTAAACTGGGATGCAAGGGAAGATGATGATGAAGTTAGTTTTTCATCTTTGCAAGAAAATTTTGGTTGCACTTCGTATGTTATGACTTATAAGTTCAACGACATTGAATAGTAATTTAAAGTCTCACTGAGATGCACAGGAAGGGTATACGATATGCTTCGTATTTTCTTCATTTTATTATTAGAAAAATGTCGACTAAGTTTTGAAGTGGTCTCTAACTAGATGCTTCTTGTTAGTATTTATTTTATGGTTCGTTTTAGCGTGACTTTAAGTTCCCTAATGAAAATTGACTTCAATAAATGAACTGACATCATTCTGAAAATTTCTATATAACACGAGACAGTAGTCACTAGAAAGCTTTATTTTATGGCAAGGTGATGAATTTCATACAAAAATTTCATCAGAATCGGTTGTTACACGTTATTGACCCATGCAAGAAGGTTTCATCCTGTTAAAATTTTTGTAATCAATTTATCTGACTTTGGTTTCATTTTGTATTCGAATTTAGTCTTCGAAACGTTCAAAGAAGAAAAGGTGAAGACAAACTGGACACTGACAATGGCTATTCTGACCATCTGGTCAGCAAGCTTGTTACAGTTCTCTTTCGTTCTGACAGCCTCTGGTTCACGGAGGTCAAGGGGTCTTCTTGTGGGCAAGAAAGTATGACGTTTTAATGTTCATCACTGGGAATTCATTAATATTTTATAATTAAAATTTTTAGGATTAAATTTCAAGTCTTTTAAATTTAGAAAGATTCATTTAGTAATTTTAAAGAGCTTTTTTGGTATTTTATTAATTTTCTGAACTTATTCCGATTCTCATTGATAAGTGTGTAATTTATTAATGAAAAAGACTACCCAGTTTAAATTTTTATTGATAGTCAAATGCTGTTATAGTGTTTACATGTATGCTGAAAATCCAAAAACAGTTCTTGAATTTCTTGTAAAAAAAAGTAAAAGGTAATGTTAACGTCAGTTTTCTCACTCGAAAGCGATGTCAGTGACGGGCGAACCCAGGAGGATTTGAGCCCCGCACATACTTATCCGCGGTCGAATATCTTACCGACGTCCCCACTGGTTCCAGCTAAATATGAAAATTTTAAGCGACATTTTGCATATTTGAACTTCATATCTTTTATAGTTACTTTCATTTACTGAAACTCATTGTTATTGTCAATGATATATTTGAATTTTTTCTATGACCTTTGTTGTACTGTATGTAATAATCGGCAGCTGTCATTTCGAAAGAAATATAGAAGATAATTAAAAGCCAAACCTCTTCCTAATTCAATTTGATTAATTAAAAGACAAATAATTGAATCAAGCTTACTTTTTCAAAAAGCCTAATCGAAGAACGATATGTTGATTTATCTGAAATAAAATGAAGCTTTAATAAATAGCTAGGTCAGCATCGATAGTAAATCGATTTGTTGAAAAGTTTCTCAATTAAAACTCAAGCTTTTATTGCATCGATAAAGTATAAAATCAAATAAGAGAGAGAGAGAGAGAGAGAGAGAGAGAGAGAGACGGAGAGAGAGGGAAAGAGAGGGAGAGAGAGAGAACTGTGTTTATTAATTTTTAGCATGGATCAGCACACAAACATAAGTAAGTAAATCAATAAAGATACAAAATAAACGGTCATCAGTAAGAGCGAAATACACTCTATCTAGCTGACTACCTGTACTAGTATTTAAAAGAAGTGTGCGAATACGTAATTATGCTTTCAGAAGAAATCTTCACTAACGTGCTGCAGTGCCTGCTCCTGTTTTGGCACTGAGGTCTGGGGAATAATCATAACTATGATACTGCAGGTTTGTCTCTCTCATTGGGCAGCTAGATCTGATCTGATGGACATAACAACCAACCGTAAACATAATCAATCTATCCTGACCATTTTTTATCACCGGCTGTTTTTCGTTTAGGATTTTACTTCTCAGCACATTTCTTTTGCAGATTGGTCTGGGTGAATTGATCTGTAGTTATGTGTGCTGTGTGAACGTCCCTTACATCATCCTTGGATGAGGAAACGGACGTTAAACCTTTATTATTATTATTATTATTATAGATGGCTGGTCCATAGCATAGGCTATAACTCTATCTATGCTTATTCTGTTTTCTCTTTTATTCATGTAAATAAATACATATTTACTTCCATATAAAGTTTTATTAAATCGATCAGATCTTCTAAGTAATTTCCCCTCTATTCTTCTATTTGCGTCTTGGTTGTTATAAATATTTTCCTGCATAATATACTGTATATCTGTACTGCCGATTTACTTTTACAGAGTTACTGTTATATGTCTGATAGTAAATTTGCATCACTAAAGAAAAGTTAATCATAGCTTAATAATTCCTTACTCATAGGTTAATAATTAATTAGTTAATCATAGGTTAATCATAAGTTAATCATAGGTTAATATTGAATTAATCATAGGTAATAATTAATTAGATAATCATAGGTTAATCATAAGTTAATCATAGGTTAATAATTAGTTAGTTAATCATAGGTTAATAATTAATTAGTTAATCATAGATTAATAATTAATTAGTTAATCATAGGTTAATCATAAGTTAATCATAGGTTAATAATAGATTGATCATAGGTTAATCATAGGTTAATAATAGATTAATAAATAAATAATATTGAATTAATCATGGGTAATAATTAATAAGTTAATCATAGGTTAATCATAAGTTAATCATAGGTTAATAATTAGGTAGTTAATCATAGGTTAATCATAGGTTAATAATAGATTGATCATAGGTTAATCATAGGTTAATAATAGATTAATAAATAAATAATAGGTTAATAATAATAGATGAATAATAGGTTAATAATTTGTTAATAATAAATAATAGGTTAATAATAATAGATGAATAATAGGTTAATAATTTATTAATAATAGATTAATCATGTATTAATCATTCTATTATCACGGAAGCTGTTTAATCATTCTTTCTCAGGACGGTCCATTCCTCGTTCTACGTCTTCTACTGCTCATAGAGTACGACGTCGTCAGTCACATGCACATCTTCTTCACCGTCAAGAACTCCCTGGTGCTCCTGCTGCTCTGCTATCGGCTCTTCGTGCTCTTCGACAGCAGACACGCTGGGCTGGAGCAGCTCGGAGCACTAGACGGCCTGGAGGACGGCATCATAGGAGTGGCTCTGAGCAACCTCAAGCGCAACCACATCAGCGACGACGATTACAACACGTCAGAGACTGACTCAAACACGAGAACGTCGAGCTATTCAGTGCAGAGAGGAGTTCGATTTGAAGGGAATCAGTCTTCACCTCTCAGACCTGCTCTGAAGGTCAGTATTACAGCCAGAGAAATGGAGAAGAGTTATCAGAGAAGTCCAGCTCAACATAAAAACAAGGGGCGCATCAGAGGGAGAGCAGAAACGTTTGAAGAAGCCGGAAGTGGCTTCAGTCCACCAGTTCATAAATTCGATCATCCCAACTGGAAGGGAGGAAAAACGAATGAGAAATGCGAATCAATTCCACTTCGGAGTGGAAAGCGGATGGGAAAAACTTCAAGACGCTAACCAATAGGAGGATGTTTGAAGTCGTTCCGTTCCTATCATCGGCTTGTCCTGGGTATCTCTCATAGGACTAGAGAATGGGTCACTGATGGTGACTTCAGCCAAGAAGATACACTTTAATACGCAGATATGGGGACAAACTTTGCCTCCTTATGCAGAGTAATAGCTTCAATTCGTGGTAAACCAATCTTTACATTGTTATGGATCTGATGTATGATAAATTTTATTGTTAACATTAAGAAAATTCCATTCAGCGACGACTTCAGGAATCTCTTTAGAGAGAAAACATTTCAGATGTTGATTTCTATATAGATTGTACAGTTCTCAATGAGGCGGGAGGTTCTAAGCAAATACTAGCAAATACTCATATAAGCAGCAAGAGAGAGACTATATACAGCTCTCTGCCCATACAATTACATTCAGTATATTTATTTCCTACAACTTTACAATTGCAGCTTCTAATTATTAAAATATTCATATCTGAGATGTATGACGTCCCGTATATGAAATCTTATATTACCGTAGTATATGACGTCTTGTATCATGAAATAGACGTTAAGCCTGTATTATTTATTTACGATTATTACACTTAAGATGCACTTCCTTGGCAATACTGCTTCCGCTTTAATCAAATCTTTTAAACTGCTGGTGAAGCTTTAAGTCTATGTTTCAGTCTTTTCATTTTCTGCAACCAGAGTAAATGTTTGTGCGTTGTGTATTATGCAGAGAACATTCGCGATTAAATAATATTTGTGTGCAGTCTTTAGGCAACGAAATTGACGTTAAAGTAGGACATTAATACCATTGTTGCGTTTGAATGTAATGTTGATTATTAAAGAAAAGGAATCATAAATTAATTCAAAGCTGCAACAACCAATCAGTGTTTATAAATAATTTTCAGTTCACTCAATCGAATTAATATTCGCCTGATCCAAGTGCTTTCATGGAAAATCCGATTTACAATATTTATTCGAGTAATTGTCAATGAAAGCTCATTCTAGAAGGTGAAATCAAGACCGCTTAATATGCCTAAGGTAATAATATCTGAATACAGCAGCTATTTTTATAAAACGAATTCCTTAGTGAAAATAAAAATAAATATCTGAAATGATTCAAAACCCTGTTTTCTTTAATTTTCCTTTTCTATTATTTCTGTAAAAAAAATTTTGTAATGTCTGTTTCGTATTAAGTTCTCCAGTGAAATGTGTGCATTTTATGAGGTTTAGAAGTTATATTGCCTTTCACTGGAAAACGTCAATCAACAATAAATAAGCATAGGCCTACTCTGTCGTATAAGGCATTTTATTTAATAAAGTTTCTAAATAGAACTTTCATAGAAATCATTCAAATAAAGCACAATTATATATAAGTACATCATTAGTTTCTATATTGAGAAGAGTTATTTTTATTCAAATCTACCCTAAGCTCACTACTCCACATTGTGACCTACAAACTCTGAATAAAACAGTAATCAACAAATAGTTGGCACAATGAGAAAATGTTACTAAGAAATCTTCTATAAAATCAAACTTCTGCAGTCAGACAATTTAGACTATTTAACGACTTTAAGGAGCATTTCGAAATAGCAGATCTCACTGATGTTGTCCCATCACACATCACATACGTATCAGAGGCCGATTTGGATGATTCTATTTCATCACTAGCAAAACAAGGCTTGTGATCCATTGGAAATTTAGTTTCCGTAGCCATTGTAGCGGTTGTTGAGGATGAGATAGGAGCAACAATAGGTACTGTTGCATTTGGCAACGAGGTTTCAGAAGTAAAGGCAACAGTAGCAACAGGTTTAACGCAGGTGAATGACTCATCAACAACAGGAGTAAAGATTGCAGAATTGTGAGAAACCGTTGTAGCAGTTCCATCAGCAAATGCATCAGTAGAATTAGCGACAACAGATTCTTCTGCAACAGAATTATTAGAAATAGCGTTACATGAACTAAAAGAAATATCTCCACCTATATTGGCTGAAACAATATTTGAATGACTAGAAGTAAAATTATTCAAATGCTGAGGAATATCAACACACGCTGATCCGTTAACACTATTTGAAACTAAACCGTCATCAGCTGAAAGTGCTCGATGTTGTTGTGGATAGCTGTGTGATAGACCGTCCACATGGACGCTATCTGGCGGCATCAACCTGACGGCAGTGGGCGGAGCTTTCTGGTCCAGAGCTTTCATCTGAAGCTGGTCCTTGACCTTGACACTGGTGCCGCTGACCGCTGCCTCACTGATCTGTCTGATCCTCCTGCACAGCACCAGGCTAAGGATGACCAGCCCAGCCGTTATCAGCAGAACTCCCACTATCAGCGAGTAGATAGCCTTGGGTGAGAGACTGTACGTTTCGATGTCTGTCAATCAATCAGAATCTAGGATTTAAAATCAATGAGAATCTAGGATTTAGAATCAATGAGAATCTAGGATTTAGAATCAATGAGAATCTAGGATTTAGAATCAATGAGAATCTAGGATTTAGAATCAATGAGAATCTAGGAATTAGAATCAATCAGAATCTAGGATTTAGAATCAATCAGAGTCTAGGAATTAGAATCTATCAGAATCTCAAAATATAAGTGCACTAGTTTAATTTTAAGCGTATAATATGAAAAGAACATCCATGACGATATCTATGATGCTTAATGCCACAATTGTACATAGTATAATTAATCTGAACCTCTGAAATTTTGCTGTCTGATGTAATTATTTCACAATTGCTCTATAATCTCAGGAATAGTCAGCTAATGCGTTTAGACCTAACCTGACTCTCTGAATGCTGAGCTATAGAGACATTCACTCTTGTGCTATATGATATTCAATGAGGTTATAGTGTACTGTACGTATTGTGTCTTCAACTTGTAGAATAGACCAACTTTACACTGTACTATCTAGGAGGTCGAATATTCCGGAGCTGAGTAAGGCAACGGAAAACCATCTCAAATCCATGTTTCTACTTCTATACAAAGATTTTTAAAACAGCCTTATTCTCTGAATCAACTTGGTTATCAATTGAGTTCTGTGTTAATTAGATTGAAATCATTGAATACACGGCCCAATACAACTAAAGAGTAGATTGGCTAACATACTTACTAACCACTGTCACGTCAGAATTATCATCTCCTGTGAATCTGTCTACTCTCAATGACAAAATGGTGCATTCTATCATCGTGGACGGACATTGAGTTTTATCTCGAAAGCCACATAACTACTGAGCCCCGGAGATTCAAATCACGTTTGTTTGGACGGGAATTAGGATGAGGAATCTTAGTCTAGTTTTACAATTAAAAGCTTTTCCTCAACGCGTTTCCTAGCAACATAGTGCCTCTCACTGCTTGCTGCATTGATGAGTCACAACATTTTGAAATAGATCTCAGGTATCGTAAGAGACGACTAACGTAGATACAGTAGATCATTATAAAATGGTAGTGATATGATTTCTGTGAAAAATATAATAATAGTAAAATAATAAAGGTCTAGCAATATCGGTTGTGGATAATATACTATGTGTTGTCTCCTTACTATTCTAATGGCTTCCGAGACGGAATTTTTAAGTTACGTACATAAACGTGACTATGCCAAATTAATAACTAGTCTAATTCAGAAAGTAATTTAGGATGTTTTACTACGCTTAACTCAAACCAGTATGTAAAAGCATAGGCTAATTCTTTAAATTTTCTTCCAACAAAAGGTATTCAGTGATCTACAAAATTTTTGTGAAGTATATTGAGAGAGCCAAATGTAGTCACAGAGATTAGACATTTCGCATGAGAGGCATGACAGAGAAATTGCGTAATAGGAAATATTTTGCTAATTACAGCGTATTGAAAGTAATTTCACTCTAGAATATAAGATTAGGTCATTTTTCTGGATAAATTAAGTAAATGAAGAACGGACTTCTGACGCTATAAAGAGAGCAATAACTATCTCATTGCAAGGAAGACTATGTTTTACCATGTCTTGTCATTGTGTTACTAAATTGAAATGTTAAGGTAATTAGAAAGTTATTTAGAATCCAGTTAGTGTTATTTCTAAAAGACACTAATTAGGCCTACACAAGATCTGTTAATTAGATCGAACAGGCCAAAAATCGAAACAGTTCAAACTAAATATCAGATAAAATAAATAAGGCATGAACTATCATCGTCAGTATAGCAAAGTTTCATTTTGGTTAAAGAAAATATTTAGTAAGGGGAGAGAGAGAGAGAGAACTATGTTTATTTTTTCGATACACTCAAAATATGCAGTGACATACACAAACAAGGGCCGTCAAAGAGGTTACAAGTAACCTATCTAGTTGACCACCCCTCAATCATACAAATTGAAAAATAACTAGGCAATCGAAATTAACCTGAAATACAAGTAAAATAAATTTTAGTTCATAAAGTTTTGCAATAATAACAACAGGAATTTAAAAAGAGAATATTAATTTGCTTCTGCCGGTAAGGGCAATGTGAAAGAACTTCAGAGGCTAAATAATATTGACTCATTTTAATCTAATAACCTAAACTCAGCTTTGGTCAATGCGTAGTCATTGTGATTCGATGCACTTCTTGATCAATGAACTGCTCTTTGGTTTTGATAGCTTATTTGTGAAGATGAAAGCTGATTGTGAATATAAATATGTACATAGGGTATGATAGGTTCTGCTATATACCAGAGCGTTAAAGAGAGGGCGATAGAAAACATGTTTACACGTAATATGGTTTAGGTCGGTGTCTCGGCTTATCGTGTCGAAAGCGTGGGCAGATTCACAGATTTTGTTTAGACTCAGGTCGTCTTTTAGATTTCAAAATATCGCACAATTTCTCCATTCCTTCGGCAGTTCTATATATACACTGTGTTAAATTAATTTTGCTTCTTCCAAATTTCAGTTAATATGCTTTTTTCACTAATCTTGCCATTCACTTCTTCAATTATTATTTTGTTAAATGAATCGCATTATATTCGAACCGGTTTCAAACCGGTTGCAACCCAACAACAAATTGTAGCTCTATGGCTTCTCATTAGCAGAAGAATTCTATAATTAGAAATTCTAGAAAATTCTAAAATGACCAGTTGGATGCTATACTTTGATATTAGAAGGTTAATAGTAATGATAATAATAAAGGTTTAACGTCGTTTCCTGTTACGAGGATGATGTCAGAGCTATGTTATGATGTTAAGCAACATAATAATAAATTAATTGCTAATGATGATATTTGTCACTCTTGTAGCTCGACTTTTTATCGTCATTATTCATCAGATTGTTTCATAAATTACAAAACATTCAATTATAATTATCGGTCATCTGAATGTAAGGTCTCAGATTCGAGTATGAGTGATTTAATGTGATTAGATGATTTTGATTGAATGATTGTGATTGTGATTGAAGGTGATTTAGATGAATCTGTTAGAAATTGACATCTAAGATGTCATAACTTTGCAGAATCACAGGCAAACTAAACTAAATGCGACAAAATATATGGAATGAACCATAATTAGACATAAATTATTGTGAAAATTTATTATTCATTGATTATTGCGAACATTGCCATGAGAAACCAAATAAATTCTATTGTACAATTTAATTATTCTTCAGCACTAATTAAATTGTATTGTACTTTATTACTTTATGCTATTGTACTTTATTGGAACCAGTGGCGAAATCGGTAAGTTATTCGACTGCGGATTGTAGTATGTGCGGGGCTTAAATCCTGGACTCGCCCGTCACTGACATCACTTTCGAGTGAGGAAACTGACGTTAACATTTAGCTTTTAGCTTTTTACTACAAAAATAGTATTGCACTTTATTGTAACGAAACAATTGTTTATCACGGACCTAGTTGTCTACAGTTGGCCGCTAGTATGGTGGTTTGAAAGAGGATGGACTGAACGTGATGCATCCAATCAGCCGCTAGATCACTGCAGAGATGATCAACACTGTCCCTCAGGCACATCAGGTAGACGTCTAGACTTCTACAACAACAATACACAATGCGTCATGGTGTCGAATCTTACCTTATCCTCTCTCTGATCGGATCACTAGTAAAATGAAGTAAATATAAACCAATCGTTTACTGCTTAAGTCTTAAGAGGCGACCAATAAATTGCTGAACATAGTTAAGAAACTAAAACCCGTGCTTTTCCCGGGTGTGGTTGGGGTCACTGCAGAATAGGGCAACCGCAAAAAAGCTGCTGGTAGTATGTCAGAGGCGACTAAGGCAGGAGTTGAGGAAGGCAAATTGGACCAATATCACCAAGAAATTTCCCCATGATTAAATGGCAAACAGAATTAAACAATGAAGAAGTTCTTGAAAGAGTCGGTCCAGAGAGATAGAGATAGAGTGAGAGAGAGAGAGAAAGAGAGAGAGATAGAGAGAGAGAGAGAGACAGTTAATGCTTGTAGTAAGAAATAGAATAAAAGCTGGATAAGACATAATATGGGGAGAAAGGTTTGCTGAAGGATGCCATAGATGGAGGATTGCAGAGGAGGGGATGGAGGCAGACCAAGACATGAGATGTTGGACGATTTGATAGCAATTCTTATATAGAGATGAAAGGAAAGGCTGATTATAGAAATGGTTGGCAGAGTTCAGTGCAAGGGACCTGCTGTTAGGCAGTACCCTAGAAGAAGAAGAATTAAGAAAGATAAACGAGAAACTGTCAGAGTAACAAAGCATTTAAAATTGGTTTCACGGACCGGTACCGAGAATTTTGTGAGGCATAGTACGAAGATATAAAATCTCGGCAATATCACCGGTCCATTATTCGAGTCAATAGACTCTGTTAGTGTACAAACAATGAAGAAAAGTATCACGAGTAAACACGACAACGTTAATTAGCGCAGATCTGTGTTTTATTATTATTAACAACGAAAACTTATATATGTAGAAGTGTCATGGCCGAACTCGGTCTTCGATGCTACTTTACAAAAAGAGTTCAGTAGTAAAAACAAGATAAATAACAATTACGTATTTAATATATCGGTAAAAGTTGCTGTAAATCTCTGATGTATCTAAACACTCTTGTCTCCATTGTTCTACTGATGACAATCGGCAGGTTGCGAGTTCAAAACAATGCTTACATGTCACTAAAACATGTAAGCATATAAACTCTGATTGAGAAACGGACGTTTAATTAAATAAATCTGAATCTAATCGCTTAAATATATATATATAAATGAATAAAATAAAAATAACTATATATTCATTTATTATTCGTCTTGAAACATACAGGATCAAGATACACTACAAAAAATCACACACGCACATACCCAAACACACACACACACACACAAACAAACAAACAATAAAATAAACTTAAAGAAGCATTACACATAACTAGAAATGCATGCGTTAACAAATTTAAAACTTACTCGCAGAGACGTAAAATCTTAGAATTTTGTCTCTTCACTCTTATCCCGTTGATGTCTCTTTGCTTCTTCAGGTAGTCGTCCTGACAAACAAGCATCCTGTTCCTCACTAGCTCGCTACTGATGCAGTCCCGACTCCGAACATATTCTGTAAAAAAATAATTTTAAAAATAACAAATAAAAAACGAAACAGCAATCAAGCGATAGAGTGAACCAGTTTATCGTAAAGTTGTTGTAAGTGGTTCATTCAGAAAGTGTCTTCGGGAGTACGACGAACAGGCTGGAAGTTCTGTATTCATTTGCAAATAAAATTATATATCATTTTCATTTAATATCCATAATGTATTATCATTGTTGTTAACTTTAAGTTAGTCATAAATATTTTATAGCTGATAAATACGCGTATCATCAGGCAACAAAAGCTTTGCTTCAACATGACGGATAAGATTGGGATACGCTGAGGTGTAGCCGGCATACTGGTGAATAAACTCACCGTTAACTGCACTAAGCCATTCGATAGGATATATTGTTTTCAACCTGAAGCCTACATAACATTACAGAGTCTACAGAACCTTGTTCTGGCCAGTTTGCAGAATCCTAGAGAGAGAGAGAGAGATATGTTCCACGACTTATCAACATATTCAGCTTGAAAATGTTTCTTGTTGGCATCTTTTGTAAAAAGACTTCAATGAACAATACAGCATCACTTTGGTTGTTTG
The DNA here is from genome assembly GCA_905160935.1 of Enchytraeus crypticus. NCBI lineage: Eukaryota > Metazoa > Annelida > Clitellata > Enchytraeida > Enchytraeidae > Enchytraeus > Enchytraeus crypticus. The sequence goes on along the minus strand of CAJHZI010000219.1, from coordinate 443,569 downwards.
TGTGGCTTTCATATTGCAATCCTACAGGAATCATTCGTCACGATTTCTAAATTTATTATTTGTTTTCGCGCAACTTGATTTTGGACCGGTGAAAAGATTGTAAATAAAAGCGGAGAGTAAACAGAGATCTGACGTGTAATTTACTGTAGAAGCTCTGATGATCAGAGAAAGATGGTCGACAATATACTACATCAATTAAATCCTCTCATTACAATCCTGCTGGTGACGCATTTTTCCCAGAAAATATCCTGCGATGACAAATTACACAACTGACTTGTGAAGTAAAATTATTGAAGTAGTATAGATTTAGAGTAATATATTGTCTACAGTGAACCATTAGGAGAATAATAGAGACTATTCCTAGAATGTTCTAGAATATTCTGGTTAGAGAAATATCTATTTCAAACGAAGCAGCCATTGTATTGATAACCGGCTGGAGCCAATGGCGAAGTCGATAAGATACTCGACCGCGGAACAGATGGTACGGGTTTCAAATCTTGGGCTCGCCCGTCACTGACATCGCTTTCGAGTTAGGAAACTGACGTTAACCTTAGCTTTTTTATTATTTATCTTAGCTTATTAATTAAACAAGTTGGGAAAATCCGAATGTTTATAATTAAAAGCGTTAAAGCTTTAGTGTAGCATATGACGTTCACACTCTAGTCAGAACGACTAATGCGTATTCGTAAATTAATGTTAATACGAAAATGCTTTATTATAAAATACTTTGTTAATTATCATAGTTATGCATTACATACAATTATTTTGTTGAAGATTTATACCATTATGTCTATTCATTTACGTAATGTAAAGCGAGAAAGACGATGAAACGTTTACAAATCAAAGTCTTTTCATAATTTAAAGTACTATGAACTAGTAGACAACCAGAGAGAGAGAGAGAGAGAGAGAGCGAGAGAGAGAAATATCGCATCAGCAAATTACCTGAAGTTACTCGTTAGTTAATAATGAGTAATTGCGTGCATTCACTAATACTTATTATGCAGGCCCACTTTATAATCATATGCCACGGAATGTGAAAGCCTTAAAATAAAATTGTAAAAATAAATAAGGGAAGTATTATTTAGAACAAAAAAGAAAACATATTACCTTAATGCCTTTTTTTAATCATTATCATTAAATAAATGTTGATTTGATATTATGAGTGAAAAATAGATTCTGAGGTAGTTGCCAGTTACTTTGTTCGATTATGCTAAGATTACACTAATTATAGGCCTACTTTTAACTCTGTATAACAGTATTAGTATTATGAATTTATAAATTGCATCTATTTAATTTACGCAAATAACACCAAACAATAAAATAATCTAATAATCAGAAATATGTGCAATAACTGCATTTAATCGTATATTCAGTTCAATCCATTCCACTGTGGCATTATCATATTTCTGTTGAACACTACTTTTTATTGTATTAACATGCTTAAGTAGACTCAAAAGTGGAAAGCGTGCAGAAATTTTTGTCTTGACAACGATCTCACTAAGCAAAGTGAGACAATAATAACAGACTATCAATGAACGGTGACCCAGTTAGGCTAGAGAAAATAAGGTGGTTGATACTGAAGTGAAAAGTAACTTCTCATGTATTTCATGTAATTACACGTTGAAAGACACGAGTGTCTCTAAATTATTCTCGATATAGAAAGCAATTGACTTCATCTGCATTTAGCTCTCAGTTCCTTTTCTTTACGAGATCCATATTGTCTAAATATAATTACGAAAATGTTATTTGAGACAAACTAAATGGAGAAATTAGGCCTACAGCTTATTGAATTCAAATGTTTCGTTTCACTTGTTAATATACCAGTCGCTGACTGCATCTGAGCAAATGTTGAATTATGATACTTTTTCCACATTTTTCACTGAAATGACGTCATAGTGGTACCCCCATATTGAGCTTCACTTAACATCACGTGTCTCGTATTAAATACAACACTGAATAAGTGAACCTGACACACGAGCAACGAGCATTAGCCTGACACACGAGCAACGAGCATTAGCCTGACACACGAGCATTAACCTGACACACGAGCATTAACCTGACTCTCTATTTTGCTACAATTGATAGTTCATTACGAATGGTGGCTGTCAGCTACAAATGTAAATTTTGAGGTTAGATTTTTGAAAATATGAGAATTATCAAAGCACGATGCAGCCATTGCTAGTCGCTTTAAATAAACACTCCCACGACGTTATTACTATATTTTATATTAAGAAAATAATATAATGATTTTACAGCAGTGCCTAATTATTTCACAATAATTAGCCAAATCAAATCGTGTTAGATTGCCAGTACGACGGCCTTGAAGACGCCCATCGCTATTTTATAGTTGATCTGAGTAGACCTCAAGGTAATGTTTCGTAATCTCTTTACAAACATCTGGTGGATAGAATTTAAATATCCTTTTTTGGCAAAATTGTCAATAATTATCTTATATACAGTATATATACATAATATATACAATATAATATATATATATATATATATATATATATATATATATAATATGTACACGCATACATCAATTATATAAGTTTCTTTAAAACAAGCGATTTCTATACAACGATCAACTGATTTTAAATTATTTTCGCACTCGAGCGACAGCAATTACACGCATCACGTCTTGAGTTCCCTCTCTAAAACTCTATTAATGAGATTTTGTAATCAACGAAGAGCTCATATAGTTTTCCATCTGTTCTTTTTGATTTTCTTGTTCTATTTCTTTTATACAGCATTCTTAATTAAGAGCCTAAAGTACTCGAACCTGCGATATATAGGCACAGAGAGACGATTTGAGCAACAATGCCCGTGCTATCTTTCAATTATTAACGCACTATCGATATGAATTTAAAATTAAAATGTTAGCTGGTATGGTAACGTCGATAAATTTAATATCATTGTTCTTATTTAATCCCCGGAGAGATTCACTAACGAATTCTGAGACAGCAATTGTCTTGTAGAGAAAAGTTAAGGAAGAGTAGCAGGTGTTGTTTGTTTCCAAGAGACCCTCGAGTCCTCTCGTAATTAAAGTCAAAATGAAAATGTTTCCATGGAGTCAGTTAGAGAACTTCGTTTGACAATTTGAATGCAGAAGATTTAGATATACAGCCACGTGTTGGTGGCGCAGAAATTGCAAAGAAAACTTCAGAAATTGCATTGCAAAGGATTGTTCTGCACTTAGCTTCAATTCGAGCGTGTACGGACACTGGAAAGGTTAACGTCAAATCCAAGTTTTACGTCAGTTTCCTACCTCGGAAGATGTCAGAGTCTGTTTGAGCGCAAGATTTGAACTCAAATCTTGTTCTAGTTATGAGCACCAGTCCAACAAACTAATATGCTTTCTATCAGTCAACTCCAATATTCCGTGTATCTTGAGGCATAGCTTCGTTTGTGACATAAACCTCCATTCCACTAGTACCCTTCCTCGGGCTGAACTCTCGGATTTTGGCTTGCACCATTTTTGGACACCACACTCTGCTCATCGGATTTAATTTTTTACCATAGTACTCAATGTTGTCATGGAATACAGTAGCACTCTAATTCAGTTGTTGCTGTTGTTAAAATATCGTACTTTACTTAATAAGATCTAAGCATATACAGGTAACTAGTTCTATAAAATGTAAAAAGCAAATATTAAGCTACCCATCACTCAGCAACTATCAATAATTTTATGTAGCAGGACAATAAAAGGATTATCGAGAACCAAATTACTGGTGACCGATGTCATTGATTATGATTAACAATTTTGATTTTTTTATCATCTTATTTCAGAAAAAATAACTTTAAATCTTTTAAAAGCCGACTCCTTGATCTTGATTTTATCAAGTTCTTAATTTTTAAATCCAGTACCTAAAATTACTAAATAAATGACATATTTATTTAATTATTGTTACGCACTGTAATGCATGCTCGTTTCAATTTCATTACTGATTAGTTAAACTACGATAATAAACATATGCAGCAATTTAAGCGTTTGTATATTTTAGTGTTATTAAATTATTTTGTAAACAGATTTTAATTTACGCTATTCTGCTAATGTGCAGAGGTATTGTGAAGCAATATACCTGCACATTAGAAGGGGTATAGCTAATGTGCAGGGGTATTGTCTAACGCAGGATAAACATAAATAAATAGGCTTTATGAAAAAGGTACACTTTGGTGAAAGTAAAACAGCCAGGCGTGGATTGAGAGATCCTGTTTCACAGCGTGAAGTTTCCATTCTCTTGATGAAAGAGCACGCAGAGCAAGTATAGCAAGTAACATTCGATGCTCATTTTTTGCTGTCTCGCTTCACGCAGGAAAATTGCTTTCACGGAAACAGCTAAACAAATATTTGTCAGCAGCTCTGCAGTGGGATACATTGGTCTTGCTAAATCAGCATGTCTCGTTGTATGCTCTTTCATTAAACGTCCGTGAGATCTCCATTAGCAAAAAAACCTTGAACATCGCTCAGTGTCTGTTTCGTGATACCTAGATTTATTTCTGTAATACACCACCTGAAAGTAAAACTGGAGGCACTTAGCCTAAGAGATGGGTATGCTACTTACTTTGCTATTCAACATTGACCTTATCTTTACTAGTTTTTCCACGATGAAGTCTCTAAACGTCCCAGACATCATCATTGTATGAGGTAACGGACGTTAAACCTCTATTATTATAATAATAATATTATTATTTAAACATGAAGATACGTATGCTAGATCATATATAGAGAAAATATCTCATTAAGAATGAAAATAGGTACCTATTTGACTCTAACTAGCAAGAAGCTAAATAAAATCTTACACACGTAAGTTCAACATCCTCTCTCTCTCTCTCTCTCTTAGTGCACTGCCTACTGGCAGGTCCACGTTATATTATGCCTCCACTCTTCTCTGTCTTCCGCTTTCCTCTTCATTTCCACATATGCGTGGGTCTTTAAGTCATCTAATATATGCGGTAGAGTATCTTACCGACTTCGCCACGGCTGGAGCCAGTGCCGAAGTCGGTAAGATACTCTACCGAGGATCAGTATGAGCGGGTTCAAATCCTAGACTCGTCCGTCACTGACAGCGCTTTCGAGTGAGAAAACTGACGTTAACCTTAGCTTTAATCATAGCAAAGAATTCACAGCCCCACCTTGCCTGCCCTCCCCACACATGAAGGAGATGACTTGCTCGGAGGCGTTGTATATGGGGCGTGGTTCCAGACAGTCCCTCGACATTTCCTGAACACACACCTCCGCGTCGGTTGTTACCCTACAACAACAAAAGGACAGAAGAATTTAACGTCTGTTTCTTCAACCTAAAGCGATGTTGTAAATATGCAGATCAGCTGTAGATGTATATTCAACAGAGACTTATTTTAGGTCATTACTATGTCATATTTATAAATACTCATACTGAGATTCTAATAACAAAAGAGTTATGTAATCTTCTTCCAGCCAAGGAGTACCTGACTGGAGCCATTGGCGAAGTTGGTCAGATACTCGACCACTGATCAGTATGTGCGGAGTTAAAATCCTGGGCTCGGCGTCACTGACGTCGCTTTCGAGTGAGGAAACTGACGATAACATTAGCTTTACCTTTTTACTTTTACTCTTTTAATTCCTTCTTCTAAAGTTTCGTTGTATGCTTTTCATTAGTTTTTGCAGATGAATTGTAATAGCGACTACTTATGAACTGTATGTTTTTACAGTCAACCTCAGTTCATATAGTGCAGTCGTTTAGATGTGTGAGACGTTTAAACATTTAAATTCTCAGACAAGTGTCAATTGTGCTAGGCGTTTTCTAGAATATTCTAATTGTAGCAAGCAGAGAACCACATGAAATTGCTCCAGTATTATATCAAAATCGTCGAGTTTTCTAGCCCAAGTGCAGTCTTATTTATGATGATCGATGTGCTCCTAAAGAGGAAAACAAATTTGATAAAATATTTTCACTCAACATACACACACACTCTCCCTCTGCCTCTCTCTCTCTCCGTGCACTGCCCACTGGCAGGTCCATGGCATATAACGCCTTCACTCTTCTCTGTCTTCCGCTTTCCTTTTCATTTCCACATACATGTATGAATGGGTCTTTAAATCATCTAACACAACTAATCTCGGACTACCTCTGCCTCTTTTTCCTTCCACTCTACTTTCTATGACCTCTTTTAAAGGGAATTCCCCCTTAGAATGTGTCCTATCCAACTCTTCTTCTTATTTATTAATACATTTATTAACTGTCTAACTGTTCCAACTCTCCCCAGACCTTACTATATTGTATATTTTGTAGTATATACAAAATACCGTATATACAATTTCTGCTTCTTGTGTTCTGCCAAAGTTAGAGATCCAAGTCACATATTCTTACTATCGCCTGACTTCACTGCGATCAACATCACTCATGCCCTGTTCAACTGTTACACCACCTAATGGCAAAGCCTTTATCAAATGCATCTCGAATAGGCTTCTGTGGTGGTCTTCAGTGGATTCTCCATTTATTGCTTATTCGCCTCTAACGAGGTATGCATTTTACGGTTGGTTAACTTCTACCAAGACCCGGAATCAGCATAAGAAATTAAGTAAACAAGAAGTCAGAAATTACATTTATTATTTTTACCGTTTCAATAATTATATATGAATATATATATATATATATATATATATATACATAATTATATATATATATATAATTATATATATATATATATATATATATATATATATATATATATATATATATATATATATTGAATTACAGCTGCTTAAATTCACTATATTTCTATATTGGTATTTCAGAATCAGATAGCCACACTTAAAGTCAGTTGAGGAATTGAGCTCTGGATGTTACTTGGAAAGACTTAGGTGTTACTTCTGTGTCAGCTGATACTCTGCGTTATTTCTGAAAATATTTTTATAGCCTTTTCATGCCTTCTAAGATTTAAAATTTCTAACAGGTATATTATAGCTTCAAGGAGAAGTGTAAACTAAAAAGCATGGTTAATGAAGGTAAATATTTTAAAGCATAAAATGAGCAACGTTGCATTACCGTAGGCATCACACATATGACAAGTCATGCAAATGTGTAAGCACTATATACTGTGCATCAGTGTGCTCACTGAATTAATGAATCCAAAACAGAAAACTAGCAGTCAACGAAACTACAAGCTTTACGTCAGCTTATTAATAATGAAAAAGTCAAGGTTAACGTCAGTTTTCTCACTCGAAAGCGATGTCAGTGACGAGAGCCCAGGATTTTAACCTCACGCATACTGATCCGCGGTCGAGTATCTTACAGACATCGTCACTGGCTCCAGCCGATATGATAACACGTCATTAAGTGTAAATATGATGACACTTGCTTGTGTAATACTCAACTTATTAAATCATTTTTAACTAAAGTAAATATCGGAATCAAGGTGTATGGATGTTCCTTGATTGGTTTTAACATCTAAGCTAAAGCCAGGTTTAACGCCAGTTTCTGCTCGATTACATATCAATGATGGGAAGAGCAGTAGATTTGAACCCTGCACCTACTGATCCACTATCGAACAATTTTCTAGCATGCCACCGGCTCCAAGAGAAAATGCGAGTTCGGCTGAGAGTCGAACAGGTACCGTAGTGCTTATAGTCAGGGTTGCTTCCAACTGTGTCATTCAATCGGTAGGATACATTATTCATTGAATATCAGTGACATTAAAGAAACTCTGTTTCATGCTGAATTGCAAGAACATGCAAAAGTGCAACAGCAGTCTGTAAAGTATGTTTAGCAAAAATCTACTAAAGAAGATGCTAACAGAGGAAAAGTAAAAAAACCCTCAGAAATTGTTTCTTAATTTTTCGCGAAAATCATTGCCGTGATTCAGTGAAACCCAGGCAATGATTGCTAATGAGATGAGCATTAGTTGATCGCTGGTGTGCTCCTTGCTCTCTATATTCTAAATTACATCGATAAATCCATTAGCACGATCGTGCTTGAATTGATAGAATGATTTTTCAAGCTAACAGCAGAGAGTAGCCTCATATAGCCTCTTCAGATGTCCAGCGAGTCTACGATTTACTGGCAAATCGTGCCTGACCGCCGTATACTCTTTCCATATTGTCAGGATTTTATTACGCCTTGGAGATAACTGCAGTCTTTCCATTAACCTGGCAATTCACCTGGAATTAACTGACTGGAATACGACAAGCTGACCATAGATGAAGACAATTATGATAGTAGAAGCAGGGAGGTGGAAAATGGTCGCAGTAATCATCAAAAATTAAATACGTTACGGAATAAATGGTGCTTTTAAAACTTCTTTCACCTTTTCTTTCTTTTTCTTTTTTCTTTGACTTCTTTTACATTACGCTGTTTGCAGATTGATGAAGATTGTAGACTGATGAAGTAAACATGCACAGGCTTGCTTCAAAAGAACTGACCCCCTACACAAAATTTTCTATAACTTTTGTATCTGATGTGTCTTTATGAGTTAAATTTAAGAAATTATTCATGGTCCAATTGTACACATATTCTGAAAAAGTGATGAAAATATATGCACCGAATTTCGAGTTACAGATCTTTTTGCGCCATGCCCCAATCTTTTAGAGATTTCCTACGTAACATTTTCTATAACTTTGGTATCTGATGTCTCCTTATCACATAAATTGAAGCGATTATTCATGGTCCAATTCTACATGTATGCTGACAAATTTATGGAAATATAAATGTATGAGCCACATTTCGAGTTACAGATCAATCTGCGCCAAGCCACTACCTCTTATAGATTCTTTAAGCAGTTTATCACTATAAGTCACTATAAGTTGCGGAAACAAATACTCCATGAGCAAGTTAACGGGTTGAAAAGAGTAAGCCTATCCGCTGAAAGGATGGTCCTTGTCAACTATTAAAAGAGTATTTTTCAGAAGATTGCAGAGAGAGAGAGAGAGAGAAAGCAACTGATTGAAAGGCGGGCAGAGGCTGGCCCAAAAGTGTCAGAATTCCTGCTAATATTGCTGCTGTTGAGGAACTAATTGGTTATCAGGAAGGAGAGCCTGGAATATGTCGTAATACACGTCAGATATCTCAAGTACTAGGGGTTTCTGCTGCATCAGTTCGCATGATTGCTACTACCAAAATAAAGAATCAATGAAGGGCTGTAATCAGGAGTATTCGGTGACAAACTGCTTAGAGAACCTATGAGAGGTGGGGGCATGGCGCAAAAAGATCTCTAACTCGTATTGCGGTTGATATATTTCCTTGAATTTTTCAGCATGTGTGTAGAATTGGATCGTGTATTGCCGCTAAAATTTGGAGATAAAGAGACATCAGATACCAAAGTTACAAAAAATTTTCTGTAGTGGGTCAAGTTTTTTTTTGACGCAGTCTGTATATGGAGTAACATGATGGAACTCCCATCTTTCAAATGGCAAGATCCATCACGTCTTCGTGTATTATAGAAAAGTGGAAATTAGAAGAAGCAAACATGACATAAAAATTTGTGGTAGAGTAAAAATGCTTTTGTCGTGTTAAATGTCTAATACGTCGAATATATATATATATATATATATATATATATATATATATATATATATATAATTTTTATAATATTGTATTATATATGTGCATACAAGTATATACACTGAAAATACATCTCTCTCTAGATATTTGATATTTTAATATATATAGTATAATATATATAGATATACTGTATATATATATATATATATATATGTATATATATATACATGTATATATATATATATATATATATATATATATATATATATATATATATATATATAGAGAGAGAGAGAGAGAGAGAGAGAGAGAGAGAGAGCGAGAGACAGAGAGAAAGAGAGAGAGTGATAGAGAGAGAGAGAGAGAGACAGTAAGAGAGAGAGAGAGAGAGAGAGAGAGAAGGAAGAGAGGCGCCTCAGCCGGTTAATTTCATATCCGGGTTACTCATCTATAAGGTTAGTTAGAGACCAGGGAGGATCTTTAGTGGCTCTGTCTGGAATATCTGATCAGACTCTTCCATTACCTAATCCACTCTGTCATCAGATCAATATTTCCACGATTGCCTCGTAACTCACTTTCCTATCACATCAGGAGGTCCAGTGTTCAAGCAGCAGAAACGTTTAAGTGCACTTTATACGCCTCCAGTACAATTTATGTTATCCACTATTCTGTACCATTCTGTTATTACTATTCTGTACTATTCTGTACTATTATGTACTATTCTATTTTTATATTTTATAAGGCAGTAGAAAGTCATAGCTATACTTATCAAAAACTGCACATCTTAAGTTTCCTTAAATTCATGTAAAGTTTTCATTAGTCCCACAACCACCTGATATATTCGACAGTTTTTTCTCAATCTTTTCTTCATGACAGTATAATACATGTATATATTTAGATTTTATAACATGAGTAAAGTCGAGTTGAATCTTTTCTCTTTAGCAGTTGTCTTATTTATTCAAGGTACATGTACATTTATCTATTCTATGTAGCCATCTCTTCGTTCGTCATCTCTTCCGTCTCTTCCTTCTACAGATATTGGACTCGTGGATTTATTATCATATTGGTCGATAGTATAGCAAAATAAGATAATTGAATGAATTCCCACTTTAAAGTATTATTTTTATTTAATAATCTACGGCTCATGAACAGAAGAATTTTAAAACCGTCAAACTTTTTCATAATAAGACTCAGAATATAAAAAATTTCACATACACAGTTCCTACGTTTATTATTGGTCGTCTATACATGCTAAAGTTCATATCTAATCAAGTTACCTTCATTTAGGTAATCAAATTACCTAAAAGATATCTTCCGTAATATTAGAATGCAACGTTATCTTTTAATTGTCTTTAACATTATCAACACTAAATTATTTAAAATTAAATTTTTATATCATTATAAAGAGACAGATTATATAATTTAAACAACTCATTTACAGCTCAAGGCATTTGATATTCATTTTATCACTCCAAATTGTGACAAATGTAATTATTATTCATTTCTCTAAACCCTTTTTCATTATTAGAATGTCCCCATCGAATGGCCCTGAATACAATATTTTAATAAGTAATGATCTGCTTCCGGTATCTTTGATTCGGATATAAACTATTACAACCCGGAACTGGAATTCAGTCCCTTTTGTCGTCAATTTGTCGGCCGGTCAGCGGCGATGCATTATTGATGGAGTTGTTTTAAATGCTTAAAGCGAGGCCACGGTATCGCGTTCAATAAAAAAGATGCGACACTTTACGCTCCCTGAGGGACTTTACTCCAGCTGACCGTCGCCAGCCCGTAACCGTATCTCATCCACATGGCTGGATTGAAAGTTTACTTTAGAATCATCCTCAGGGATTTGTTTTAATCTGACATTATCTTGGATCAAGATTTTACTGCATTAGCATTATCGACCGGTTGAAGCTGACATCATTGCACTATAAAACTTTACTAATGAAATGTAGAGCTCGTATTAAGCTGACACGATTTCGCCTGATTTCTTTACATGACTGTTGTCATTAAGGAACCGGCTTTAAATTTTCATTATCTGGCTCTTCATTTATTGCTTGAGAAGTTCTCGACTTCAGTTAATATTTATTTGTGCTCGACTTGCGACATCTCATTTCAGGTAATCCTTGCTGAAGGTTTGCAATAAAATAGATAACACTAAATATCTCCCGCAGGATTTCTCGGTGGTTGTTTATAAACCACTGAACATCCTTGAAAACCCAGTTTACCCATTGCTAAGCTCATACGAGCAGTAAATCATTTGATAACTATCACAAAACTAAATGCTTCAAAAATTCCAGAAAATAGTTCACGGTAAGTTTTGCGAAAATATGGACGATATTTTCTATCAAAAATGAATTAGAATGTTTTATAAAATATTTTAAACCCTTGAGACACAAGTATTGTCGCTAAATCACTGCCGACACGATATTTCTATAATAATTTACATATTTTAATACTACTAACATAAAACCAACGTAACATAATAGCCGAAATATTCACGCGTATTAGAAGAATTTGACCTCAGCGCTAATACCAGTTACTTAAAAACTACTATAGTATTTATTTGCCATACAAAATACAAAAACATATCACAAACTGGATAACAATTAAATTGAAGCAATTCTAAACAGAATTTGTATAATAATTGCAAACTATTACATTTAAGAACTCGACATATCCGAATGTCATACCGGCAAAGCTTATCCAACTCTGAGTCGTTCCAGTTGGGAAAGGAAATCTTGTCCCTTGCCATCTGCTTGAACGTGGATGAGTCGTGTAGTTCTTGGTAGCAGTAGCTATTTACTTCCGTATAATTACAGGATGTCGTAGCTAGCAGAACAGTGAAACCTGTGCAAAACGTTAATTAAAGATACCATTTAAAACGCAGCCGTACTTGCATTGACAATCTCATTCTTTCGATTCTACGAATGAACTGCATATAAAATAAGAATTGTAGTGTAATAGGTAGGCCTAAAGGGAAACTAATGGGAAAACCATGAAGTTGCATTGAGTTTCTTCATTTGGATATTTAATTATCAATGAAATGGAGTGGATATTTACAAGTGTAAATCAATATTCTTACAATCTTGCTTAAATGTATATTTGACGTCCCTGACATCATCCTTATATGAGGAAACGGACGTTAGACCTTTATTTTTTATTATCTTTTGTGACAAATTAATACTTAGATGTGCGAGTCATACTGGATAATATCTCAAAATATATTTTAAATATTTGTAGTTAGTAAATTGGAATGATTATAATCTACTAATTTTGCAAAGACCAACAAATTTGAAGTAATACTTTAGCTATATGACTGAGTACTAGATAGATTTGCAGGTTATTGCAAATAAAAAAGAATTCGTTGAATTGGTGGATATTTGTCGTTGTACCGTTTGAGTAATACCTCACACATAGCTTTACTAGAACATTTAAAATCTACTCGTGATCTCGTCGCAAAAAGCGTGGGATCTAAATCAATTTAAGCCTAAATCAAATTCTGACTCAATACTTACACAATGTATGATGCAAAACATTTTAAGAAGCATCGTAAATGTAAATACACTACATCCTGATCTCATTAGTTGTTCCATATATTTTCCTATATTAAATTAGAGTTGACAACTTTACTTATTAAACAGAAGCTTAAACTTTGGCATCTTGAAGTGCGAAAACTTGAGAGGCCTCTCTGTTTCTTTTCATGTTTCCTCAACTTCCGTGATATTAGATCTGCTACAAATATGAGCAAAACGTAACCCTGCCACACTACGTGACCTCACTGGTCTCATCACGTGACCTTCCTGGCCTCCCCACGTGACCACCGTGGCCTCACCACGTAACCTCACTGGTCTCACCACGTGACCTCACTGGTCTCACCACGTGATCTCACTGACCTCATCACGTAACCTCACTGACCTCACCACGTGACCTCACTGACCTCATCACGTGACCTCACTGGTCGCATCACGTGACCTCACTGACCTCATCACGTGACTTCACTGGCCTCATCACGTGACCTCACTGGTCTCATCACGTGACAACCTCTCAACGTCAATGGCACCTAGTTGACTGTTATTCGCAGTTTCGTAATCTTCGTAACCTTCATAGCCTTCGTAGCCTTCCCAGTCATTATAGCCTTCTGTAGCCTTCGAAGCCTTCATAGTCTTCATAGCCTTCGCAGCCTTCATAGTCTTCATAGCCTTCGTAATCTCTGCAGGCTGAGGATCACACGAAGTTTGTCAGAGATAAATGCAAGCTCTGTCCTACTCTAATAAAGAATGATTAAGCAGAATAGATAATAAATAAAATATTGCATTAAAATCCAATTAATATTTTTAAATATACGTTGCAGAAATTATTGTGCATATAATTCTTATGCTCCCCTGTTGTGCTCGGGTGTGGTTGGACCACTGCAGAATAGGGCAACCGCAAACAATCTGCCGCGTGTACGTAAGAGGCGACTAAAGACAGGAGCTGAGGATAGCAAGAGGGGACCCACCTTACCATGAAATATTTTCCCCCAGGATTAAATGGTAACTAATCCAACTAACTGAGGAAGGCAACGGGAAACCACCTCAGATGCCATATTTTCCTAAGCTGTAGGTTACATAAGGTACGGATAAGGCACATACTTTGCGAAGGGATTAACTTGTTGATCTAAGGAGTGCTCTTATGGAGCGAGAAAGCTCATTTTGAGTATGAATATGTACCTTGAACCTGCCACTTGGCAGTGGACTGAAGAAGAAGAATTCTTATGCACAAGCTGCGGCAGATTCTGAAGATTTTTTTAGCTTCAGATAATATTTTATTTTTCTCATTGGATCGAGATGGCAACTTCCGCAGTCTTTCATTATTCAGTGGATTTCTTTCCAATCTACTCGGACTGTCTTCATTTATTATCTGCGAATGTGTGTGAATTGCGTAAAATTTGTCGATCCGCAATCATAACTCGAACCTGCCTCTAGTGAAACAAGACCACATAATATCATAGTGCTGTCCAATCATAATATAGTCACCAACTGAATATTTTAGAATTTGTTAAGAGTGAAAACAGAAAAATCTATGGAAATTTACTCTTAGTTTTGCTTAGTAAGCGTCAACAAATTGCAGACTGTTCCAAAAATTGTTGGTAAGGGTTTTTACAAACTATCTGAAGCAGCCGATGTTTTGAAAGTATTTGTTTAAAAAAATTGTAGTTCTATTTCATCTGCCATGAAATTGTATCCAGAACCTTTAGTAAGTATTTAATGCAAAAGACTAATTGAATGACAGACCGATGTTTTACATTTAATCCCTGGGGGTTTTCGGCTAATCGCAAAACGGTGAGTTTAAAAAATAGTGTGGGGGAAGTATAGTGTAACACATTAGGTTTCGTCAGTGCATGTTCTGCTAAGTGTAGTAATATAATGATTAGTGAAGCCTTTTGATACGATATAATATTGCTTAAGTTGTGTGATGATGTTTAGAAGCAAATGTATTGCTTGAAGCATAATACACTATCATACATACATACGCTATCATACAACATAGATACATTATCATATAATATCATACATGTACAATGTATTGCTACAACTGATACAGCTCTCCTTATGGGCCCTAACTCATATGAAATGTGCTTTTTGTGATTACGAAACAACCAATGGTGTCTTGTAGTGTCCCTTATATTTCCAATCAGTGTGCGAATGAGTCGTAGAGCTAGTGTATGGGCATAGGAAGCAATAGACACGGGCTAAATCCCACATCACTAGCCCGAAATATGGGTGTTTGTTTTAATATATGCAATTTAGCATATTATGGTATGGTATGTTTATTTATTATTATTGTACGGTTATTTGATCGAATCCTGTCATATGAGTTCATTGAAATCGTCATCACAGAATTATACTTGTTTTTTTATACAAAAGGAAATTAAATAGCATTTAATTTTATTTATTTATTACAGTAACTCAGCTAAATTTTAAAAAGGAGTAAGGGTTTTTAACTGTCATAATGGCAATTAACATACAAGTATAATGCAATCGCAATATACATGTATGTTCCCGTATCCGAGATACTGAATGACAGATTAACCGTTAGCTGTATGTCACGAGGCGACAAAACAAGAACTGAGGAAGGCAACGGAAAACCATATCTGAAATCATGTTTTCCAAGCTACAGGCTACATAAACTATGATAAAGCCATAGCCTTATGTTACGGGATTAACTATTTTATCTATGCAGTGCTTTTTAGAGAGTGTTAAAGATGCCTCTGAGTAAGAAAGTACACCTTTGATCTGCTGCTTGGAAGAACGCTGGAGAGAGAAAGAGAGAGAGAGAGAGAGAGAGAGAGAGAGAGAGAGAGAGAATATAAACTTCATGTACTTTGGCAATGTTATTCTATTAATAATTAACACTGTTACTTCCCATGGGTCACTAATTAACCGCGTAGCTCGAAAAGTCTCGAGTTCCAGCCACTAAAATCTTCTGCAAAATTAGAAAATTAATTTTCATATTGATGTGGTTGTCGATCCTAAGCTTCGCAGACATCGTCATTAAGATATCATCATCACTGGCTTAGATCCAATTACATATAACTTAACGAAAGAATCCAACAATTATTCAGCATATCTAGACTGGAGGAGCAATTTAAAAATATTACTATATAATTCTAGGCCGATACAATTCTAGTGTCTTACCGACTTCACCACTGGCTGGAGCCAGTAGCGAAGTCGGTAAGACATTCGACCGCGGATCAGTATGTGCGGGGTTAAAATCCTGGGCTCTCCTGTCACTGACATCGCCTTCGAGTGAGGAAACTGACGTTAACCTAATCTTTCTAGAGTTGATTTCACGACCCTTGAGACAAAATTGCATTAGATATCAGTTAAGCCGCTGGCATTCCTTTCCACTACACTACGATTACCTATAGCTAGAAATAATTAATACGTAAGATTTTATTACCGGAAGAGATGATGAGGAAGAGTCGAAGACATCGGGATGCATTCCAGTAAATCCCAGTAACAGACATCTCCGGAGGAGGTTAGAGGACAGATAATCCTTTTAGAATTTTCTAGAACTTAAGATTTAGATTATGTATCTGAAGAAAATATAACACGATAGTCGTTTTAAATTAGAAAACAATAAATAAATGTCTTTAGAAGAATTTTAAATTTTACAAAGGATCAACGAAACGTCCATAAAGCTGTACTCAACCATTATTGGTATGACATTTCATGGATGTTGCTGGATGATGAAATTAAGTATACGTGTTGCTGTAGAATCTACTCAATAGCTAGCAATGCCATAGTAAGAATCGTATACTGCGCCATACACAGCATTTGATAAATACACAATATACAACACATATATGTAAATACACATATATAGGGTGAGTAAAAAAAAAGATAACACCCGCAAAAAGTTTGAATATCTCAGGCTATTGTTAATATTTTACAATAAAACTTTTACCAATTACTAAAGGACTAATGTTTGATGGGGTGGCCAATTTTCATCCATTTTGGTACATAGACAGGCCAGTTATGCAAGTTTCAGCAGAGCAACCCCCTATTTTTACCTAAAAATGGCGTAAAGCACCTCCTGCAGTTCTGTCTTGCTTTTAGGCTTCAGCTGGTGTTTCTGATAGAGATGCAGCATGGTTCCCCAGATATAGTAATCCAGAGGATTATGATCGGGTGAGTTTGGAGGCCATTCATTCTTCTTGATGTAATCCGGGTTTCTCTCGCTGATCCTTTCCTGTGCATGACGAAATGCATCAGCCGGAGCACCATTCTGCTGAAAGATGAAACCATTTGGTAGAAGAGCATGGCAATCATCAAACAGCTCCGGAAGCAAAGTACTGACGTAATACTGAGAGTTCAACCTTACCTTCTCGTCAATGAAGTGCAATCTGCCCTTACCGTTGTAGCAAACGCCATTTTAAGGTAAAAATGGGGGGTTGCTCTGCTGAAACTTGCATAACTGGACAATCTATGCACCAAAATGGATGAAAATTGGCCACCCCACCAGAAATTAGTCCCTTATTAATTGGTAAAAGTTTAATTTACAAATATTAACAATAGCCTGAGATATTCAAACTTTTTGCAGGTGTTATCATATTTTTTACTCACCCTGTATGTACATATATTGTATATAACATATACACGATATACAACATATACACATATATGTGCATACATTGTATATAATATATAACATATACACGATATACAATATATACACATATATGGACATACATTATATATAATATGTAACATATACACGATATACAACATGTACACATATATGTGCTTACATTGCATATAATATATAACATATACACGATATACAATATATACACATATATGAACATACATTATATATAATATGTAACATATACACGATATACAACATATACACATATATGTGCATACATTGTATATAATATATAACATATACACGATATACAATATATACACATATATGAACATACATTATATGTAATATGTAATATATACACGATATACAACATATACAGTACTTATATATGTACATACATTATATATAATATATAACATATACAAGAGTCTACTTATCCCATTGCTACGTGAATTTGAAAAGGAAGGCTGGAGATAAAATATGGTGAGGAGTTATATGCTATGGATCTGCCAGAGTACCAGTCGCAAGTTTTGTATATCTTCAAGTCTAGTAGTTAGATTTTAATCTCAGTTTTTTCTCAAACTGTAACAAATTATATTGTCTCAAATTCTATCAGTGAAAACTGGAAAATCTCTCTTCACTTTAACTCAGTAAACCCACACATAATCTTGACACAAAATGTACAAAGCAATCTCGATCTACTAACTTCCAGAATTGTCGTGAAGCATCCTTAACTTTAAATCAATCAATCAATTTGAACTCTCTTCCAAGCGTCCAATCTAAGGGTACAATTGCTGTGTCTCCGAGGTTTCCCTACGAAGTCATGCAATACTCGTAATGCTAACAAATCACTCGCTCATGCCATCTTATAATTACTCGCTTCCACAACTAATGAATTAATTAAGATACTTTAAGTACACCAGAAGATCTGTTTGCTATTTAATAGCCTAACAGTTCTACAAATGTCAAAACCCACCAGCCCTCATTCAGCATCAATTTTTCTAACTGGAAAGGCATGTTAATGACGGACGATCATAATGGAATTAGAACCTACACCTATTGATCCACAGTCACACATCTTACCTATAGACTATATGATATCGGCCCAACGTGATGGTGCGGGGGTTATTACAGCGAACAGTATATTAATTTAATGCTGAATTAATGCTCACACAATCGACTCTAAAAATAAGGTAATATATTTAGAGTTTTCTACGTCACAACATATTAGCCACTTAACATACATGTAGATCGTTAAAATCCTTGAATTCCACGCATTATTATCAGCTTACAAGGCCGCATAGGAAATCTATTGAATAAATAGACTACGCGTGTATGAAAAAATGTCGAAACAGTTTCATTTAATGTCGCCAGAGGCTTATGAACAATTCCTAGCGTCATTTCAACCCCATATCATTCCAGGCTGTAATTCATGTCTTCAACAAAGAACTCGTCAAATAACTATGGTTTACGAGACCTTGGAGTGCTGAAAGCTGTGTATGGATGACTTCCGGTTCTTGCAGGATTCTAATTTGTTTCCAAATTTCTCCCTTTGTTCTTCGAGATGAGAAACATTACAAGGCCATCTGGTACTTTAAAATGACATTTAAACGCAAATTCAATGAAAAAACCTGTTAGTTGAAATTAATGCATTTAATTTTAAAGCTAATTTATGCGTTGCTAGAAAAAGGACTGGCATTAACTAGCAGATGTCTTTAAATAAGTTTTCTCTATCTCACTATCACGCCCCTACATATTTATTTTATTTTGAATTAGAAATCAGGCAGCAAGGCCCACACAAAGCACACAAGACACACAACACAGCACACCCATAAAATCATGTAAACACTCGTAAAATCAGAAATTACAGTTCTAAAATGGAAAAATCACTACCTAAAATTATTAATTAGTGCACTTTCACACTTACTAACACACTGATGATACACACATTTAGAGTTATATATAATCGTATCAAAACTAGGAATGTTACAAAACTGCAACATGGTGGATAAACTATCCTGCCTTTTGAAACCAAAGAACCGTTTGGCACATCTACTATAACGAAATTTATTTAAAGAAGACACTTTAAACTTGGACCAGAGTGCAATATTGTAAAAACATAAACAGTACGTTTTAAACAGAGTAATTTTAACTGTACGGGACTAATTAAAAAATCGTCTTAAAAGCGTGTTAGTGCGGACAAAGGTTTTACTTATTTCACGATTAATGTCATTATCATCACATAAACGATTATCAATCAAATGACCTAAATATTTAAATTGAGAGACAAAGTTAATGTCGTCGTTACCTAGTTTAAAATTAGGAAAGATATAGTCTAAGGCCCATCTTCTCTCGCTAGGTTCAAAAATCATAGCAACAGTTTTAGAAATATTGCAAGACATATTAATATCCCAAGCACTAGAGCACAGAGTGTTAATTAAAAGTTGCATAGCTCTCCATGAAGGTGTAATAAGGACAATATCATCGGCATATGCAAGAATATTGATAATCTGCCTGCCAATTCTACAACCAATACCAGATTCAACAACTAAACCTAATAGATCTCTAATGTAATAATACTATCTAGAAAATAAATAAATATGGAGAGAGAGCACTTTCCTGCCGTGTGCCATTACCAATACTAAAAGATGACGACATTGAATTACGCCACCTTATATAACAATTTTGATGACTATACCAATATGCCAAAATGCTAATTACCTTGAAGTTTACATTGTCATCCAGTAGTTTTATAAACAATTTCCAATAGTTAACACTGTCAAATGCCTTTTTAAAATCGATATATCAAGTGACCACATGACTACCATTATTTCAATAATAGTCCACCGTTTGCTTCAGTTCACTGGTACAAAGGCTTGTAGAATGTCCTTGTTTAAAACCAAACTGATAATTATCATATATTGAATTAGTATGCAAAGATTCAGCCAAAAGGGATTCAAATATCTTAGAAAGCACATTAGAGATTGCAATAGCCCTATAATTTTTAAGATCTGATAAGTCACCTGACTTGTTTTTAACTAAAGGGACAATAACCGATTGCATGAAACAAGCAGGTAAATATCCAAATTTAAGAAAATGATTAAACAATATGCTGAGGTGCACAAATAAACTACGACACGAGTACAAAACAGCCTCACTACAGATGCCATCAGGACCAGCACTCCTATCATTTTTCAAACCATTGCATACGTCTTGAATACATTGAACAGATATACTAAACTCAACGGTTTTAGCCTTAGTTATCTCAACATTATTTAAACGCTCAATAAAAGATTGCTTATCAGCACTGTAATCACAGCAATTATATAAATCATTATAATAAATCCTCCATCGATCAACTATTTATTTGTCACCTATACAACCATCAATAACATTTGCGTATTTACTTGCCTTAGTATTGTTAGATTTAGATATCTCCTTCCAAAAAGTAGAATAATTACTGTTTGATATAGCCCTAGCATACGCATCAGCTCTAAGAGATGATTCATGCTGTTTACAAAAACGTAAAGCCATTTTAAACTGAGCTCTAGCAGACTTCATTTCATAAAAAAATGGACCATGTCTAGGCTTACCATGATAAAACCATTCCAGAAAGGCTTGCCTAGCTATTGAGTGTTTATCCTTCACATAATCATTCCACCCAGGAACTGAAGATTCCTTAGTAGAAATAGACTTATGAGGAATACACATGTTACAAGAATCACGAATACTAGAGATTATGCTATGATAGTAATCATCAATCACCTTCACAACATCTAGTTGATTAGTACTGTTATCATTGAAACACCATGTAGGAATGTCAATACTGTTGAGAGCACTATTTAGTTAATATTAGTATTTAACAATATCTGAACCAGCTGCTCTAGACCAGTCAAGAGTGAACTGAGTATCTAATGGTTGTGAATAGGTACGATCAATACTACAGCAGATCATTAAATTTAACAAGAGGTTTATGATCAGATGATATGTATTCATATAGAATGTCACAGTTAAGAATAAGGCTGTCTAAACCAGGACTACAAACAATATGATCAATCCAGCTAAAACTATTATTTTCAATGTTACTAAATGTATAAACATTTACTGAGTCTGTTTATATCGGATTTAATTAAGTTATTATCAGTACTGAATCTTAGTAAATAGATAAAAAATCTAGAACCAACTTGGCAATTGATATCACCTGCTACTAATAGCTGAACAGCATCACTATCATTATACAATGTAATAATTTCAGAACATAATTCAACATAATCCTCTAGGCATTCACTGGTACCATAGTCTGTTGCCATATAAACACATACAAGTAAGGTAGGACCAAGTTTAGTACCTAACCTCACAGCTGTGATTCTGGGGTTATATGTGGCAATAAACGAAATATGTGAACTAAGATTTTTATTATAAAGAATGCCAGTACCCCCATACGGCCTACCAATGAGGATATTACTAGATGTATCAACAGCAGAGTGCGCAATTGAGAGAAAGTTAGGACATATATTAGATAGGAGGTCTAATTCATCAGGCAACAGCCAATGCTCTTGTAAGAAAACAATATCACTACTTTTGCAAATAAAAATTATTTCTTTAATAGAACTTTTAACTGCACGACAATTGAAAGTACACAAAGTGAGGTTATTTTTGGATTCATTTCTAAGTTTGAAGTACCTCTTGACAAAAACACCCGAAGGCCAAATTTCAGCAGACAAAATGTAGATAATGGCTCGTTCAAAATCTGTAGCATCAACTCTAACAGATATATGGTATGATGAATAAAGGGCTTCAAATTTTGAAACAAGCTTATTACAAGTGACATTAAGAACCTTAATATCACCTTTCGTGTTCTCAATACATTTAGACAAATCACAGTAGCAGGATCCAGCCTTGAAACGAACACCTCAACCGAACTTGATGTAGAAACCGCTTTAACACGGTGGTTGTCTACAGAAACACCAGTAACCGACTTCACTGGAATAGGCTTCCTACTGCGTAGACCCGTCTCTGATAAACCATCCTTCCTACCATATTTCCCTCCCTTCTTTCTAACCACTTCTGAGAATAATACTTCGCGAGATGGGTTAGAGACAGAATCAGGACCGTGAGTTGCTGTAGGCTGAGTTATGCTTGGATTGTTTGATGCTGAATCATCAGGACCTCGTGATCGTCCTAAAGAATCGTTCTCCACCCGCACAGGAAGATTTGATAACGGATGCAGTTCACTAAGTTGTAACTTGACTGCAGCTAATTCTGCACGAATGTCAGTTATCTCCCTCACAATATTCTTACTCTCTCTCCCGCATTCTTTTTTTCTCACCCTCTCTCACTATCTACCTCTCAATTTCCATAAATATCTCATTATTTTTAATATACCATTGGTATATAAAAATAAATATATATGTTGTACACTACAGGCTGTATGTAAGCATACGTGTATGTTCTGGATATATAAAATATATGCAGGCACAGTATATGCATGTATTTTTATACAGTCTATATTTTATCATGCATAGTTTATATATATATATATATATATATATATATATATATATATATATATATATATATAATATGCATGTATAAGTGTACGATATATATATATATATATATATACATGTATATATATAAAAATATATATATATATATATATATATATATATATATATATATATATATATATATATATATATATATACAGACTGGGGCAAAAAAATAATAATCCCCTAGCGAAATCTCAATAACTTTAAGAAAACTCAAAATATCTCTACGAAATTTACGGAGCTTCTAGGGGAGGAATTTCTGCGTATATCCTGCAAATTTGATAAAATATTTTCATTAGTTACGAAGTTACAGCATTTCTACGAGAAAAGTGCTAAAATCAATTTTAACAAGGCTTTTCGAAATGTCAGGCGTTCCTTTTAAAGAAAATAACGACCCTGAAAAGGGCCGTTTACTTAAGTGGTGGAGTTTAAGCCTGCACTACCTTGTTAGCTACTCCAATAAATGATGCTTAAAATTCGTTCTTCTGTGTTAAAATTATTCCTAATTTTGAAGAAAATATCCGGTACTTTTGTTTAAAAAAGCCTTGTTAAAATTGATTTTAACATTTTTTTCGAAGAAACGCTGTATTTTTGTTACTTCTGATTATGTTTTCACCAAATTAGCAGGATATGTGTAGAAATTCCTCCTCTGGAAGCTCCGAAAATTCTGTAAAACTATTTTGAGTTTTGTCCAAGTTATTAAGACTTTTAGTAAAAAATGCCTTGTTAAAACTGATTTAGCACTTATTTTGGAGAAACGCTATAATATTTTTTCTGATCAATAGATTTGTATCAAATTTGCAGGATATACGCAGAAATTCCTCCCCTAGAAGCTCCGTAAATTTCGTAGAGATATTTTGAGTTTTCATAAAGTTATTGAGATCTCGCTAGGGGATTATTTTTGTTGCCCCAGTCTGTATATATATATATATATATATATATATATATATATATATATATATAACTTCTTCTCTTCTTCTTCTTCTTCTTCAGTGCACTGCCAAGTGGCAGGTTCAAGGTACATATTCATACTCAAAATCTGTTTTCTCGCTCCATAAGAGCACTCCTCTGATCGACAAGTTAATCCCTTCACAAAGTCTGTGCCTTATCCATACCTTATGTAGCCTATAGCTTGGGAAAATATGGCTACTGAGGTGGTTTGCCGTTGCCTTCCTCAGTTTGGTGGATTAATTACCATTTAATCCTGGGGGAAAATATTTCATGGTGAGTTGGGTCCCTTCTTGCCATCCTTAGCTCCTGCTTTTATTCGCCTCTTACGTACACGCGGCAGATTGTTTGCGGTTGCCCTATTCTGCAGTGGTCCAACCACACCCGAGCACAACACGGGGAATATATATATATATATATATATATATATATATATATATATATATGTATATATATATATATATATATCAATATATATATATATGTATATATATATATATATACCAATATACCCTGACCAATTTTTGATCACCGGACTGGCTTTCGTTTAGGACCTTATTTCTTTTCAGCACATTTCTTTTGCAGATTGGTCTGGGTGAATTGACCTGTAGTGATGTGTGCTGTTGGGGGACGTCTCTGACATCATCCCTGGACGATGAAACGGGCGTTAAACCTTTATTATATATATATATATGTATATATATATATATGTAGGCCTATATATATATACTTTTTCATGTATAATATAATTATACTCATGTATAATACATATACATTACGAATTTAACTATTAAACAATACAACGACGATATTGGGTGTAACGGTGTTCATCTTGGGCATAGACTGTCGTAGTACTATGACAAACCCTAGGATATCGCGTCGTCATCCTAACACTGTTATATTCTCAGTCTTCAAGTATCTCAAAACATAATGCGTTTGATTTTATAAATCAGCTTAAGATAAAACTTACGGCAGTAAGACGAATTAAGTCTAATGTTTCAATTATTGTAATATAGTAACATGTTTGCGTATGGCTGGCAGAAAAACAGACATACGATAACAATAATGTCTTCTAAAGGTGATTTTAATTTTCAAAGTAAGCTTCGCGTTAAGAAAATGGCGTCATTATATACCTTGTGCACATTTAGATTAGTGGTAAAAACGTTTCGTAATTTATTAATTTTAGAAAACATTAGCATCATATGTCATCCTAAAGTCTATGCGTCATTTTACGCCGGATTTATTTAAAGCTTCAGGCATAATATTGCATTAGAGATGTTTACTGTTATGTGAAATTTTAGACTGTTATTAATATTTTTCTTTATTCTCATCAACTAATGCAGCGGATGTTTGATCCTTGCCCTATTAACTTATCATTCACAACTAGACTTTTCCACCTCTTGCATTTTTAAAGAATATACAAAACTAAACATGGCTCAACCCCAATTTAACGTCAGTTTTATCTATCGAAGCGATATAAGTGATGGATGCGCCCAGGATTTGAATCCACACGCACTGATCCCACGCGCAGAATAAGCCGACCAAAAGAAGAAGAACAATTCACGTCACTAAACTATGATATCATGTGCAAATATTTTACGCATTTTTGTAAATCCAATTGCACAGGATTCGTCAATTTTAATCTTCCGCAGAAATCAAACGACCCGTTCCATCTGTCCCCATTATAAAGAAGTTGTCAAGAACAGCTGATCTACGGTCATAAACAATATTTTCATCAACCTACTGGTAGTGGTTGAGTAAGGAACGTGGAACACGACCAAAAACAAAATAATCCATGAAAAACATAACCGTAGCTAATTGAGAGCGACACAGGGCAGCGTTACGAAAATTATCAACATGTTCCATAAACAATATATATTATAAAATAGAAAAATTGCTGTCAAAATCTTTATTGAGCTTTCATGGTGAAGCACTAAAGCACAGCCACTACTACTCAATGTAATTGAATTGCATTTTACAACAGCTACATACATGTATGACGTACTTTCGTTTTGGCTATCTTTAACTCTCACTCTCTCTCTCTCTTTCGTTTTCTTTCTTTCTCTCTCTCTCTCTCCTCTCCTCTCTCTCTCTCTCTCTCTTTGTGCTAACACACATACAAGGCATACACACACGCGCATAAACACACACACACACAGATATATGTATATAATGTATATATATATATATATATATATATATGCATATATATATATAAAATTTTTTTGTTTTTTTTATTGATTTATAATAAATAACTAGAATTCTAATGAAATTTAGCGTCTTTGGTGAATAGTTTTAGACTTGATTAAGTTCATTGGCGTATTTTCAAGTTCACCACCATCCCTGGACAAACTTGTATGTCTCACTTGATTAAAGTGATGCAGCCTGCTATTACTCGGTCATCTAAGTTAATTACTCTTGTGAGACCTAGCTTACCTTCACGCTCTAAGCTATCTAATCGTTCTTTCAAGCATGCTGCACCTCAGATCTGGAATTCTCTTCCATCCAATCTTCGGAAATCTTCATTTGAATCACATCAGCCTTTGCTTTCCTATAAGCAGTTCCATAAGCAGTTGAAGACCTATCTTTTCCATCTCTTTTTTCCATCCAGTGTCCATGAGCAGCGACCTGCGCCTAAACCACCTTTTCTTTACTCCCTTTACTTTGGACTGAATTTCTGGATTTTGGAATTTGCACCGTTTTTGGACCTTCTTTTTTTTGCTCGCCGGCTTGATTTTGTCTCAATAGTGCTCAATGTTGTCACTGAGGACGGTAGCACTCTAATTGTTTTTTTATTATTGTTATTATATACAGACTGGGCAAAAAAATAATCCCCTAGCGAAATCTCAAAAACTTCAAGAAAACTCAAAATATCTTTACTAAATTCTCGAATCTTTTAGGGGAGGAATTACTACGTATAACCTGCAAATTTGGTGAAAATATTTTGAGCAGTTACGAAATTACAGCATTTCTACGAGAAAAGTGCAAAAATCAATTTCCACAAGGCTTTTTGAAATGTCAGTCGTTTATTTTTAAGAAAATAACGACACTGAAAAGGGCCGTTTACTTTAGTGTTGGAGTATAAGCCTACACTACCTTGATAGCTGCTCCAATAAAAGACGCTTAAAAGTCGTTCTTCTGTTAAAATTATTCCTAAATTTGGAAGAAAATTTCCGGTATTTTTGTTTAAATAAGCCTTGTTAAAATTGATTTTAACACTTTTTCCGGAGAAAGGCTCTATTTTTGTTACTTCTGAATATATTTTCACCAAATTTACAGGATATATGCAGAACGTCTTCCTTCAGAAGCTCCGACAATTTTGTTAAATTATTTTTAGCTTTGTCTAAGTTATTAAGACTTTTGGTAAAATAAGCCTTATTAAAATTGATTTTTACACTTTTTTCGAAGTAACGCTGTAATTTTTATACTGCTCATAGATTTTCACCAAATTTGCAGGTTATACGTAGAAATTCCTTCCCTAGAAGATCCGAAAATTTAGTAAAGATATTTTGATTTTTCTTGAAGTTATTGAGATTTCGCTCGGGGATTATTTTTTTGCCCCAGTCAGTGTACATGTATACATGTATACACATGTATATATATATATATATATATATATATATATATATATATATATATATATATATATATATATATATATATATTCATGTTTATTCAATGTGCGTTCACAATCAGTAAAGATATAGATAATCTGAATACACCCTCCCTTTTTATTTCTCATTGACTTACATTCCTCGCTTTTAGCGATAAATAGAAATACACGTTTGCTTTATTCTTCAATAACTTTATCTCGTAACACAATTCCAAATACTCGTTCTGCAAATATTATACAATCGACATGTATGTTTAACGTCTAGATACTCTTGCAAATGACAAGATTTTTTGAGTTGGTTTATAAGAGGAATTATCTGATTTAAAAATGGTAATAACGTTTGAAAAGTTAAAAATTTACAGATACGCTGTGATTTATGAAAACTAAACGAAATTTTTGCCACATAACGACTGCTTTGAGTTGTCGTCTGCAAGTGATCTGCAATTTTTACGTAGCAACGATTGTAAACATCATTTCAGGGGTTTAATTCAATCTCGCTCTCCTGCCAGCTTGGTTATTTCCTTTAGACCACAAACTCTGCTACCAACAGATATTTAGCGGATGATTTAAATCTTTAGCATATCCTAATTTTACTTAGTTAATCATCATCTTCTTCCCTTGGCGTCTAGTTTAGCCTATATCTGGAAATGAATGGACTTGCTGAATCCCCCTCCATTCTATCACATGCTGCATTACCAGTCAATCTCCTGTTTTTCATATCTCTCTTAATCACCGCATCCCACGTCAGTTGTGATCTTTTCTAATTCAATCTCCTTCTCATCCTCCAAACTCACATCACAACATTCTGAATTTTACTTATTTAATTATTATCGATAAATTGCTTAAAGATATTACTTTTGAAGCTAAATAGCATATCATAAGAAATGAATAAGCGTGAAAATTGTAGAAAGTTTTTGCAGAAACCGTCAAATTTGAACTAAGACCTCGAGGTGAACGCTCAGAGCGCAGTATAAAGCTTTCATCACATCAAGAGCTGTTGTCACGAGGTGCCCAGTAATGCATACATTATCTCGTCGACTGAAGGGAATTTGTAGCTGATGAATGGACAAATGCTTTCGGTCATGTCTCGAGCCTATCGCTCTAAGCTGGCGGGTCCTTAAGTCGGCGACGCCTAACTCGTGTGAATCCGGAAGTACTGGAACAGTAAAAGAGTTCACCTAGACGTTCTCAGTTGACCTAATTGATTGAAACAGCCTAGACAAATTCTGTCGTATATGAAATATGATGTGGTTAAGTTTAATATCGAAACGCTAAGTACTACTTGATTATTTCTCCTCAGCACATTTCTGTTTCAGATTGGTCTAGATGAATTGATCTGTAGTGATGTGTGCTGTGGGGACGTCCCTGACATTATCCTTGGATGACAAAACGGACGTTAAACCTTTACTATTATTATTTCCATCAAAGTATTATATCACCCCAGTCTCATTTCATATATGATGGCTTCTACAAAAGCTTTTTAAAATTTCACGCTTGCAGGGTGGATATATTTTATTATTTTTCTTTTAGAATTATATCAGTATTGGACTGCTCAGGAAGCCTAGTCCGAGGCACTTATTTTACAGGTGGGGCTATCCACAGGAAATTACTAATAGTGAATGAGATACTGTTGATGAAATAAAAGCTTCGCGTTTAGATGATAACATAACGTTATCTCATTTCTTATTTTCAAACCTGTGCGAAATAAAATGCTAAGATAATCTTCTTTTAAAGAGCCATATAGCCAATCGATTCAGTCATTATGTTAATTCAATTAAATTAAATTTACTTTGGACTGATTTTTGGATTTTGAAATTTGCACCTTTCTGGACCTTCTTTTTGCTCAACGGCTTGATTTTGTCTCAATAGTGCTCGATGTTGCAACTGATGACTGTAGCACTCTAATTGTTATTATTATTATTATTATTATTCATTAAAATAAACATAGTAAATATTTTTTCCAGGAACTATTAAAATGAGAAATATATCTTTGCAGAACACGAGATATTCGACCTATTCATCAGCCTGAGTGAGAAGAGAAAATATCTTCCAGGCGCCAAGTGGAATAAAGAGGAGAAAGTGTCAAATGACAAATATCCGTCGTTTAGAGTTGACATGATGTATAATGACACATCGAGCAATTCAACTCTTTGAGAGTAACAGTCCTGTTTACTCACATGGAGCCAACTGAGGCAATAAAAATAAATAAGCTCCAAGATTCAGAAATATCAGGAGAGGATATTCAAAAACGATTAAATGTAGTCTACATGGAATTATTTTTCACCATATTTACTATAATATTGAAAACCTAACGTTTAAGCAACCAGAGATGCGACAAAATCTATATATTTATATTTTCATTTTTCTATTTGCTCTGCTTATATTTTAATATTTGATGTGATGAATAAATGCCTAAATAAATAAATAAATACATAAGTGAAATGGAATAGATCTGAGAATGTAAAGAAAAATAACAAAATTTATATGAATTTAAATATCAGGTTATTGCTGGAACCAATGGCGATGTCGGTAAGATATTCGACCGCGGTCAGTATGTGCGGGGCTCAAATCCTGGGCTCGCCGTCACTGACATCGCTTCCGAGTCAGGAAACTGGCATTAACATTAGCTTTACCGGCTATTAGAAAATGCAGCCATAGCATTATTGGCACGGATGTGTAATGGATGTCCGTACTCACATGTAGATCCTTCGTATAGTTGTAAAATGTGAGTGATTATTAACTGCGATAGATTTGAAAGATATAAACTGCAAAACATATTCACGATTAATTACTAAAATTGCTATTAAGACTACTTATAATTTATTACTTATTTTTATAAATAAATAAAGGTATAACATCCGTTTCCTCATACAATGATGATATCAGGGACGTCCCCCCATCACATGTCATACAAATTGATTCACCCCAAACGATCTGAAAAAAACACGTGCTGAAGAGAAATAAAAAGATCCTAAACGGTGCCGGTCCGGTGATCAAAAAGCAGTAAGGTAATATGAAAAAATCTCTAGTGGGAAGAGATGTGTTTTCAACCTTCAACGGAAAGTTGAAGTAGTAGAAAAGCGAAGATCAGGAGGCAGAGAGTTCCCAACAGTAGGAGCGGAGAAAGCAAATGAACGTGTAACGTTTTTGAGTTATTTTAATTATTATTTTAATTATTTATTATTGTTATTATTAATATATATTCATATCTATTAATACATATTTTAATATATAACATATTTTAATATATATTAGTAATATTAATATATATATATATATTATTAGTAATAAATTAAAATTTATTACTATAATTTACTCTGACAACAATTTTTGCTGTAGTTACTAATTACACAACATTTTGTTACGAGTTCTTAGTACGACCTATTGATACAACGTTTAGTACGACCTATTGATACAACGTTTAGTACGACCTATTGATACAACGTTTAGTACGACCTATTGATACAACGTTTAGTACGGAAAATTATTAAGAGTTTATGACAATTTTTACAACGAATTTAAAATTTTCACGTGATTTAAACTTAATTATATCTAGAGATACTGACTGAAGATATAATCCTGGGCTCGCCCGCCACTGACATCGCCTTCGAGTGAGGAAACTGACGTTAACCTTAGCTTTTACCAGCTTTATATAATCCTAAAACTCCTGCCTCAGCTGTTCCCCTTGGTCATTTACGTTTCAAACTGACTTCAAAGAATCAGTATGAGAAATATTATTTACTTTCAATGGACAACCTGAGAACTACAAAATTACATATGAAATGAACCGTAAAACAGTGATACATATCGGTCGCATGTGCGTTAGAGTCATAACAGCATCCCATGATGGTATAAAACAATATCCACATCTGTTCATGCATTGGAAGGAACGGAGTCCGTATATCAATACTATATAGCTGCTATAATCAAACGGATAAAATCCCGCATAGATTTGGAATCAATTCAAACACGAGCATTAATCAAAGATAGAGATATGTGGTACAAATATCGTAATGGAAATATGAAAGAATTTGCAATGTATTTCAGAAAGAACAACGAGTAATTTAGAAAGAGCTACGTATATAACTTAAACAGTTTCCATTTCTTCCTCATTGACTGAATAAGCACTGTAATTAATAGGTTAGTTAAAATGTTAAACATTGGACGTTTTAGCAAAAGCAACAAGAATTAAATAATTCAATGAGATATCTAGAGTACAATATTGCAAATACCTATATCTATACAATCATATCTACACATCAGAAAATTGCACAGTTTACGTAATTTAATTATTCAAATGTATGTATATTTATATCAATGTGACTGAGTTTTCAACCCCTTCATCGCTGTAAACTTATAATTAAAGATATCGCCCATAATTATAATTAATCAATTAAATAATAATCGATTAGACTTTGTTTAATTAAGTCGCTTTCTCGCAATATGCCTTACTTATTAAGTTTAAATTATTGATATAATTTCATTTCAATGTACTTAGATTTTAAGTTTTCATGTTATAAAACTGAAATAAGGAGCAGGTCGAATTAAGCAAATAAATCCTTGTGTAAGTCAACTAAAAAGAAATAAATAACTGAAGTGCACTGAGCGTACATAACATGAAGTTGAAATGTAGATCTTCAATCAAATGCTGTCTTAACGTTAATCCCATATTTACACTGCAGAGAAAATATAGTAACATAACAACAATTAGAGTGCTACAGTCATAAATGACAGCATGGAGCACCATAATATCACATATAATGTGTAACTGAAACAGTCTACACTGTAACAAGTCAAGCTCGCCCCAAATGTCCGCA
Source organism: Enchytraeus crypticus (assembly GCA_905160935.1). Taxonomy (NCBI): domain Eukaryota; kingdom Metazoa; phylum Annelida; class Clitellata; order Enchytraeida; family Enchytraeidae; genus Enchytraeus; species Enchytraeus crypticus. The sequence continues at coordinate 411,012 of CAJHZI010000219.1, read as the reverse complement.
GGTTAAGGAGCCACATATCAACAAGTTGCAGAAAGCGTTAATTATATCATAAGTAATCGAGTAGCCTAAAATGACCAGTTAAAGGAACTACAAAAGAGAAGTTACAGATATTATCTCGTGCTACCTTACCGCTGATAGAGTCTCTAGTACAGACAGAAGACTACGCACAGATCTCTGCTGCGTGCACGAGTTAATATATCATTACTGATGCATCTTCACTTCCGCTACTGAGGACCTAGTGAAGTAACTGATCACTGTCGCCTGCCTACAGCTGCTGCTGCCTCGAAGACTCAAATGCCTGTATAACAGTGTGTGTGCTCAACCTTCATTGGCCTATGATTGGCTCCTTATTAGCTACATTAAAATCCGAACCATATACTGCATGTAAAAGCTGGTAAAGCTAATGTTAACGTCAGTTTCCTCGCTCGAAAGCGATGTCAGTGACGGGATAGCCCAGGAATTGAACCCCGCACAAACTGATCCGCGGTCGAACATCTTACCGACATCGCCACTGGCTCCAGCCAGTATAAAATGTCCAAGTAAATTATCATATGTTGCGCCATTTAGCGTCATGAAATATTCTATTGACCGAGCCTGTGGGTCACTTGATTGTCGTGGGTTCGATTCCCAGACGAGGGGATCAGATCATCAGAGTTAAATATGATTCATTTAATTGACCGGTAAACGGCTATTTGACTAAAACTACATGACGGATTAAATGGCTCATCATATAAAACCAGCTTTTATTTTGACTTTTTGCTGTAATGAATCTCCTTTGAATTTATTTGTGTAGCCTGCCGACTGTTCATCGCTACAATATTTTAATATTTGAAATAATATAAATAAGTTTTACTACATTAATTGTTTAAACCATTTCCTAAACCTCGCGGGTTTAAACATATATTCTTTAACAAATATATAATTATTTATATTGTCAACCTGTTGTAGGAATCTTGGAAGTTCTGCTAAAACTTTATTCTTGAGATGTATGCTCGAGAAACAAAAAGATTATAGCAGATTTCTTGTACTGTAGTGGCTGGAGCAAGTGTCGAAGTCGGTATAACACTCCACCGTGGATCAGCATGTGCAGGGTTCGAATCCTGGGCTTCCCCGTCACTGACATCCCTTTCGAGTATGGAAACTGACATTAACCTTAGCTTTAGCTTTTCTTGCACAGAATTGCGTAGATTCGTAGTGTAGATTAATCGAGGTTGACTGTTGCAGTATCTCATGGTCTAGTACAAGCTGTCATCTAACGGTTGTGAAACATGGATGGATGAGCTTTAATACGTATTTAAAACCGATGATGTACGGATGAACTAATGGACGGTTGGAAAGAAGTCAGATATATATGAACAACGGATGGAAAAACGAAGGGATGAGCGCATTGGTCAGTGTATGAAAGTGATGAATGTTTGAAATTTACGACTTTTTTTATATATAAAGTGAAACTTTTTTATTTGTTTTTTCATAAATCGATTCACAAGTCAATCAACGAACAGCGAACAAGTGTTGAAATAAATAATTATACGTTTGTCAAAAATTGTTATCAACAAAGCAAAGGCAAGTAAACTGCGCCGAGGGCAGTAAGAGTAGTTTCTTGCATTTTGTTTTACCTACGACGAACCCGATGTAGAACTTAACTTAGTGGAACAAATCTCGGATACATAATGTTATACAAATCCTGGGCTAGCCCGTCACTCAAATCGCTTTCTAGAAACTGACGCTACCATCAGCTGTACAGTTTTATAAATCGTGCATAAGGAAATCAGTTGTGAAGATTCTGTAGTATTGAATATAAAAAGAAACCACGGCTATTCTGCATTCTGTCGCCATGATGTCCTGATGATGTAGCCCCACCTGATCCGTGCTCCAACATTCATAAACTGCAGCGGATACACGAGGATTTAACGTGATCCTTGAAAACTCCTACAGCAAAAACATCTATGAATATTAAGACTGCCGGGTAGCAGAGCGAGAGGAAGAGCGAGAGAGAGATATAGAGAAATAGAGAAAAAGAGAGAGTGAGGAGAGGGAGAGAGGAGTGAGAGCGAGGGAAAGAGAGAGGGAGGAGAGAGATTGAGTGAGAGAAAGAGAGTTAAAGCGGTGAAAGTCAGAGTAAGAGAGAATATGAGAGGCGAGAGCGAAATAAGAGCAGAGAATGATGAGTGAAAAAATGAGACTGTGATAAATCAGCTGATTGAGAAATGCATAAAATGATAGAGAGAGAGAGAGAGAGAGAAAGAGAGAGAGAGAGAGAGAGCGAGAGAAATGATGGACATAGAGACAAGGGCTAGACATAAATTGATGGATATATAAATGTTGGACATAGAGAGACAGGGTAGACAGAAAAATGAAAATGATAAATTGATAGACAGAGTGTGAGGGAAAGAGAAATACGAAGAATGGGAATTGTGCGCAGATACACATGTAGAGACAAAGAGAGCTAGAGAGAGAGAGAGAGAGAGAGAGAGAGAGAGAGAGAGAGTGAGAGAGAGAGAGAGAGAGCGAGTGAGAAAGAGAGAGAGTGAGTGAGTGAGTGAGTGAGTGAGTGTGGGAGTGACTGAGTGAGTGAGTGTGGGAGTGACTGAGTGAGTGACTGAGTGAGTGTGGGAGTGACTGAGTGAGTGAGTGTGGGAGTGACTGAGTGAGTGACTGAGTGAGTGACTGAGTGACTGAGTGAGATTGATCTTAACTTATGTTTATTTAATTTATGAGTGAGTCAGAATCAGATTTAAGTGATTGAGTGAGTGAATGAGCGAACGAGTGAGTGAGCTTCTGAGTGAGTGATTGAGTGATTGAATGAGTGATTGAGTGAGTGAGTGAGTAAGATTGATCTTAACATATTCTTACTTAAATTATGTTAAATTTAGCACGTAACATCAACATCTGAAGATAGACCAGTCCTGCTATTGATTCTAGACTTGACATAGACTGAGAGGATATTATTACTGTGAGATGTAGGCCTTAGTATAATATTATGCAGAAGATTCTAAATTAGAAATACAGGAAGTGTCTTGGTACCTCTTGTCTATCTCTCACTCTCTAGCTTTCTATCTCTGTATCTCTCGTACACATACGCACTGTTTCTCGCTAATAATCAGCTTTATGGAGAGATTGACAAGCAGAGAAAGATAAAGGGAGAGAGAGACAGACAAAGAGAGTGAGAGAGGGAGAGAGACAGACATAGAGAGAGAGAGCGAGAGAGAGAGAAATGGAGACGGAGAGAGAAAGATTGCACGAATATTCGATAAATATAAACATACAGTACATTTCCAGGAACATTAACTTGCACCATATGCACGTGCAGGTCTTTCACAATGGAATGGCATGGGGGAAATGGACTGAGAAAAGCCGGAAATGTAAAACGATGAAGGAGAAACACCGATGGTATCATTGTCCAGTGATATCGTCTGATATATTGATTTGCAAAGCCTTCCGAAGCATAAATCTCCAGATATGAAAGATCTGAAAGATTTTACGCTACATTTTCCCACAAGGAATTAAACGAATTTACAATAGAGCTCGTCTCCAAGAACCCTTTCAGAGTAATACGAATATTCTTCTTTGAAATTTATTATTTCGCCTTTAAAAGAATATTAATTGACATAAAATTAACGTAGTTTAACATGGGTGAGGTATAAAAGTAGACAAGACTTGAAAATAGGGATGAGGAGGTTAGAAGTCTATTAATTTTAATTTTGTATTAAAAAGTTTTATACGAATATTGGAATATGGGATGGAATTTCAAATTTCTGAAGGATAAATATATCAGAAAATCTCTACTCTATACTTACTGATAGTTCTTTGAATTTAGTTATCATGAAATGCATGCTAAATAGAACTCAAGCACATGATAGGTCATCATCATCATCATCATCATCATCATCATCATCATCATCATCATCATCATCATCATCATCATCATCATCATCATCATCATCATCATCATCATCATCATCATCATCATCATCATCATCATCATCATCATCATCATCATCATGGGGTGGCAACATTCCTCCATTCACTTCAATCATCTTTTTGCAACTTTCTTGAGAATTGCTCAAAAACTCTTTTGTATAGTATATATCTACACAGATGCCTATCTATTTTTCTGACTACAGGACTGTCATTCCCAGCCGGTGGTTATTTATAACGAATTGAAGGTCGAACAACTGGAGGTCAGATCCACCCAGGGCCGATGATCCGTAGTAAGCGCCGCATCATTGGCGCATAAATCTCGTGGAGGATTTAAGACCTGGATCACGTAATGCTCAATAGTCTCATGGGATTTCATTGGCGAGCGTTTAACGTCAGACAATTTCAATGCTTGTCCGGAAACATTAACCTCATCTGTCCATCAGAAGTAGAGTAAGCCGTCTTAAAATCTCATTTAAGATAATCTTGTTTAAGCCAATTCAATGCTTCACATTTTCTGAGTTGTGTCAGTGACTCTACTATGCCAAAAGACAAATTGTCTCATATGTACGTGCACTAGGCAGCTTTAATTCAAGAAATATTCTAAGTTGTTTAAATGTAATCAATAGTTTTGCCATATAATTACTTCAATTGGAAGAGTTTATCCAATTGGTTGTTCATTCTAAATCACTCAGTCAAATGTTGTTAAGTTTGGCTAACCTATTTCTATTCATACGATGATATCAATTTAATTTATTTAATATTTTACGTAGACTACTACTTGTGGACGGATACTATCAAAGTGTCTAGCACTTCGTTGTCTAGAGCTATTTCAATGTCCTTTTAAACATCAGTGAAAGCCTAATCTTTAGTAAGCTTGTAATTTCATGTTACTCCAATGACAGATGTTCCGATCACATCACCTATAATCATTAAACACATTTTTAAAAGTAACTGAGCTCAATATTTACTGCAGAAATTCTACTCTTCTCCTTTTGCACTGAAATTCAATTTCTTCCTGTACCTGAGTTAGAAGATAATATTTACTGACATCGCCATCGCGTGAGGAAACTGACGTTAACATTAGCTTTACCAGATAATATATGGTAGATTGCCTCTGCAGTTTTTTATTCAATCTATTCCTCTCAGGCACAGCACAACAGGTTGAACAGGATCTTAGAACTTATTTTCTGGACTTTGGGATTTGTACCGTTTTCGGACCTTTCTTTTGCTCGCCGGCTTGGATATGTCTCAAGAGTGTGCTCGATGTTGTCAAATGATAACTGTAAGACTAAAACTGTTTTTATGTTATGCCATGTTACGTTATGTTGAAAGCACATATTCCTAATCAAAAATGAGAATTTCTCTCAATATGAAAACTACTATTAAACTAGAAGCTGATAATTACAATTTATTAACTAATTTGTTTCATTTTTTACAGAGACTAGCTCTAACAAGCTAAAATTAAGGTTAACGTCAATTTCCTAACTCGAAAGCAATGTCAGTGACGAGCGAGCCCAGGATTTGAACCCCGCACATAATGATCCGTGGTCGAGTATCTTACCGACTTGGCCCCTGGCTCCAGCCGGTGGAGAAGTTAGTCCCTAGCTAGTCCCTAACTATTAGCCAGCTAGCTTAAGCTATTCTCCAACTAGCCTCCAACTAGTTTCTTGTTACCTTCTTAAGACTTGCGTGCGTGTTTCTATTTCTTTCTCTGCCGGTAATTTAGTGTAAGGTTTTGAGTTTCAAGCTTGTTACAGCTTGATAAATTCCTGATTATTTCTCAACGAATATATCGATGTGTAGTTTCCTGTGAAATAGTGAGACATGATTTGCTCAGCTAAAGTTACTTGAGTCACATCACTGATTAAGCAAACTCAAGGTCGAGTTTAATCTCAATATTAATTAATTTCAAGTTGTCTTTTTGTAACACAATCTTCATACTGAAGATGACAATGATACTCTGACTTATCTCAACTTGATTTGAGGAGGTGGAGATAAGTTTAGATATATCATTCAGTGCTCTTGCATTCCTATTCAGTTATTTTGCTTTACTACAGCACAGTCCGTAAGAAGAACTAGGCCAAGTTTAGATGTCATTTAAATCCTTCAAGATAGGAACAAGATGCTAAACTCATAATAATTTACTGAATAAATTCAATTGAAAAATGAAACATAAACACGTTTTAAAATGGTATAAAGTAATTGTCAAGTTTTTTGTAAATTAAATCATTTTTTAGTTAACATAAAATTAAATAATTCACGGTTTTAATGACAATTTTTCCTGAATTAGAATGATGTTGGTCTACTTTCCCAACACAAATTATTTCTAATATTATACAATCAATGTTGTATGCACAACCTGAATCGCTATTAGATAATCCGAATAGCTTTAAAATGTCTTTATATTTTAAATAATATACACCTGCAATTCTGGGTAATTTCTCAAAAGTACAAATTAAATATTTATGTTGATTATAGACTGTGGACTCACATCATAGCCTGGTATGTATTTTGTTTCTGGTATGTTGTCCTAATTTGGTTTCAAACGCTCATTTGCAGCAAGTATTCAGCTTATTTCAAGAGTATTACGAGATTTTACACTTATCTTTTCATCAGCATTCTCATTATATTTTGCATTACTTTAAATAATACTCGCAGTTAAGTATTTGGACAAATCGTAATACTAAATCGTATTTCAAATGCTTTCAAGTTTTACCACTGTGAGATAATACATTTATTTATAATATTATAATTTCTTTTTATTGGGTCACTCAAGCCATGAGAATCACTTAAAGAAACCACTCACAATTAAAGTGCACTTTTTTCTCATTTTGTTCGATTTAGCTAGAATTCTCTTATTAGCATCGACAGATCGCTGAGATGCTTGTCGTATCAAAGAGGATCTTAGGACAGGCATCAGTCAGTCCGTATTCGCTACTACAGTATCAATGAAGCTACCTTCTCTTCTGCCTCCACACGTGATACGTAGTACGTAGAGTGGTACGTGGAGTGGTACGTGGATTGGTACGTAGAGTGGTACATGGATTGGTACGTAGAGTGGTACATGGAGTGGTACGTGGAGTGGTACATGGAGTGGTACGTGGAGTGGTACGTGGAGTGGTACGTAGAGTGATACGTAGAGTGGTACGTGGAGTGATATGTAGTACGATGAGTAGTACGTAGTAGGTGTAATGATACGTGGAGTGATACGTGGTACGTGGTACGCGCAGTGGTACGTGGAATTGTACGTGGAGTGGTAGATGATACGCAGCACGTATTCTATACTCAGCTTGATAAGCGATTGACTAGACAAAAAGATACTTTTAATTGTTATTGTTCAAAAATGATACAATATTTAAACAATTCACGTCAGTTCAATTCAACGTCGTGACCTCGTTCGGTTAAGAATCAGGATTTAAATCATCATTAATTGATATATTAATTGATTGATTTTGGATTCAAGAAGTCAATACATGTATTTAGTGAGTTCTATTATACAACAATGCATTAGTAGTGGTGGTAAAATGAAAACGAAGAGGAAATTGTAAAAGAAAATATTGAGAGAACTTTAAATTTGTCCTAAAATAAATTTACAATTAGTTGTACCGAAATTAAATCGTTGTCTTGAGCTTCGTTTCTAAGAATATATAAATACTAACAAAGCCAATTAAGGTCTTTGAGCGTAAAATTTCTATTTATGCTTGACTAAATCAATCGCTGTGTCTACTTACAGCACAATGATTCAAAGAGAACAATATTGTGCTTCCAAATAGTAAAATGATTTAAAGCACAAATGTGAATCCATATGGTACACTGATTCAAGGCGCAGAGTTTTATGATTCTATAGATCACGATGATGCAAAGCATCATATTTTGATTCTACGGAGAACAATGATTCACAGCAGAATATTATGATTCTACAGAGCACAATGATTCAAAGCACAATATTATAATTCTAAAGGGCAAGAGAATCAAGCAGAATATTGTTATTTTGCTGAACATAACTACTCTGAATGCCTATTTGTCAGTGTTGATCAATAGTATGACAGTCATCTAAACTAATATCCGAACTATGATTTATACCTCGTATTCAATTACTACAATAATTCTAAATTAAAGAATAATGTACTTTACGAAGTATTTTCTCTATTAAATTTATTCTAAACAAGAACTTTTATTTATTTATTTATTTATTTATTTAGTTAGATCACCAAAAAGGGTCATTCAACCCTGTACAGTTCACAAGCAATGCAAACAATCAAGTAAATGCAATATGTAAACACAATTTAAATGTGAACCATGGTGAACTTAAAACGAAAAATAAAAAGTAGAAATTACAGAATTGAAATAAAGAAATTCAAAATAAATAAAATTAATGATAACAGGTATGCATAATTATAAATTTAAGTTCATTATCATTAATAACTATTTAATAGGTACTGACGAAGATTAATATTGAACAGTTAACGGAGCGAGCTGATCGTAAATTAGATGGAAGGGATAGCCAGTATCTAGGGCCTTGTACAGCGATATACTTTTCGCGACAGAAAGTTCTGAACGATGGCATAGTAAATTCGGAAACTTGTCGAAATTTATAAACAGAATTTACAACATTATTTAATAGCAACGAAAAGTTGTAACATAAAGGCATATCATTATGAATAAATTTATACAGAAATACGCATCAGCAATGTTTATAAATATCACTTAACTTTAAAATGTTAAGTTCTCTAAATATATTGTTCGTATGACTACGATACTCTGCATGATGAATTATTTTAATTGCTCTTTTTTGGAGTACTATCAATTCGTTGAGCAGGTTTTCAAAGCGTCCCCCAAACAATATTACAATAAATTAGATGCGGATATATTAGACTGTAGTATAAATTTAACATACAATGTTTAGGTAATTTAGTTTTAACCCGATGGAGTAATCCAATGGATTTGGATAATTTTTGTGCAGTATAAGAAATATGATATTGCCATGATAATTTCTCATCAAGAATCACTCCCAAAAATTTAGTCTTATCTATTCTAGAAATGTTGATATCAGCTATGTATATATGAAAATTTTCAGAATTATTTTTATATTTGTATTTATACCCAAATAGCATGTAATTGTTTTTTTTGTATATTTAGGGATAATCTATTCGCTTTAAACCAGTCAGAGAGTGTTAGGAGTTCAATATTAATTGAATTCACTAGTTTCAAAATATCAGGGTGTGTGCAGATAATATTTGTATCATATGCAAATAAAATGAAGGTAAGAATTTTACTAATCTCAGATATGTCATTGACATAAATCAGAAACAACAAAGGTCCCAATATTGATCCTTGTGGGACACCACATTAAATAGTTCTATAATTTGATTCTGAATTATTATATACCACATATTGCTGTCTATTGGTTAAGTAACTTTTTAGAAGTGTATTAGATACTCCCCTAAAACCATACATTTCTAGTTTTTTAAGTAATATTTTATGGTTTAAAGTGTCAAAAGCTTTTGAGAGATCTATGAAAATACTCAAACAAAATCCTTTATTGTCAATAGCTTTAGACACCCTATCATGTTTAATAGGGCCATATATGTATAGTGCTTTTTCCTGAATTCACATTGGGCTGAAGTAATGATTTTGTGATGGTCAATAAAAGAGAGCATTCTAATGGCAATAATTTTCTCAAATATTTTAGAGAAGCAAGTTAAAAGACTGATTGGTCTATAATTTGAAATTTCGTTACTAGGACCTGACTTATGAATCGGACATACTTTGGCAATTTTCATTTTACTCGGGAATGTTGCATTCATAATACATAGATTTAGTACAATTGCTAAAGGTTTGGCTAGGTAATAGATTATACTTTTTAGAAGAATGGACGATACCTCATCGAAACCTGCACTCGAGGTATTTTTTATAGATTGGTCTATGTTAATGATTTCATATTGATCGGTTAGATAGAGAACACATGTGTTGGAGATTTTACTTTTGTCTGAAATGTAATTATAAAAAGACTTTTTTGATTTAGGGATTTTATCAGCTAGGGATTTTCCTAAGCCAATAAAATAGTCATTAAAACTCTCAGATATAACATTTTTATCAGATACCATTTCACTATTTAAATTAAAACATTCCTGAACAGATTTAGACGTATTTGGTTTTAAAATGCTATTAATGCACTGCCATGTTTTCCTAGGGTCATGTTTATATTTAAGCAATTGATTTGAATAAAATTTCCTTTTCGCAATTGTTAAGAGTGAGTTTAATTTATTCCTATGAGCAATACACTTAAGTTTATTTTCATATGTATTTGACTGCTTATAGACTTTATAAAGTTTAGATCTTGTTTCACATGATATTACTAAACCTCGAACCTAACAATAGAATTGAATAATTAACCTTGAATCATCAGCTACTGCAAGCGTAAACTGTAAGTGCCGTGTAAGACGTAGAATCAAGAAGGCACTGAGAAACAACCTCAGAAGCCATATGTAACCACCACGGTAGTAGGCGCCTATAAAGATTTGTTATTGACGTTGTTTTGAAATGGATTTTCCTGGATAAGTGAAAAATATTCTTTCTCAAGCAGTGAATAAGTGATAATCAGGGAAATGATTTAAATCTTGATGGAGAATATCTTACAAATAGAAATTAAAAGAATTTTGCAATGCCTGAATCAGTCAGTCTTTTTCGCATGTACATTCGTAAAGCTGTAGGAATGGATGCATTAATAAAAAAGAAGTAACCTTAAATACAACTGTACGCCATGAAACAGACGGTGAATATCACATGGAAAGTGTTATGAACGCACTGAGCTTATTAGTATTCCGTCTGGCTAAGAATTCAATCGCACCCGAGTACCAAGGGTCCGCTTTCTTTAGCTTGGTTCACTAAGGAATCACTATAGGGATAATAAAACATTGATGTATATGAGGGACTTGAGGGATTTGAATCACGTTAGAATCGCCTAGCCTGTGTATTGCATGTCCATTCATTTGATAGCATTTAGCAAGTTTTGTACTGATTACCCAGCACTACAAATATTATTTTTACTATTAGTACCACTGTTTTAGTATTTAGTATTATTCGAAAGAGTTGAACATAATTTTGTCATTAGCGCAACCTGTACAATAATAATAAAATAATAAGTTAAAAATCTAAAAAATAAAACCGTAGTCGTCCGTGCAATGACAAACACGACGGTACATTAAAGCTATAACTGTCTGCAGAATCGAAAATCCTTCTCAACAATAATATTAGAAGTCAGACCAAGGTCACTATTAATAAGGTCACTAGTATCTAGGTCACTAGTATCGAGGTCACTAGTATCTAGGTCACTAGTATATAGGTCACTAATATATACGTTCACCACTCTTAGGAGACTCACAGTTTCTATTGATTTATTCAACATGTCACAGCACCATGCTATACCTGTTATTTATTCTTGACATGTATTCGCTAATTTGACTAATATTAACATAAAATGAGTATTCCTTAATTGATGTGATTTCTAGCAAGTAACCAAAAATCGGAAAGAAAGTTTAAACCAATTTCTAAACAAAGAGCCATGGAATGCTAATCTATCCCGCAAGTAAAATGTAAATAGTTCTTCGGGATGATTTCATATTATAAAGTTTTGTATCCGGGTGGAATAAAAACACAGATATCAGCACCAGTAAGAGCTTCGTTTGATGAATTGATGGGTGTACTTGTGTTGAGTGTTTTTCTGGAATATTGACCTAAACTTTCCAGGCTTTAATGAAACTGAGTTTGATTTGAATTCACTGCACTCCACAACGATATCTCCTCAGTTCCACACTTATATCTGCAGAGTGTCGAAATATCTGCCAACTCTGTATCGTTACAGCAAAGCCGGATCAACCCAGATAAGCTAAATACATTTTTATGTTTTCCAACGCCACCGGTAATACCAAGATCGCTTTTTGTTGTCAATTCCATTCAATCCACAATAATTTGAATTGAAGCTTTCGATACAATTTACAAATTAAATAAGTCCTGAAAATGCATGAGAATATTAAGAAGTATGTTTATACGTTGTGGCAAATTCATTTGTAAGCGGATCAGTCCGTTGGTTCACAAGCAAAAGATTATCCCGAAATATGTCGGAAAGGTTTAAAAGTAAATTCAGATTACTTGAATTTATGAATTTATGGCATTAATGGAGTTTGTGAATTTATGACCTCACTTCAATTTAGTCGAGACAAGTTTTGAATTCTTATATTTGAGCAGACTATTAAAGATATCACAAATCGGTCACTTAAATTACAAACATGTGCAGAATCGTCCAATAGAGCACAACAGGATTATATATATATATATATATATATATATATATATATATATATATATATATATATACATGTATATATTTATATATTATATAAAGAGAAAATTGAAGGCGTTATATACCATTGAGCTGTCAGTAGTAGTAGTAACAGTAACACATATTATAGTGAAATGATCAACTACGTTAATATCTATCACTTTTAATACCACATGTTAAATCCGTTAGGCAATTTTTTCCATTTTCCGTGTAGCCAATCCAGTGAATGTCAGAGATTTTACTCTCAGCTCAGCCGGCTGGAATTCGAACCCACGAGGGTTCAATTCACCCCCAGAGTCTGTCTTTTGAAGCTTCATGACGTTATCTACACCTCTAACCATTGCGCTATTGAGACATTCAGGTAGACAGAAGATCGTGCACTAATATATATATATATATATATATATATATATATATATATATATATGTTGTATATATATTTATTTATATTTATATATATACATGTATATATACCTACACATAGGTCTAACCTTTGGTTGTATTATACAACATACGTTCAATGTTTTGAACATATACAATGTAGACTGTGCACATTTGGTTGTGTTCAGCTTCATAAAAATAAAGAATTTCTGACTCTCTGTGCAACTTTCATCGGTAGAACAAACGCAGATAAAAAATAAAAAAGTTATTTTCATTTCAAATGAAAACAGCGACCTTTCAAATGAAACAGTCTTCTCCGGGGAGTTGCATTGACTCTGTTGCATTATACGTCTAGCGATGGTATATATATATATATATATATATATATATATATATATATATGTACTGTATATATATATATATATATATATATATATATATATACATATATATATATATATATATATATATATATATATGACAGCGTCATGAAAAGAGTTGCTGATGAAGAGATTGATAAACATGTACGTGTATCTGTATACTTTACAATACTAGTTAATAGTTAATAGCTACGTTAATAATTACTAGTTACTAGTAACAAGTTACTAATTACTAGCTTCTAATTATAATTTTATTAGTTACTAGTTACTACTAGTAACTAGTTACTACTAGTAACTACCCAACATCGCTCTACTGAAACTGTTCTTCTTTCTGTCTGTAACACCATTACTAACGCCATGTGCACTCAACGTGTCACTGGACTTTGTCTCTCGATCTGTCTGCTGCTTTCGACACCATCGACCACCAAATCCTCCTACAACGTCTTTCCTCATGGTTTGGTATCCACGGCAATGCACTTGCTTGGTTTACTTCAAATCTCACCAACCGTACTCTTAGCGTCAAAGTTCAAGAGTACTCCTTTCCTCCTTCTATCCTCAAGTACGATGTGCCTCAGGGCTCTATACTTGGTCCTATCCTCTTTAATTTATATACTACTCCACTAAGCTCCTTGATCTCTTCACATTCATTAGACCATCAACTTTTCGCTGATGACACTCAGCTGTACACATGCTTCACCCCCCACTCCTATCCTGATGCTAAGGCTTGTCTACAGAAATCCTTTCAGGAGATATCTTCCTGGATGTCTGCCAATTTCTTGGCACTCAATCCAAGACTGAGTTCGTGCTATTTGGAACACCTCAGCAACTTTCAAAACCGAACGAGGTGTCCCTGGCTCTCTCTTCTGATGTTTCAGTAACACCGGTTTCTTCTATGAAGAATCTTTGTGTTGTCCTTGACCGCCACCTCTCATTCCACGAACATATCACTAAAACGTAACAGGTATGTTTCTTTCATATTCACGATCTTCGTCGAATAAGACCATTTCTTTCTCTCGAGACTGCCACTACAATTGGCGCTGCTCTCGTGCAATCGAAACTGGATTACTGTAACTCCCTATTTCTAAATCTTCCCAGTTACGAGATTGATAGGCTGCAGTACATCCAGAATTTCCTTGCACGCGCAGTCTCTCGTAGCTCCAAATATTCTCATGTTACTCCAATCCTCAAGTCCTTACACTGGCTCAAAGTTAGAGAACGCATTTTATACAACACAATTTCTCTAACTTATAAGTCTATTACCACTCCTGGTAATAGTTACATGTCCCACTTACTACAAGTGGGACAAACTACCTCCAGGCCCACCAGGTCCTCTAAGTTAGTTACTCTTGAGAGACCAAGCCTTCCTTCACGTAGCAAGCTGTCTAGGCGCTCCTTCCAGCATGCTGCCCAGCAGATCTGGAATTCTCTTCCTTCCACTCTGCGCATCCCTTCATCTATTCCTGATCAGCCTTTCCTACTCCACGAACAGTTTCATAGGCGATTGAAATCTTTTCTCTTCGACTTTTCATATCCACCAAACGTCCACGAACTGAGACCAACACGTAAACCTCCATTCCGCTAGTACCTTTCCTTGGACTGATCACCCGGATTTTGGCTCGCACCGTTTATGGACCTCTCACTCTGCTCATCGGCTTTGATTTGGTATCACTGTGCTCAATGTTGTCATGGACAACAGTAGCACTCTAATCGTATTGTTATTGTTACTAGTTACTATTAGTAACTAGTTACTAATAGATGATAGTTAGGCTAATTTACAGCTCATTTTGGCTCCGCAAATAAGTCTAACTTATACGCCGAAAATTAGAGCTCAATTAGTACTATTATTTGCTGTGATTCCCACAATTAGAGTTCACTCCGTTTAGTAAGTATTGCGTACCAAAGTTTTGCAGAGCCAATTTGACGCTGGCTCCGCAACTTTCACTTCGAAGTTTGAAACCTATGGTAAAACTTAAAGTTCATTAGTGCTAATTTTTGCTGCAAGTCCCACAATTAGAGCTCGCTCCGTTTGATACCTATCGGGTACTAAATTAAGAGTCAGCGTCAAATTGGCTCCGAAACATTCTCGTATAAATTTAGAAAATGTATAAAAATGGATCTCAATTAGCGCTATCTATCATCTATATATCTATCTTTCTCTATATATATCTCTCCCGTTATTGCTCCAGTAGTGGGCCTAAGATACATATTTATACTCGTACTCTGCTTTATGTGCTCTTTAAGAAATGCCCCGCTCCGGGGCATGTTCCGCCCGGGGCCTGTCCCGCCCCAGGGCCTGTCCTGCCCCGGGGCCTGTCTCGCCCCGGAGCCTGCTCCCCCCGCCCCGGGGCCTGTTCCACCCAGGGGCCTGCCCTGGGGGCTACCCCGCCCCGGGGCTACAGCGCCCCGGGGGCTACCCCACCCGGGGGCTACCTCATCCCGGGGGCTACCCCACCCCGGGGGCTATCCCCCCTGGGGGCTCCCCCGCCCCGGGGGTTACCCTGCCCCGGGGGTTACCCCGCCCCGCGGGCTACCTCACCCTGGGGTCTACCTCACCCCGGGGATTACCCCGCCCCGGGGGCTGCCCCGCCCCGGTCGCTGCCCCGATCGGGGGTTGCCCCCGGGCATGCTCGCTTTCGGACCCCGGGCCTGCAGGCGGACCTGCGCGCCCGAGTAAGCCCGCCAAGGGCAGGCCCGGGTGGTCTGCCAAGGGCAGGCCCGCCCCAGGTAGTCCACCTTGTTAATGTTTAAGTTAACTGACGACCAATGAGGAAATCACTCAGCAGCCGCATACTGCCGCTGAGGCGATCCGGTTTGGTGATTGTGGAACCGGTTAAGTTAACTGGTTATGTTATATGCCGGTTAAGTAAACTGTTTGGGCTAATTTACCGGTTAAATAAATTGGTTACGGCTTATTAGTGTTTGCCGCCTTTCAGAATTAACATATTAACGTTTGTTAGATTTTAACTAACTATTATGGAATATTCTGATAAACTATTAAAAATTATTAATAAAAATTATGAAATTCATGGCTTATCAAGCTTCTTGGTGTGTCTCTTAAGGAACATATAACACACAGTACGATTTGAAATATGTATCTTAGGCCCGCTACAGAGAGAGCTAGAGAGAGATAGATTGATAGATAGATAGCACTAATTCAGCTCTAATTTTTTATATAGTTTTTAAGTTTATACGAGAATGTTGCGGAGCTAACTTGACGCTGGCGAGAGAGAGAGAGAGAGAGAGAGAGAGAGAGAGAGAAAGAAATAGGTTTATTAGATCCAAACACAACAAACATCATACAAAATATAACACAAAGTTCCGGTACGCTAGAAGTATCGAAGTATATGTGTAGAGAGTGAGATAGAGAAAGAGAGAGAGAGAGAGAGAGAGAGAGAGAGAGAGAGAGAATGAGAGAGAGAGAGAGAGATAGAGAGAGCGAAGAGAGAGAGAGAGCCAGGGAGAGAGAGAGAGCCAGGGAGAGAGAGAGAGCCAGGGAGAGAGAGCAAGAGAGATAGAAAGCGAGAAAGAGATAGAGAGTGAGAGAGAGAGAGCGAGAGAGAGAGATAGAGAGAGAGAGAGAGAGAGAGCCAGAGAGAGATAGAGAGAAGGAGTTGGCCTACACTGATCTTTAATACAGTAACGCTTAGTCGCAGCTTGAATGATATTTCAACTCATTACATAATTATTTAGACGTACGAAAATGGCAAACAAAATAATGTTGAAATTAGTGCAAAGAAGTACAAGTTGTCTAAACAAAATCTGTGCTAGTCTGGTGCAGATAGTTCAACGAATAGGAAACACTTTCAGCTGTAATTTCGTTGTTAGGGTGTCATAGGAGAACGTGATACGTGTACACGCATAATTCTTAAGTTACAGTTACTTCGCTTGAAATGTTGACGCCCGTAAAATTAAATTACTGAAGCCATGCAAAAGTACTTTCTGCACTGAGCTATATTATTACGCGGAGAGTGAGCTCAAATTTCTCGCGTCCGACGCAAAATGAAATGAAATTGATTTAGCTGGCAAAGTATCTTAAATATAATTACAGACCACCAAATTGTAGACTTGCAGACTGCCGCTGATATATATATATATATATATATATATATATATATATATATATATATATATATACATGTATATACCGCAGAGAAGATTATTGAGAATGAGACAAGTGCAGATGATACGAAAGTCTGCTGTTATTCAAGTAATTCTAGATTACTTCTGATTTAGTCTTATTTTCGCAACTCTCCGCATTTAATTAGTACTAGTAGTACATAGCGCCATGGTTTCTCTGATTGTGACTTGCAGTAATAATGACAACATCTCAACAAGCTTTAGCACCTGATAGACCGCAAGTATAAGATTTTCCAGGTATAATATCATTTAGTGAAATAAAATGTGAAAATCTTCATTGCAGTACTTATTGAATTCTGCTAAAAATTCCCTACTCACAGGCTGACGCAGTCACAGGATGGCAAACTTTGAGAAAAGAGGTCGATTAGTGACATCTTGTGAATGAGAGATTTTACTTTTTTAAACTATCACATTAATTACAAACTTACAATGAACTTCTTTTTTAAAAGACTAAAGTATTTTTCTGCCTACATCATAAAGGTATTGTCTGAGACGGTAGGACGAGGTTGCGATCTCATGACCTCTTGATCAGCTTACTTCATGCTGAGAGTGCTACAAACTCTGCTACTAACAAGACTTATTATCTAATTCTATTATTATTCCTTCCATAATTTTTGTTATTATCCCATTATTATAAATATATTACGATACTATATTACTAGTATCCCATTACTATTATATATTATTATATCTTGCATACATTACTCATCATATAGCCTAGCAAAAATCTTACAATTATATATCACATTAGCACAATTATGTAGACCTAACACATTTATAGCGTCAGCCTATTTGAGTAAATCGAAAGCAGACGAACTGTACCATAGATGAAAAAACGTTCGTACCAAAAATACAAAACGTTAAAAAAACGCGCTTTTTTCAAAAAAAAATGTTGAAAAAACGTTAGTAGCGTACACGTAGGCTTGCATATATATATTACCATGCCTTCATTCCATTACACTAAACAATTTTATTACAACTAGACTTGTTCTAAAGTTCTAAAGGATGTCCATAGACTCCATACAAATATAAACAAATACTTTCAGGTCACATACAGCCACACTTTCAGTTGTTCATAATTTTTATTACAAGAAAATTTAAATCCATAAGAACTAAGAATAGACAATATCTTAAAAATTAAAACATCTGCCTAACTAGCAAAATCAAAAATGTAATGAATTACCTTTTATATAGTGATATTTACGTTTACGTTTTACGGTTTACGTTTTTTACGTTTTTTATTTTATAAGAAATAAAAAACGCAAAAAACGCGTTTTTTTAACAGATATAAAAACGTCAAAAAACGTTTTTTCATCTATGAACCCTACCTTGGGGACTGAAATTGATCTATACATTGTCTGTACGGTGATCTGAAATAATTTATTGTTCACCGGACCGGCACCTTTTAGGATCTTTTTCTTTCTCTTCGGTATATGTTCTTTCAGATCGTTTGGGGTGAATCGATTTTTAGTGACATGTGATGGGGACCTCCCTAACGTCATCCTTGTATGAGGAAATGGACGTTTAACCTTTATTATTATTATTATTACTATTATTATTATTATTATTAATTATTATTATTGAGGCATTACTTTGCACGAAGACTTTACTTTTCGGACCTTCAATCTGTGGCTTAACCGATTGAACTGACTGGCAGAACCGATCGACTTGATATCGGGTTTGCTTTGAGGCTTATCCGCGCCGAAGATGCCTCCAGCTTTTTCTTCTTCAACCAGGTGTGGATTGAAAAAATGTAGAATTCTTTCTAAGTCATTGGTGCTCAATTGTAACTAAACCTCTTGCAAACTATGACAGCTCGGGAATTTCTGGAGCGGTAGGACTGCTGAAGAAGCCGGTACTTCCTCAGTAAAGGAACTTAATAGGGACATATAGCGCAATGCAGAGATAACACAACAGGCAAACGGCTTGATCAGATTCTAAAACATGTAAGATTGGAACAATTGGTAAAAGTGACGCATGTAAAACAATGACTTCACTAAAGAGTCCTTAAGTCTTTAAGTCTTAAGTCCTTGGCCAAGGCGAAAGTTCTTAAGTCATTGAATGGCTGATCAGACTTTGTCATGCCCTCAGCACCAGTATCCTGCTTTCATTTACCACTAGGATCATTCCTTCATTTACCACCAGGATTCTTCTTTCATTTACCACCAGGATTCTTCTTTCATTTACCACCAGGATCCTTCTTTCATTTACCACGAGGATCATTCTTTCATTTACCCCCAGGATACTACTTGCATTTACCATCAGGATTCTTTCATTTACCACCAGGATTCATATTTCATTTACCACCAGGATTCTTATTTCATTTACCACCAGGATTCATATTTCATTTACCACCAGGATTCTACTTTCATTTACCACTAGGATTCTACTTTCATTTACCACCAGGATTCTTTCATTTACCACCAGGATTCATATTTCATTTACCACCAGGATTCTTCTTTCATTTACCACTAGGATTCTTCTTTCATTTGCCACCAGGATTCTGTTTTTATTGACCTCCAGGATTCTGCATTCATTTACTACCAGGATCTTTCATCTTTCGAGGATCTTTCCATCCTTTTGTTCTACGTCGTTGATTAACGAACCAGCACTGAACTTGGTTATAAGTTAAGTCCAAGACTCTCGCCAACTCTCTCATCTCAGTTGTGCTCATGTACGGACTGGAACTGAACGCAGCTTTAAGCGCATCCCTCTGATTTGATGTGAAGTACTTTTTCGGAGGTCTTTGATGAATGAACTCACCGCTCGGTTCTGTGGAAGAGTTCATAAGGTTGCCTGGCTTAACCAGTTGTGTGAGGATAGAGGAGGGTTGATGTCCAGAATCTGCTTCGCTATCGGTTTCTGTAATAGGAAGTGAAAGTCGTTGTTAGTAGCAATAAAATTAATGAGTTATTTAAATAGAGAGAGAGAGAGAAAGAGAAAGAGAGAACTATGTTTATTTCAAAACTCTGAAAATATACAGTGGCATACACGAACTAGGCCGTCAAAGAGGACAAAAGTAACCTATCCATTTAACCGATTATAACTATAATAAAGAATAATAACTATAGAATTGTAACTAAAGACATTTATTTCAAGTCACACTCATCACAATACACAATATAATGTGTACAATGTAGTTTAGAAACTTTGACCACATGTGAGCTTCGAACTATTTCAGTTAGCAATGGCAATTGTGTTTAATAGTGAATTATCGGCATCGGCATTGTTGCAGATAAAATCCCACTAATAATAAGCATAGGCGCGAAGTTAAAATAAAAAACGTTGAAAAAACGTTAGTAGCGTACAAGTAGCTTGCATATATATTACCATGCCCTCATTCCATAACACTAAACAATTTTATTACAACTAGACTTGGTCTAAAGTTCTAAAGTATGTCCATAGACTCCATACAAATATAAACAAATACTTTCAGGTCACATACAGCCACACTGTCAGTTGTTCATAATTATCAATACAACAAAATTTAAATCCTTAAGAAATTAAGAATAGACAATGTCTTAAAAATAAGAACATCTTCCTAACTAGGAAAATCAAAAATGCAATGAATTATCTTTTATATAGTGATGTTTATGGCACGAAACCATCGGCTATTTCTCAGTATTTATGTGCAGTCCACGTCAAATCATGGTTTACGTTTTTTTTACGTTTTTTATTTTATAAAAAATAAAAAACGTAAAAATGCGCGTTTTTTCAAAGATATAAAAACGTAATAAAACGTTTTTTTTCATATATGACACAAAGGATTGGAGAAGGTCTATTCGTATCCCGACACTGGTTAATTCTGGGATTACTGGGATTCTAATGAAGAAGAAGATGATGATGATGATAATGATGATGATGATGATGAAGACGACGACGACGATGCTGATGACGACGATGATGATGATGATGATGATGATGCCGATGATGATGATGTTGATCATGATGATGATGATGATCATGATGATGATGATGATGATCATGATGATGATGATGATGATCATGATGATGATGATGATGATGATGATCATGATGATCATGATCATCATCATGATCATCATCATGATGACGATGATGATGAAGAAAAAATAAGTAAAATTGTGAATGAAATTTACCGTGATCCACGACGTTCAGATATTTCTTAGCGGAATCCCGCAAAGAAACAGAATCTCGAATGAAAACCGTTAAGTCACTGCTAACCAATGGTGCCAGAAGTAGACTGGAAGCCTGTTGCTGGTAGAGCTGAAGGTCTTTAGATACTGGGTCTGCTGAACTTTGGGGTATTCCCATGGAAAGGCAACTATTAGACGTGTCTGAGCGTGTATAAAAGCCTACAAGAGAACCATATAGACGAGTCAAGAATGTATCGGTGGCTCAGTGTGTAAGCGCCTTAGATAATGACATGAAGTTTTAAATGCCGTTCCTAAGGTCCTGGGATCAATTCCCAGTAGAGCTGATCAGAGGTTAAAATCTCGGACATTCACCATTCAGGGTACTCCAGTACACCTGAAGTATTGAAGAGAAGTCCTCAAGCTTCTGAAGGTAAATCCAAATTGTTAAAAATAAACGATTCAAACCATTACAGAATTTAGTTGTAGCACTCTTAAGTTAGGCCCCTATCTAGTAAGCATTAAATTATTATCGACCGTGTAAATTGTGATAGAGTAACATTTTCCATTGTGAACATTCAATGATTTAAATATGCAACCGCATCGAGGTAATGCCTGAAGCTGGTGGTGATGTCGGTAAGTTATTCGACTGCGGATCAGTGTATGCGGGGTTCAAATCCTGGGCTCGTCCGTCACTGACATCGCTTCCGAGTGAGGAAACTGACGTTAACATTAGCTTTACCAGCTTTTACTTTATCTAATTTATTTATAAGAAAATCTTTATCTGTTTTACCAATTGCAGGTCCACTGTATTTAATATTTATCACAGTCTATCCTTACGCTCTCTATGGTTCCATCTATAAACCTCTCATTTCGATGGACTCATGAGGTTTGTACTTTTTGCCAAAATTTAGTATGTAATGGATTGGCTGCTCGTTTTAAAATATGATCACATTTTTGGGAGAACTCTCAACTACAATTATTTACTTAAAACACAGAAAGTACAGGAAGTGCTCCAAAGGAAAATGTAGTAGAGAATAAAATTAGAAATATAATAAGTTTAAATATATAAAGCAAACAATTATAACTAAGGAATACAAAATTAGCAAACTGGTATATAAATAGGTTTATATATTTAATGAAGTCAACAAAAATATACGGATAAATAAAATATAACAATTAAAAACCAAGTCTTTGATCTGGCAGTATACTATAGATATCAGTTTAAGATGAGTGATAACAGCCATATTAGCGACAATGGCTCAAATGCAAAACTTTTGGAATTTTGCACCGCTTTGGATCTTCATTTTGCTCACAGGCTTGAAATTTTTCTAAGAGCGCTCTATGTTGTCATGGATGACAGTAGCACTCTAATTGTTGCTATATTGTCCTGTGACAAAAATATCATCATCATTATCAGTCCCTTTCGATCTGAAGAGAACATAGGAAATGCTGATGATGATGAAGATGATGACGATGATGATGATGATATTAAGTATACCGACCCTGAAATTGAGCAGACATTTCGTCAGAGTTAGCCGGATGGTCTATATGTGGCGACATGATGTTATAGATGCTTCTTCTTCCAGAGTTCACTCCAGCATCTGGCTTTATGATGTTATTGACTGAGGATCTCCCCTTCTTCCATACAGACAACTCAGCGCTTCGATCCTTCGCTACGAACAACTCACAGCTCCGCCCCTTTGCTATAGGCAACTCAAAGATCCGCCCCTTCGATGTAATAAAATCTAAACTCCTCCAATTCGATGCAGACAAATCTAAACTCCGCCCATTCGATGCAGACAAATCTAAACTCCGCCCATTCGATACAGACAAATCTAAACTTCGCCCATTCGATGCAGAAAAATCTAAACTCCGCCCATTCACTGCAGAAAAATCTAAACTCCGCCCATTCGATGTAAACAAATCTAACCTCCGCCCATTCGATGTAAACAAATCTAAACACCGCCCATTCGATGCTGAAAAATCTAAACTCCTCCCATTCGATGCAGACAAATCTAAGCTCCACCTATTCACTGCAGACAGCAGTCTTGTGTCATTAATTCTGGTCAGTATACTGAGTCCCTGTCGATAATCTCGATAATTAGCCCGACACTGTTCAGATCCTGTATAATACTCTGAAGCACTGTTGACTTCCGGTAGGCCTAAGTGCGAACAAGAACGAGATGGAAAGGATTTGTGATCAGGATTGAGGGATATGAGATCATGTTGTTGTTTTCCAGAAACTGACAAATCTAATGCAGAATCTACGAGATTCCCCGACATCCTCTAACTAGTTAGTCCTCTAACTTTTTAGTAGCCTATATTACACTAAGTAAACAACATCTGCAATTGATATAATATAAACTTAATACTGCAAGTTACACACGAATAAAGATAAATAAATCCGCAAGCGCATAATTCACTGACGGACCACAGGCTTATAGAGACTGTCACTGAAATTGTCTAGCGTCTCAATCACATAGGCCTAACGATCAGCTTGTGGGCCGATATAAGAGTCGAAAGGTCAACCAGGCGAAGCAAGTGAACAAAGCAGTGCTGTTACATTGATGACCATTGTCTCCACCCGCACCATTGATTCAGTGGGGGGAGGGGGGGGTGTGCAGCGAGAGTGTTGTTCTATCAGCTGTGAATGATTGTACTCGTGCATACTGGTATATTACTCGTCGAAAGTTTAACAGTCCGTCACTCATTCAGTCAATATAGCATTCAGTCAATCAATCAATCAATGTAGCATTCGGTCAGTCAATCAATCAATGTAGAATTCAACCAAACACTCAATAAATCAATGTAGCATTCAATCAGTCAATGTAGCATTCAATCAAACAATCCATCAGTCAATGTAGCATTCAATCACTTAGTCAATCGATGCAGCATTCAATCAATCAATAAATCAATTACTGTAGCATTTAATCAATCAATCGACCAATTATATTTTTATTTTAACCGGTTTCATTGATTCAATCAACTTCAACGCAGCTGAATTTAATTTTAAACTCAAACTGGTGTTTCAGAAATTAGGTAGCATATTGGCTTTGTGCGTTCAAAGTTTAAACGCAACTCCTATTATTACTAGCACACAGGCACTCACTCTGGATGCTAGAGAGAATTCCTGTCAGGATCTGTAGGATCTGTCAGGATCTGTCAGGATCAATCAACTAAACAAGATCTACTGAACAACACAGTGCACGTCAGGAGTAGGGCACTTGTAAGAATTGGTAAAACTAATGTTAACGTCAGTTTCCTCACACGAAAGCGATGTCAGTGACGGGCGAGCCCAGGATTTGAACCCCGCATATACTGATCCGCGGTAGATTACGATATCTTGAGGTCATAGTTTTCTTTTATTTCTCTGAATCTTCCAATGAACACAGGACATTTGGTTTAAACTTAACATCCAATGTCTGGCTTTATATAGTAAGGGCGTTCATCTGTGATTGTTATTATCAATTTAATAATAACTATGAGCCTTGTACGAAGGAAACTGGCAAATTTAAAATGACCTATTTTAGCTTCAGTATATATATATATATATACACGTATATATATATATAAACATATATATATATATATATAAACATATATATATATATATATATATATATATATATATTTCAAATGTCTTTCCTCGTCGCTAATAGAGAAAACTGTTTATTGTTGAAATTTGTTGAAATTTTACCTTACGGAGGGCTCTATAAAATTTTAAATGCAAAATATTTGCTAAATATGTGTCATTGAGAAAGGAGTAACTATTGTCGATTCTTACTTTTTCAAAATATTGGAATTTTATTTTGCTTTAAAACTTTCAGATTCATGTCACGAACATTCCAGTTTCTAATTCGTATGTGGACTTCGCATACGGATTCGTAGGCCTAAATAGATCGTCGATGGACAATTCAATTATAAAACTAAATAGTCCTACTAGAACTGTTAAAAAGTTGCCATTTTAATAGATTTTAATAATAACAATAGTAGTAGTAGTAGTAGTAGTAGTAGTAGTAGTAGTAGTAATAATAATAATAATAATAATAATAATAATAATATTAATATTAATAATACTAATAACAATAATAATAGATTTTAATAGATTTCTCAGATGCTACCTAATAAATCGAGATAAATATGTTAGTATGTTTATGATAGCTGGTTGGAATACGACTAAACGATGAGAAATCCTGAGAGATGGCGAATGACTGGCTAAACTTCTCACGGACCAGATTGACACATAACTCGGAATCTCTGCCTCACTTTCTCTTTCTTCTTTGATCACTTTCTCTTGGACTGGTTGCTCAGATTTAGTTTCTGAGATTGTAGATACTGCAAATAAAATAGGCATATATACGACTGATTGATGAAATTTTAGATGAGTAATCTAACAGCACACATGAAACAGACAGACTAGCGAGTGGGCATGTTAACATATAGAATGTTAAACCATGAAGCTGGATAAATAACTATTCAACAAACTGTCAGGAATCTTCAGAAATCTGGCAGAGTCTTCTTAACAAATAACTATAATTATAGGCTGATAATTGAAATATTACATACGAAGCACAAAATACTACCAAATACTTGTAAAACAATCTGCCGATGTATCCACTGAAATGCGTACTGAACGTTCTTCACAATTACGTGATATTGCATGTACATATTTTGAGCAAAAATACAGGTAGTTGCATTGTAAAAGCGGAGAATATTTGGAGGCAAACACTTAAGCAATCTGAGGCAACAAACAAAGGACTTGCGTGTCATCGATAACCCTCAATGGAGAACCATGTCAAGTACAGTAAACCTCGATCTCTCACGATCATTAAGTACTAACACATATAAACACATTTATCTAAAGATAGATTAAATGAAAATACACGTGTGGAATGTTTACAGACACAAGAATACTGTACGAAATGAGTAACCATAACAACTTACACAGACCATCACATTGAGCACATTGGAGTAAAGATGCAGATAAAGCTAAGAATTTGACACATGCTGGCACAAACGTACACACGTACATTCATACTTCACACATAATCAATTACATATGCACACGTAACTGAAAATCAAATGGTGACAGAGTAATTTATTTTGCAGATTCATACTTACACGCACACACAAACATATAATAAACACACATAGCAAAACAATAAATGAAGACAAATGTGAAGGATATTTTCACATACATAAACATATGCGCACAATAACCTAAGCACACACAGCTGAAGATCATATGAGAACGGAAGTCAATAGATATACAGTATACACGCATTCGCAAAAACAGACATAGGAAGAGCGAGATTAAGGATAAAAGTGGATGATGCATACACGCAAACACACACATGCAATCACTATGCAAACACATGCACACACGCACACACACCCTCACACACGCAAACACACGCACACAATTAAAAGATCAAACGAGGACAGAAGTGGATGATAATTCCACACACAAGTGCACACACATACACACACATACACGCACATACACACGCACACGCACACGCACACACACACACACACACACGAAAACAATTAAAGATCAAAACGAGGACAGAAGTGGATGATGCTTCCACACACAAGTGCCCACACATACAAACACACACATATACACATACACATACACACACACACGCACACGCACACACGAAAACAATTAAAGATCAGATGAGAAGAGAAGTGGATGCTGCTTCCGCACACAAGTGCACACACACACACACGCACATACATACACACACACACACACACACACACATACACAGACACACATTCAACAAAAGATCAGACGAGAAGAGGAGGATATTTACAGCTCTTGAGATGAAGAGAATGCTCGGTGCGTCCCACAGAATTCTCAGCCACTATTCGATATTTTCTGAAAGTGTCAGAAGTGGCCCGTCGTAAAAACAATCTAGTCACCAGCGTGCCCTGTCCGTCATCCTTCATAAACAATTCATCCATTTTATTAGACCCACAAAACAGCTAAGAAAACATTCTTATTTTATTACTTTCTGTCAGCCAAGTTATCCGTAACAATTCTATGATAGTGAAAATAGTATTTCTAAATACATGTGCATTGAGGTTAAAACACATGACAGATTTGGCACAATACCGTAATCATGTAAAGTAGATTGAATAAGTGGTTAAAAAATAAAATTGGTTGAATATTGGCAATTCCATGACAGATGGTGCTAGCTACTAATTCAAAGATGCCCTTTGTTTTTAGTTGCAGTGTTATATGACTATCGCTGTTGAGTTAATAAATGACATTAGAAATGGTATCGACTAATTGTGTTATATCATTTGGTCAATAATTAATTGATTAAGCGTCGTCTAAAATAGGTGGATCACCGTTTTGTGCACGGGTATGGTAGGGATCATTGCAGAATAGAGCAACCGAGTTAACAAGCTGCCGCATGTACGTAAGAGTCGACTAAGGCAGGAGCTGAAAAAGGTAGAGGGAAATCACCTCACCATGATTTTTTCCCTGGAATAAATGCCAATCAAGAACTGAGGAAGGCAACTGGAAACCACCTCAGAAGCCAGATTATTCCCAAGCTATAGGCGTGGATATAAACATAGCCTTTTGTGAAGGGATTACAACATTAATCGAAGGTGTGCTCCTTATGGAGTGTGAAAGTAGTATGTGCTAAGGAATATGTACATTGGACCTACCGCTTGACAGAACACCAGGGAGATAGTTGGTAATTGACAAAATTTCTCTCAAACTGTTATTGATTGATTCTTCAGCTGTAATAAAATTTAAATGCAGAGCCCACAGATATAAGCATTCAATTTGCTTAGAAATTCCTAGTTGTCCTTATTAATTGAAAAATTTCTAACCATATCATAATTTTATAGCAGAATATAGATATCTATTTGGCACCAAGAAGATACTCGATCGCGGATCAGTATGAGCGGGGTTCAAATCCTGGGCTCGCCCGTCACTGACATCGCTTTCGAGTAAGGAAACTGACGTTAATCTTAGCTTTACCAGCTTTTTTTACCTGCAATCCCACGGAAGTCCAGAAGTCATTAGTGATCTGTTGACTCGTCAGGCGGGTTCCCTGGTCATCGATGATCCAGTGGAGGGAGTGCGGACTCGGCTTGGCACGTACCTGACATTCCATCAGAACGTTTTCCTCATCCAGCTCTGCTGCCGCGTTCTTACATTGGATGATTGGAGAATCTGACGACATCAAAAATATAGAAACCCTGACGATTAAGGTTACAGTATTGAATTAGTCCATATATATGTAGTATGATGGTCATAATGATTTATGACAGGGATGAATGAGTGATCTTTAATTGCATCAGAATAAATGAGAGCATAACTTTGCGACAGAAATTAACAAAATAAGCTAATTTTAACGTCAGTTTCCTCACTGGAAAGCCATGTGAGTGGCGGGCGAGCCTAAGATTTGAACCCCGCACATACTGATCCGCGGTCGAATACTTCCGGGCATCGCCACTGGCTCCAGCCTGTAGCAGTTGCCAGTTAAGCTTTACGATTCAAAACATATACCATCTTCTAGTTGAAATAGAATCGCTGCTACAAGTATGCATAGATCTATTTAGAAACTTTATTCCATGCAGAAAACTGACTGACGGACTAAAGAACTATGTGCTTGACTAGCTGACTGTATGGCTTTGACTGATTGATTGATTGACTGATTATTGATTGATTGACTGACTGATTGATTGATTGACTGACTGATTGATTGACTGATTGATTGACTAATAGATTGATTGATCGATTGTTTGATTGACTGATTAATTGATTGATTAACTGATTGACTAATTGACTGATTGATTGGTAGATTTATTGCCTGGCTGATTGACTGATTGATTGACTGACTGACTGATTGACGTATAAACTGACTGATTGATTGACTGACTGATTTATTGACTGATTGATGTATTCCACACTCAACACTAACACTGCACATAGAGCCTGACTTCAGTAGAGTTGGTTTTCCACCCCGGACTACTGGCCGTACATCTGATGCTCCGGCCGTCGTCGTACTCTCGCACTGCCATGGCCGCCGTCCACATGGAGGCCCGGCACTCGGCCGCCCTGAGGGCCCGCTCCCCTCTCACCGCCACTACCCTCTCGGTCCGCTCAAACAGGTGCGTGATGTCGGTGGTGCCCAGAAGAATCATCAGCGCCGGTGCTGGGCAGGAACTCAGACTGGTGCAGCCCAGTGACGTCACTTCGCCGTCGCTTAGCAACAGTTCTTTCACCTGAGTTAGGTGATTGACGTCAGAGCCCGTGACGAAAGCTCTGACGTCATGCTGAGATATGACGAGAGAATTCAGTGGACCTGTGGTATTTCAGTTAGGAAATAGTCGATGATACAACGTTTTGTTTGATTATGTGTTTATCAGGATTAATTGTATTATGCCTTTGAATGGCTTTAGAAAAGTCGAACGTCAGTGCAGTAAAAGATGGTTAAATAATTTGAAGAAAGCAATTTCAATTCATGCATATATTCTCATGCGTATCTAATTAAAAGTAATACATACAAACGAGATTATCCAATACGATTTTCTTGTCTAATGTATTCAACATTATTTGTTGAATACTTATTTAATAAGCATTGTCGTATTTCAGAATCAACAAATACAGTAAGCGATTACTACTTTGCGTAACATTTGCCATTAGTTGTTTTATAATTGCGGCTTTGGTCCTAAATCCAGTCCTCAATTATTAAGGTATGTATCTGTTATGTTGAATATTAGCATTAGAGAATAAAACAGAATGCAAAAATTACTTCAATTAAGGCTGTTATTTTAAATTTAATTCATGAAATAATGAAAATTCACAGTTGCTAATTATAATTTGAATAAAAAACATTTCTTTAATAATGTATACAGTACGTTATTAACCACAATATTGCAAGACATTAAGAAATAAAATACTTTGTATTTATTTCAATTTCTCAACGTAGCTGTAAAGACCCATGTGGACATGAAGAGGAAAACGGAAGACAGAGAAGAGTGGAGGCGTTATATACCATGGACCTGCCAGTAGCCAGTGCACTAAGAGAGAGAGAGAGAGAGAGAATTGTAAAGAAAACTTTATATTTGACCTCTCACGTTGACAGTGTGTGATACGGACTGGAGGACTACAGACTTCATACCGCGAACCTCACACGTGTAGTTTCCACTGTCCTCGTATCTTGAGTCTACAGTGAGCAGTGTTGAAAAAGTACATAACATTACGTAACAACAATTAGAGTGCTACAGTCCTCTATGACAACATCGAGCACTGTTGAGACAAACTCATGCCGGCGAGCATATATTAGGTCAACAACGGTGCAAATGTCAAAATCCAGAAAAGCAATCCAAAGATAGAGATATTAAAGAAGAGTAGGTTTAGGCGCTGGTCGTAATTCATGAACACTGGATGGAAAGGAGTGATGGAAAAGGTGGGTCTTCAACTGCCTATAGAACTGTTCATTTGAAAACAAAGGTCGGTGTGAAGTAAAGACTTTCGAAAATTGGATGGAAGAGAATTCCAGATCTGAGGTGCAGCATGCAGGAAAGAACGAATACACGCAAAGTTTATACGCTCGTTATGGGTAACATCTGGTTATATCTATTTCCATACAGTACATATACTTATATGTGTTCCATGCATATACACATATACATATGTGTGTATATATACTGTATATATATATATATATATATATATATATATATATATATATATATATATATATATACATGTATAAAGGCTATATGTATGTACAGTATTATATTCATGAGTGATGTATGTACATGTATATATATATATATATATATTATATATAATATATATATAATATATATATATATACTTGCATATAATATATACATATCTATATATATACATCTATTCTATTGCTGTAAAATTCTAAATTTTTAAATACTATATTATATATTATATACATATATATATATATATATATATATATATATATTTATATATAGTTTCTATTGCTGTAAAATTCTAAATTTTTAAATACTATATATATATATATATATATATATATATATATATATATATACATATATATATATATATAGTATTTAAAAATTTAGAATTTTACAGCAATAAAATTAATGCACATTAATGCAAGCCAATTTATACCTTCATCATTAAGTAAATTAAACAAGAAGACCATGACCTTTATTTCGCCTAATATTTTTTGTCATCAAGAGAGGTGTCTTGAAATTGCACTTGATAATTTTCTGACTTTTAGTATATCAAACTGTTTTACGAAACAAAAACTTAAATAATAATAATAATAATAATAATAATAAGCAAAATAATAATGGTTTAACGTCCGTTTCCTTATACAAGAATGATATCAGGAACGTCGAAATGACAAGAGACACTAACATGGAAGCCTAACCTTTTATGTAGAGTCTCATCCTATATCTCGGAGCTCTGGGTTCAAACGTGACCTCAAACCTGTTGGTCTCAGCAAACGGTTCCTGAATTACTCCAACGATATTAATCCTCGTTTTCTCTTTATTCTGATATTTCTCCCACAGGATTGGATTCTCGAATAAACTGTATCCGCTCATGTGGAACTCGCAGTCCAATAGGATCTCGCTACCCAACGGCACGTCGAACGTTTGACTTCGAGTCAGCATTGACACTTGTGCTGCAAGATTGACAAAAGATTGATTCTGGATTAAATTTAGAAGTAATTTGTGTTAATTGACTGAGCCGGTGGCTGTTTTGAGCCGGTGGCTGTCTTGAGGAGGTAGCTTGATGACATAATTTTCGACAGAGGATCAGTAGGTGCAGGGTACAAATCCAGTGCTCTCCTCGTCACTGGTATGCTATCAAGCAGAAAACGGACGCTAAACTTATTTTATTTGTTAGTTTTAATAATATCCAATATTTTAGTTTGCTACTTTACTTGTCCCTTGTAAAAATTAAAGTGTAAGGGTAAACTGAGTTCAATTATTTTACACTGAAATTCATTTTAAATTTGAAAACGTAACTCGACTCGGGTTACGAGAGACTTTTAAATCGGGCGATATAGAACCGTCATTTCCAAGGCTTAGTTTATTAGTTGATTACATACATGTACATTGTAGATAAGATAAAATTACTAAATTCCATTTCAACGAAACCTGTCTTGCAGAGGACTAGGAGTGCGTCAATCACATTACCTTTTATTGCGTGCTTAAATTATTATGTATAAAAAATCAGCTTCGAATTTCCAAACATTATGTTGAATAGCAGGAGTAATTTAAATAATCCATATGTTTAGGCTTATATCAGTTTAACAGAACAAGAAAAACACGTTAAAACATTATTGGCAAATGCTTTGATAAAGAAATCTCCAATCAAAATCAAATTGTCGTCTTAGTTAATATAATATCCATTGTCACACTGTTCTAAAGGGAAACAAAATGCAAAAAATGCACACATAGAGTTAATAATATTAATAAAATTTCTTGAACATTCTGCGCCGATATTTCAAGATGTAATGCATGTAATTTATTACTTTTGGAATAAATGATATCAAATACTTGATGGAGTTTCTCCATTTGTTAAGTCCAAACTACTGGTAAAAATCTGAAACTTTATGATTTAATGATTTGGCTAAGCATTTAAATCTACATATCTTACCGGAGTCATTTTCGAGAACCAAAGCCAAAGAATATTGGAGAAAAACTACAACGATAGAAATTACTACAAAAAAGTAGAATCTAAATATTTCGACAACTGAAGCCATGAAAATTTACTACAGCGTCTTCTCTATGGTCACACATTCGCTGATGGGAGAAGAGTTTATCCGCTAATGCTTGTGATCCAGACTGCTAGGGTCCTGATCGGTGTGGCAAGGTGAACGAGAGAGAGAGAGAGAGAGAGAGAGAGAGAGAGAGAGAGAGAGAGAGAGAGAGACAAGGAGAGAGAGAGAAAGGAGGGAGAGAGAGAGATAATGAGAGATGAAGTGAAAGAGAGAGTGAGATATATATATATACATGTATATATATATATACATATATATATATATAGAGAGAGAGAGAGAGAGAGAGGGAGAGGGAGATAGATAGGGAAAGAGAGAAAGGAAGAGATAGGGAGAGAGGGAGAGAGAAAGAGAGTGAAATATAGGGAGAGAGAGAAAAAGAAAGAGAGTTAGCAGAGAGGGAGAGAGAGATAGAGAGAAATAAAGAGAGATAGAGCGATAGGAGGGAGAGAGAGAGAAATAAAGAGAGAGAGAGAGAGAGAGATAGGAGGGAGAGAGAGATTGGGAAAGAGAGTGATAGGAGAGAGAGAGAGAGAGAGAGAGAGAGGAAAAGATAGAGTAATAGAGAGAGAAAGAAAGGAGGCAGAGCGGGAGAGATAAAGAGGAATAAGCTGGTTAGGCTACTGTTAACGTCAGTGTCCTCACGAAAGAGATGTCAGTGACAAAGAGTGATAGAGAACTAGAGAGCGAGAGAGACAGATATATATATATATATATATATATATATATATATACACATGTATATACATGTATATATGTAGCTATATATATAGCTACACACACATATATATATATATATATATATATGCACATGTATATACATGTATATATGTAGCTATATATATATATAGCTACACACACACACATATATATATATATATATATATATATATATATATATATATATATATATATAGTATATATATTACTATATAGATATATAGATATTATATATATATATATATATATATATATAGCTTTTACATACATACATATAAAGGGAGAGATGGAAAGAGAACCGAGAGAGACAGAAACAGCGGAAAAAGAAAGAAGAATATGACAAAAAGGAAAGAATAAAAAAGCGAAGGTGATCGGAGAGTGGTGGTGAAGTAGTGATAAGTATTGAATAAGAAGAAAGAGAAAAGAAGAGTGAGAGAGAGAAAGAGAGAGAGAGTGAGAGAGTAAGTGAGAGTGAGTGAGAGAGAAGAATAAAGTAGACAAGATATACAGAAAGAGAAGATATAACATCAGCTAGCTATCTTCCTCATTATCCTCATTCAATTGGTCGTCCACTTTGATTACAAATATCACTTCAACAAAGTTCGATATTAGAAAGCGAAATATGGAAAGAAGACAGCTTGAGAGTAGAAAGAATATAGACATACTGGCAGGCAGAGAGAGAGAGAGAGAGAGAGAGAGAGAGAGAGAGAGAGACAATAAGACAGAGACACAGAGAGAATGAACCACTAGGGCTCTTAACTCTTAGTGGAAGAGGCAGTCACCGATGATCTTCAGATTCTCTGAACAGGAAGAAGCCAGTGATGTATCGGACCAATCAAAATCCGGCGAAGTTTTCCACTGATGCTTTCAGGTCCTTGTGGAATAACAGTGCCACAGTCTGTTAGTAACTTGACCAGTGATTAAAATGAATTCAGCTTTTAGATTTTTTTATCTCAATGCACTGTTAACTTAAACTCGAATAGTAGCACTTAAACTACTCGAATGAATGATACTGTTTAACTACTCGAATGCGACTCAAGGATGACGTATCATCCTTGTTTGAGGAAACGGACGTTAAACAATTATTATGATTGCTTGTAAACCTTGTAAATTTTACAAATAGATTTCAATGAATCTGATTCAGCGTGTTTTCGAGGCCCTTAGGCATTTGTAGCTTGACGCGTAGCTGATTAACAGCGCGTCAACTACAATAACGTAAATTACTGCTGCTTGTTTCTGATTAAATTACATTGCGATATTTCAATGCACGTGAATCATCTCAAATCATCGAAATTCCTTCAAGGATCTCAAGCCCAATATGAATTGCGATATCGAAAGTTCAATCATACTTTTTCCTCTGGCTATATACAGTGCTAATGTCTGAAACTCTGTATAAAAGTGGTCAGATGTTTTAGGAAGACCGTTCCGTCTAAAGCTAGTTCGTCGGTTTATGATGAACGGGATGAGGTCCGGCAGATTTCTGTAAAGCTTTGCACCATTTAACGCTCGGTGATTAATGGTCGTCCTATTTCATCGGTCACAGTCCATGACTGTGCGGAGAGAGAGCGGCGGTTAACATTAAACTCGTATTAAATAAACAGACAAGAATTAGAGGAGGAAAGAGATCCGAGAGCTTATCCTGTGAGTCAGTGCATGGTTGATTTCAAATGAGACCGATAAATAGGCTTAGACGTAGATCCGCATGTATACTATCATAAAAGGCTTTCGGTTATTAAATATTTTTTGTAATTCTGGAAATGAAGCTACTGTAGTGGCTCCTAAATCTCTCTGATGGTGGGCCCATATATTATCAGATTCGCAGACTTCGATAGATTCCTGCTAGAGGCTTAAAACAGTTGCATGTTTCTTGCTGCATTAAAAACAGACGTTTAATAGGTTAGAGCACTAGTCTAAGCAAAATTATATTTCAGCATGCTTCTGTGCAGAAATATTGCATTATTAAATGGCATCATAGTACTGCATGGCGTCATTTAATAAAGGTTATTAGGCTTAGGCATATGCAACTATGTGGAGTAGAGAGATGAGAGGAGAGAGATGATCTTCTGAATTAAGTGCCATGAACCTGTAACAGCATGCGGAGCACTGAGAGAAAGAGGAGAATTGCACCGGTGAGGACTAGAGAAGCTTTTAATCGTTTTTATTTCATTGTTGATTTAAACACATAATCTTGTACTGAACTCAGCAAAATAATAGAGCTATGGACCTGAACTTATAGACACAATTGGTAAAGCTGGTAAATCTAAAGTTAACGTCAGTTTCTTTACTCGAAAGATATGTCAGTGATCGTCACGCCCTGGATTTATACCCGGCACATTCTGATCCGCGGTCGAGTATCTTACCGACTTGCCACCGGCTCCAACCAACGAATTGATTGGCTGTTTCACAGTATTACGGTGATAGGAAAATATTAACCGAGGATTTAACTTTTCCAGCTGGAACGAGCGCCATTATGCGACCGTTGAGAGGTCATTAAGTTCTGCCACTAGAGCCCTCTGATGGGTGAAGTCCCTCTGACTTCTGAAATGACAAACGACTTTCATTAGAAGTTGAAATGAGATGGTTAGTAGAAAGCAATTGAACGAATTGTGTCCATTGTTAGTTGCAACCATTCTAAAATCACTGTTGCTTCAGTGGTAGCTGTTTTAGCAGAAGCTTTCCACTCTTTTTAACTGAAAAGAGTTTCGTAAAGGTATGAGAACGTAGTTGAGAATGATTTCATGGTGTACGATTGTTGACTGTATACTTAGTGTTAATATTTTCCCCGCAATTATTTAGTTAGATATTGTATCTCCAAGCAATGATAGGCATACAGGCGGATGTTGGACACAGATATTCAAAATGTTCAATGTACGGATGTTCATAATGTTCAATATACAGATATTCATATAATGTTCAATATACAGATGTTCATATAACGTTCAATATACAGTTGTTCATATATTGTTCAATGTACAGTTGTTCATATAATGTTCAATGTACAAATGTTCATATAATGTTCATTGTTCAGATTTTCTAGTAACCAAACAGTACTGAACTGCATACTGGTAAAAATAACAAAACTTCGTTTGTGCTTCGGAACTATTTAAATGCACAAAGAAGTGACTATGCGGTTTTCTCAGGAACCTACTGGTCACAAAACAACAAATCTTATTATTGTAAAATTATACGAATACTGCACTGTTTTAGAACTTTTAATCTTGCTTTCTCTTGTCTTATATACTCAGTCGTCATCGAGAGTGGTGTTTTGGCGTTTGTTTGTATAGAGTCTGCAAGAGACGTTCCTAACTTTGTCTTGTGACAAGGAACCGGAAGTTTAAATTCTTATTCATGGATTATTTATTGATAAAGAATTCTTATTAGTAATCTTTATCTTCATATTTTCACGGTCATCAAGTGAGGAGGTAGGTCTGTTGTGCGTGGCGCGCTCATTCCCAGGACTAGCAGAATGATAGTGAAAAGTCAGCGATTTAATTATGACATTATGAAATAGCGTTAACTTTGCAACATTGATGACTTTTGGTTTAGTTTATACAAAAGTATACATATTACCATACAGCCAGTTACTGGTAATTGAACCAGCATATGGTATCACGTTTCTAAAACCGGATAGAAAACCTATATGGACACAATGTTACTACTATAATTCACTTGGCTGAATATTTCGCATTGACTGATCTTGAGGGATGTGTAAGCTACGGAAAACTAAATTAATAAATAAGTTTGAGTATTTATTGCGTTTTCGCAGCGACATTCAGCTGATTGACTAAATCATATCAAAATATCACATGTGAAGGATCACAACGTTATTATAGATGTTTCTTTTCTAACCGTGGACTCTAAACTCTTGCCGTCACGACAACAACTTCAAAACTGATCAAGCCATCAAACAATTCGGCCTGTCTCTGTCAAGATTCAGCAGTATTAGAAATACAGGAGAGGCTATTAAGGAGAACGTTAAATACGGAGGTAAAAATGCATATCAAATATGTTTGAGTGTTTTAATAATGTGAAAATAATTGAGTATAGATGTCCAAACATATGCAACAACTGAACGTATTTCGAAGGTGCTAACCAATGCAGATGTTAATAGATACTAGAGAGAAAATGGAAAATCATTCCAGAAGCATTTAATTGTTCTTTAATAGTAAAATAGTGAAGATAAAGATGTTAAGTCTTTAATCATGATTAGTCTTAGTGTGATCTAAAGGTACCGCAAACCTGAGGTGTAAATTATTGTTGCATTAATTATGATTTAGTTACGGTTTGTTAATTGGTAAGCATAAAAATAAAAATAATAACAACAATTAGAGTGCTACAGTCATCAATGACAACATCGAGCACTATTGAGACAAAGTCAAGCCGGCGAGCAAAAAAAGAAGCTCCAAAAACGGTGCAAATTCCAAATCCAGAAATTCAGTCCAAAGTAAATTCAGCATTGTTACAGTTTGCTAATTGATCAGAATTGCTACAGTTCTTTTAATTGATCAGTATTGTTATAGTTTGCTAATTTATCAGTA
Source organism: Enchytraeus crypticus (assembly GCA_905160935.1). Taxonomy (NCBI): domain Eukaryota; kingdom Metazoa; phylum Annelida; class Clitellata; order Enchytraeida; family Enchytraeidae; genus Enchytraeus; species Enchytraeus crypticus. Next base: position 372,708 of record CAJHZI010000219.1, on the reverse strand, counting down.
TTGTTACAGTTTTCAGATTATCGTACCTATCATCTGCATAGCAGCATAGAAGTGTAGTAAAACAAGAATATAACAAGCACGAGACAACAAATCGGTTGAACGCTTTTATTAGATTTGCATTTAGCCGTGACGTTCAGTCTACGCCGTTTCAGAATGAATATCCATGTCTATACCCGTAACTGTACTAGTTTGAATAAATCTAACATTTACCTGTTCGATATTTTAAAGTTCGTTTTGTCCAATTTTTAAATTAATTATTATTTATTATTTTAAAATATATTACAAAAGATATTCGGAAACAGATGTTACTGAAGCACATGGTTTAGTTCTCGTCATCTCATAGTATCTTGTTTAGAAATATGATGCCCAGGCTTTCGTACTTATAGGAACTTGGGCATGGGCGTTTAGGGAGTTAATGTTTATCTGTTGAATATGCAGCATTTTTTGACACTAACGGTTTATAGTTTTATTCAGATATTCATTCTTTCATAAACAGCTATGACCTCTTATCCACTTCATGCATACGTAAAAGTATAAAATTTCGAAATCATTTATCAAATAGCAACTTCACAACAAAATCAAAATGAAACTCTTTGTTACACTTTTGGAGACAAAAGTGTAATGCAAAATATTCAGAATATTACTTTTCTGAAGATGATGCGATAATATAAACTTAAATTAATGGTGTTAATATTGCAGTAAGAAAAGTTCTCTAATGGCTATTAAAACCACATAAGATTGATAATTGCATAGCCAAATTTGTTGCAACAAATTTTATGTCAAAACTGAATTAACTTTTCACTTTCTGATATTATTTAGTGTGAAATAGTAATAGCAAATGTTAAAATTAACTAAAATTTATACAAATACGCTTAACGATATTTAATCACATTCGGTTGGATTCAGAATAGCCTCTGCAGCAGAGCGTAGATCGGAAGTAAGGCCAACAGGCTTGTTTGATAAAATACACTGACCGCCTGCAAACAGATGAACCATAAAATACCAGTTATTTCAAGTTAATACCTGTATTTAGTTTAAGTTAATACCTTTATTTAGTTTAAGTTAATACTTTATTTAGTGTAAGTTAATACCTTTATTTAGTTTAAGTTAATACCTTTATTTAGTTTAAGTTGATACTTTATTTCGATAAGCAGATGATTCAAATGTGTTCAACACGAATTTGAGAAAAGGATGGAGATGATTATCTCAGTTAATAAAGAAGATAATAATTACATGTATGTGCTTTATGTGCAGATAAATGCATGATAATTAATTGTTTTATTTGCAGATAAATGCTATATCACAGTCACTGTTAGTCGCTATTAGACCAGTTTGCCCATCAGACTACAATATAAGAATCCATAACATCACAAATTATAACTTGTGATTTCTATAAAGTGTCCTTATCCAAGCATACATTTCGAAGCTTGTTTTCGTTTTTCACTGACTTCTTCATGTACATTCTCAGCTAATGAAAATCACTGCCGCTTTCCAATGGAGAGATTTAAAAATCAATAGGCTATGAACATATTTTCTAATCTCTTTTTGCTCGAATGGTTACACACACAGTATTCATATGTTTCTTTGCTTAATTTCTGTTATGTAGTTTTTATTATTTCCTCCTTCTTCTCCATGGCTATTAGTAAAGGCTGTTTGCATAGCGCACTGATAGCAGCCGGTACAGATTTAAGAATAACCTTAAGTAATATATAATAATAATAATAATAATAATAATACTGATTACTTTTAAACTTCATATAGCTCCTCAACCGGGAAACTGAGCCACCGAGACATTCTAGAAATCTAAATCCTAATTGATTATATAACAACAACGTAGTTAGAGTGTTACTGTCGTCCAAGAAAACATTGAACACTATGGTACCAAATCAAATCCGACGAGCAAAGTGTGGGTCCAAAAACGGTGCAAACCAAAATCCGGGAAATCAGTCATATATAAAAACTAATGTTAAAGCTAATATTAACGTAAATTTCATAACACCGAAACGATGTCAGTGACGGGCGAGCCCGAGATTTGAACCCCGCTCACACTGATCCTCTGTCGAGTATCTTACCGTCATCGCCACAGACTCCAGCCAGTGGCGATATCTGTAAGATATACAGTATATACTGGATGAAGGACAGATGTAAACTTACTGCACTTGTTGTCTGAACCGCTGCGGCTGCTTGGGTTGATGATGCTGCTTCCATAGCAATCGTCGTCATGTCTGTCGTATCTGTACTCAGCACTGAATAGTCAATCAATAAAGCAATCAATCAATCGATCAATTAAGAAAAAGTTTGATCAGTCACTCCATCGATTGTGTTTCCATTCAATCAATAAGTCATTCACTAGTACATTCATTCATTCAATTAATCATTTTTCATTCATTCATTCAATAGTTCACCCAATTAATGAAATATTCAATTAATTAATTAGTCCATTAATCAATTATTAATTTTAATTACTAAATAAAGGTCGAGATTCTTAGACTATGATCCATTGCTTAAGTCAAACAATCAATCAACCAATCAATCAATAAACAAATTAAACCGTCATGCAATTCTGTAGTTTATCAACAGTCATGTAGTTTATCGTGTTGCTGCGCTCATTTTTAGCACTTGATCGATGGAATGCTCATAATGCGTTTTAACCTTTGTTTAGAAAGATGTACATACGTGGGATGGACCTGCCATTTCCCTGTGCCTCAAAGAAAGAAACTGATTAATTTTATAATTACTTACCAGCAGAACAGCAGAGGGCTAGCAGAACAAAGTATACTAGGAAAGTCTCCATCTTTTATTTGATTGTTTTCTAAAAATAAAATAACACAGAAATTACTATACTGATTTCTATTAGTCTTCATCCATTTATCCAATAATATTAATAATAATAATAATAATAATAATAATAATACAGATTACTTTTAAACTTCATATAGCTCCTCCCCGCGTGTTCACTGCTAACGGTACCATCAATAAGTTCTGAATCAACTCCAACACTAGAATTTAAGTGTATCAAATCAGTGTCAGCAGATCATATGAATGCTAATACCCGTGTTGTGTCCGGGCAACTATAGAGTAAACCAATCGTAAGCTACAAGTGACATAAAAGGCTATTGAGCAAGAAGTGAGGAAGGCATCGGGAAATCAATTCTGGAGCTATATAATACCCAAGCTAAAGACTACTTTAAGTTATTGCTATTAGGGTAATAAGTATCCTTTTAAGATAATGCTCCGCCGATTAGCACTGAAAGTTAGGACTGGCCTAATATATCTATCCATGTCATCTATCTGGGACACTAATTCTTTCTAGACTATTCTAAGCTCTGTGTCATGCTAATCGTCTATGAGCCACTAGATTTAAGCTCTGTGTAATGCTAATCGTCTATGAGCCACTAGATTTAAGCTCTGTGTAATGCCAATTGTCTATGAGCCACTAGATTTAAGCTCCGTGTATTGCTAATTGTCTATGAGCCACTAGATTTAAGCTCCGTGTATTGCTAATTGTCTATGAGCCACTAGATTTAAGCTCCATTCTGAATACTAGAGCTCCACTCCACGCGATAAATAATTGTAATTGATAATATGATAATATTGACATAATTAAACAAAAAAATTCCATCATCCGATCAAGCGAATATATTAAAGGCATCCGGAAGATTTTTTTTTAGAGAATTTGGCTATACATCGGTTTAATTTCCAGTAGACACTGCTAGCTACAGACCGCGCCTCGCTTTAGAAGCTCCTAAGATGCATTCGATTACAATCTTTATAGTTGTGCTAAGTCGATGACTAACATCTGCTCCACATGAGCTAACTTTTACCAATCCGCTCGTTTAAACTAAAAACTACTTGATGAACTAAGTTCAATTTGCTACATCCGACTAGAACTTATACAATAGAAATTAGCTAAAATATCTATCACAGAATACCTTCAGTTATAACTGGGGGACCTAGCTCGTCTTTCTGCTCTTAACGTTCAACTTTAACTTCAGAATGAATGACAACTGAAGTTGGTGGATTTATATATTTAACAGCTTAAGTGGTTGCTAGGGCTTTTAAAATCTCCACACTTATCTAGAGCTACATCACTCAGAGTAAGGGGAGTGTTTAACAGGTGATATAGAGTTACACCTGTGACATCGTATACTTGGCTGATGAACACTTGCACTATTATTAAGATATATTCATTAGCCTGACGTAAGTGTAATGTAGATCTGCAGCATTGTTCAATTTTGATCACGAGTTGGACCCATTCATGTTGAAAAACTAAAGGTCGAAAATTACAAATCACAAGTATAGTATTACGAAATGAATGCTTACCTCCTTACACAATTCCTCTACCTCAGTCTAGTTTTATGAATATTAAGACAAACGATAAGCCCAAATGATATATTCTTACTTATTGTCTTCTTATACTCTCGCAAAGAAGCATTCCATCGATCAACTAATAGATCCACTATATAGGCTCGGTAGACAACCACTATCTCTTTCAACCTCAGAACGTTTAACTATGGCTTGTATGTTTCGTATTGATCGTCTTAGATTTTATTTGGTCGCCTCTTAAACATTAGAGAATAAAAGAGCAGTTTGATGCTCAAACCAAAGGAAGAAGCACTGAATATATTATAAAATAAGCTTTACAGACTGTTGTGACGGCCAAGCATCTATTTAAGCCACTTAAAAGACACTTAGGCTAATCTTAACCACATTGAACTAATGTTGGAAGTTAGAGGAATAAATTTCTACAAGCAGGTTCAGTGCTTATTAAAGAGCGCAGAAAAGAAAAAAAACAGTAGTTTTAATTACTCAATCCTATGAGCGCAGATTTTACGTCAGTGTCCAGGGATGATCAGTATCTGATGAAGGTTGTCATTCTATTGGAACTAGTACTTGAAATTTACAGTTGAGATATTTGTCGCCTGATACTAACATGTGCAGTTTTTTCAACTCTTCCTTCATTGATTCTTAACTTTACTCAGACAATGCCTATTTGACCAATTCATTTAGTCTATTTAATATCGCAGTTATGTGTGCATTTTCAGAACTTTCGCAAATTTAAATTAATTAAGCTTAATTTTTTAAAATTTATATTATCGCAACGCTCTCAAGGGATCGTTCTGGGACTATACAATTAATCTTATTGACTGATTGATTGATGATTTACTGTCAATCGTTTGATTGCGGGATGAGCTTAGTATTGATTTAGTGTTCATTTATTGCTTTTAGGTATTGAGATTCATGTGTGTAATTCAATGTCATGTCTAGATTTCTTTTACTCTGTTAAAGTTAAGTGTTGGAATCTACACTCAACAGTCTACTGGAGTTTTTACCTACAACTTTTGTGATTCAAGTGCTGCAGTAAAACCAGATCTCGGGTCACAAATCTACAACATTTCATTTTGTTCGAATCTGCTCTACGGTTCATAAAATATTAACCTTAGTGTAAGGTATTTAATGATTCTGATTTTACGCCAGTTTCCTCACTCGTAGCTGATAGAATATGGATGAGTAGTTTGATGAATTGAGAAATTTTCTATTTCGCTGAACCTTTGTCAAGATTTGAGCGAATCAGCCCTTATAATTTTTATCGAATATACTCGTATGACTGTGGTTATCAAATATCCTCCAGCAACTTAATTTATATTCATATTTCTTAATTTTCCAAGATATTTTTACCAAATATCAGTCATATGTTCTTATGAAATAGCCTCCAGTGCGGATGCTTCGTTCAGGTAATTTTTATTGTTATTTTCAAAGAATTATCTTTACAATTAATTTAAAAACGTCATCAAATAAACCTACAGATCGTCTCTTTTTATTTTAAATACATTTTTCACATTTCTATCAAGAATGCTGTTGTGAAAATTTCAGTGCTTCAAGTGTTATCAAGTCTTGAACCATTTAACTTGCGTGTAGACGCCTATAATCGTGTTTCACCGCTCATCATATAGCCCTCCAGATTAGTGCCTCAGTACCTATCTCTCAAGAGAATAACACTTAACAGTTTCGTGTCATGGATATCATAATGGCGAAATCGTGACAGCACTCGAATGGAGCCAATCCCCAACTATTCACTAAAGATAGTGATGGATATGTTAGTGATATAGATAATTAGGCCTAGTGTCAACTATTAACATGCAAAATATGCATTATTTCTAATACATATGGTGATAGTGAAATAATACGTTCTTATTAATGTGCCTATAGCATATTTTATGGTGGAGACGCAGAGACGTTTATCTAGATAGAAAATAATTATGGTGTCTGACAGACATTTAGTTAGAAATCATCAAATCCACTGGGATTGTTTGAGCAGCTCCTGAAGAAAAAATCCCATGTCACAACGCAGTTTCGAACTCGCGAGCTCTCACTTAAGAGTCGACCTTTCTACCAGTACAACAAAGTACAAGGTATTTCCTTTAAGGTTTAGATAGTAGCGCAAGACTGATTTACTTTGAAATGCAGGAGGATAGCCAATAGTTGCTAGCTTATTCTTGTGGATAATTATCGATTGTAAATTTCATGAACAATAAATTTTGATTTTTAACTTTTATTTTGCTGTTCGTATAACAGAATATGCTTTGATTTTAGATTTAAATTTGTAATTTAAATGTGTTTAATAAGAATCAATGTCACGAATGGTTCACATGTCCTTTACAAAATGGCCAACTACATGGAGTAGTAGCAACAACAACAATACGATTAGAGTGCTATTGTTGCCCATGATAACATCGAGCACTGAGGAACCGAATCAAAACCTTCGAAAGTCAGGGGTCCATAAATGGTGGCAGCCAAATCCGGGTAATTAGTCTAAGGAAGAGTATTGGCGGAATGGATGATTGCATGTTGGTCTCAATTGCACATTTACTTTACAGACGATAAGCAGGTCAAATCCAATCGTACGTTTACGTTAAAATTCTTTATATTAAAAATATTAAAATGATGCAGCCGTTAAATTGATCTTTTAATAAAACGGTATCTGATAGCTATGACAGAATTATAACAGATAGTATCAGGATATGAAACTAAAACGAATTCAGTTTCGATTGATTGAGGCCCACAGGAGGATGGTTCGAATATTCACCGAAAGTCGTTGATTTGTTTCCTGATTTAAGTCCTGAAACCTGATCGATGAAGCTTAACGAAGAGGAGTGATTTAGATCAGGAAATAAGTTTGAAATATTTTACGAACTGATACGGTGATCCTTCAGTGTTCATGTAAGAAAAGTTACAGCTAAAGCAAAAGTTTACGATAAGATTGTGTTGCTCGATTGCTTGTCAGTGACTGAGAGAGTTGTTGATTTGAATTCAGGACATACTGATCCACAGTCGAACAACTTGCCAATAGTCCACTGGCTCAGTCTCAAGATGACAAAAATAACAACAACAACAACAAAAATGAACTTGTAGTCACCAATATGAGACACATCAAGCAGAAAATCTTTACTTAATTTCTCTTTTGATGATATTTATTTAATTATTATTTGCTATTGATATTTATTTATTTAGATAGCTACCGATCAAAGTTTTAATACACAGCAACAATGAGAGATAATAAAAGATGTTAGTAACTACAAAATATATCGATATGGTTCGATTAAACAAAAAATTAAGATTTCTATCAGTCGCTACAGAAAGAACTGCAGGTGCTATTGATTTAATCAATTGAGGATTTTTGTATTTTAAGAATTACCCTAAAATAACTTGATATTTCTGTAGCATTGATTACTTGATCATAAGCGTCTTGCTGAAATAAAACCTTAATTATTAAAAGATAAAATAACAATAATTGAATTCGATAATTAACTTATTTCAGAGATGCAATTAATCACAAAAGCTGCAGTAGAATGCAGTAGGGCTAATATCATACCAATATTGAATTGAATACAGTACTTAAACAAGTATTGCAAGTTCATGTCTAAGTAGCGAACTGGTTCAATCTACGCCATGCGTAGAGTGCCGCAGTATTATATTGACAATAAGAAATCAATCAATAATGTCGTTACTAAAGACTTGCAGTAAAGATCTGAAGAATGTTGGGACTTCAATGTTCTTCTATGCTCAGGTCAGGCTCTATCGTGCTCAACATCTCCCAATCAACTACCAACCATCTCTAATGTCAACAAGCCGTTTCCATGAAAGTCGTATTATAAACAGCAATTGCTGAGTCGGTCGCTATACGATAAGAGAAGCTAAGTATAACCAATTTAAGTCTATAATCGTGTTTATTTTGAGAAGTTGAAGATGCAATAATCACTACCGGCGTGACTTTTAAAGTACTAAATTGCTTCTTTAGTGTAGAAATTTCTGTATGTTTTAAATGATAGATCCTGAGGTGAATTGAACCCTCGTGGGTTCGAATCCTAGCCGCGCTAATCTGAGAGTAAAATCTCGGACATTCACTGGACTGGTTATACGGAAAATGGTATAAATTGTCTAACGGTTTCAAGATATGGTATTAAAAGTGATGTCAACATAGTTGATCATTTCATTTAGATATCAACAAAGTTGATCATTTCACTTAGATATCAAAATAGTTTATTATTTACTATAATGCATGTTTAATTTCCTAAGTAAATATTAAGTAATGGGCATTCAGTAAACTGAACTGTCCAATACTTTCTACCGTTCGTTATACCTATGATCTAGGATCATAGAACCAGCGTAATTGTAATATTAATATAGCGTAATTTTAAACTTAGTAATCAATCAAACGGATTTCTGAAGAAAACGATCAGCTATGGTAATTGATACAGGTATAACGTCACCTTTTACTCTTCGTTATACCTATGACCAAGGATGACCTGGCAGACAAACAAATTCCCAGCCTCAGCTGACAACGGTTCTCTCTCGTATTGGGCTGGGCGGAGCGGCCAATGCTCGATCTGTTATTAACGAGTGCATGCAAACAGTGTTGAGAATAGAGAATCGCTACAAGATGAAATGATGATCAAGAAGACAGTGGTCGTGTGTATTTAACGTCGATTGTGAGAGTGTGATATGATACAAAACCCAGTACAAATCACTTATAACAACCGTAAGCTACTTCTGCAATTACAAGATTGAAGATGTCTGGACCCATGCGTCAAATAATAAAATAATAAAGCATTCGTCTCTAACGTCCGGTTGACGGTAAGAATGGGAAAGCGTAGGAGAAGTAGAAGAAAACAATGAGAGAAAGGCACTGCGAGAGAAAGAGAAGATAGAATAATACAGATTACAAAGGAGAAAATTAGAGAGAGAGAGAGAGAGAGAGAGAGAGAGAGGTAGAGAGTTAGAGTGAGAGTGAGAGAAGTAGAGAGAGAGAGAGAGAGATAGATAAAGGATACGTGTAAACATAAATTTGAATGACGGTATAACATTAGAATTAATAGAGTCAGCGGTATTAATTAGGTCATATTTAATATTAGTAATTATTTAACTTCCGTGCTTCATGATTATATTTATAAATGAACATTTTCGACAATCAGTAGTAGTTTTTCACAATCAGTAAATGTTATTCTATTTTTATTTTGTCAATTATTCAAATTTCGTAGAGTATAATTTTTGAATGGTCTTTGGAATAGGCCTATAGTTATTAGTTCAGATTTTGTAACTCAGGAGTTCGTCATGAGTAACTAGGAATGCATGGATGAGTTAATAAGGCTTAAATGATCTTGTAAAGCTAGGGGCGTGTCATTTATGAACTCAGAGATTGTTCAATTTTGTCCGCAACGATTATGCATTGAAAACAATGATTCTGAAGTGAATTTTTCGCAACACTTATATCTTTGGGGTATACTCAGACTTTTTGGGCCAAATAATTGAAAGGGCTACTTCGCTATTAACACATATTGCCTGAATTAAGGTTGCTAAGGTTCTTTTCCTAGGTTTATTGTGAAAATCTTAATGAAAGAGCCATCGTTCAAATCATGCTCACCTGTTGAATAAAACAGTTACAATCAGTCATCTGCTGAATAAAACCGTAAGCCATCTGCTGAATAAAACAGTTATATTCAGCCATCTGCTGAATAAAACAGTTACAATCACCCATCTGCTGAATAAAACAGTTACAATCACCCATCTGCTGAATAAAACAGTTACAATCACCCATCTGCTGAATAAAACAGTCACCCATCTGCTGAATAAGACAGTTACAATCGGGTGTTGTTATCCTTACACGGCATCTTGTCATGTCTTTGTTTGTTTTTCTTTATACGCTAAATAAAAAATCAGATGTTCATCATTTTCAGTTAAATTCTTCGAGGCAATTTGTAAAATTAACTACATGTATTTTCGGAACGACTTTATGCTTACTAGCAAAGCATAATTATTATGGAAGTTTTAACTGCTTATTCATCTTCCAAAATATGATAAAACTAAGAACGGCAGACGAAAAACTACTGCATATATAAAGCATAATAACTTTCGAATTCTTGTGGTAAAATTCAAAAGTATCAAATTTGTCTTCAACTTTTCATTTTGCCAGTCATACTAGTAATAATATTAGGCCTAATAACAATTTATTTAATATTATTAATATGAATTTATCAGGGAGTTTATATTTAAATTTGGAACATGTTCCCTTAAGCCACCACATTTCGCACGGTGATATTCAATGCCTCTGAAGCTTCATCTGAAACAAGGTGAGCAAATGATGACTGACTTGTTGGGTATATAAGCACATCAAAGTATGGTTGATATGCTGAAAGCTTATCTACCGAAATAATTTTAGCGCATATTTTTCAAATAAAGCTAAGGTTATATTTTTCAAAACAATTTAAATCTAAAACTGCTATTGTATTGTATTACACTCATTGGCTGGAGCCAGTGGCGATGTCGGTAAGACATTCGACCTCGGAGCAGTAAGTTCGAGGTTCAAATCCTGGGCTCACCCGTCACTAACATCGCTTTCGAGTGAGGAACCTGACGTTAACATTAGCTTTTATTCATATTTTTTCTGCTCCAACATTACGAAATTCTCTACAACAAGATATTGGATTTATTAACCGTATTATCAAACTCCTGGCTGTAGCTAGCAAGCAGCGCTATATCAGGAGAAGTTTCATGACCATTATAGAGCTGTGACGCTTTTCCAGCGGATGCTGTTTATACTGGCGACTGTTGTATATACAGTACTTGTAACTGTGGCCCTGCAGTTTGGTTTCTGTATCTCTTCCATACAACACATGCTGACCATCACAACGGAATAATTTAAGGCGTTGTAGAGTAATAAAATAATGCTGATTTTAATTTTAGTTAATTACGAAACTAATACGAGCCTTCATAAGTTTATGCAGAATGTGACTTAAAATTATGCTAGAGGAGATCGTTAGCTTAGAATAATTTGCACGTTAATTTAATTAAATTAGGCGAATATACTAAAGGCTACTTAGTTTTATGCAGATTTGTACAAAATATAGTTATGCACTGTACACTTCTCGTATAAAAGATTTAAAATTGGATGCTGTATGCGCACAACAAAGATGCGAAAATATATTTTTGCAACTATGCATAGATCTCAATGAAATTACGTAAAGGTGCGAGGCATCACAATTAAATAATGAATATTTAAGATACAAGTCTTCTAATTGTACTACAGTTAGTCAGATTTATATAGTAGACTTTTAAAAAGATTAGAAATTTGTCTACAGATTCCATAATAGTACTAAATAATAATAACCTCCGATAATTTCTATACAGGTGTCATGGCTGAAGTTCGGTCTTCGAGGCCGCTTTACAGTTTCCAGTTTGCATGAATTAAGTATGTTTGTACATGTAGCAACAAAGCGGGATACTGAATGCAGGTAGAGTATTTCCGAACGTTTTGACTTTGCTGTATTTGACAGACTTGCATGGCTACAATGCAGTTGTATTCTAAACATTCTGAATTGGATTATGCAATTAAAATGATAAAGATTACCAGTCTATGGAAACTTTTCAGGATATTTCAACTTATTTTTCATTCATCCGTCCAGGACAAAACTGGTATGTAAATAATTGAATTTTATAAGTAACATTACAAGTATATATAATAAAAACAGCCGTACTGTGAAATAAACGTCATATATTTCAACTCTTTGTAGAATGCATGTTGAGAAATTATTTAATACATTTTATAAAGAAAATGATTTCTGAGAAAACATATAGATATCATAAGAAAGACCATTTCTTATAATATCTGACAAACCAATTCTAACTACACGTAATTTTGCAACTAATTATAATAACTTTTATTATCAATTAGTTTCCAGTGCGTACTACATGGCCTATAGTAAGTTCTTTCTCAAATTTCCCGTAAAGTAGTTTAAATTCGAATTGTTATCTGTTAGCTGGCAGCCTTAAGCAGGAAATGATTAGCTTTGCCGGTGATGCGGAAGATTTGCAACTAAGCTGGTGTGTTGTTGTCTATTGTATCGTATTTTTAAAAAAATCAATTTTTCCAATCTTTGCTTGAGTGTTGAAAAATTTATATTATTGTCACTTGTGCAATAAAGAAATCGAAACAGGAACATTTTAGCTCATTATTTTTCTAAATATTTTATATCAGCCAATTATAATTACTAGTTCTACCCTAAAAACTTTATATGAGCAAATGATTGCTATGAATACTCAATATCATTTGAAGTATGTCTTTAAAATCGTAAAGTCTAACCTAGGCTAGGTTCTATCACAGCTGAGCTGAAGTTATCAACATCCAGTCAAAGGCAATGCATCAAGTTAGCTTCCTGGCATCTGACACACGGAAATACGGCAACGATGCCAGTGATGTAAAAGAGGTGGAAAGATTTGATTGGATAAAAAGCTCAGCTGTAAATATAGAATCTCCTTTAATGTATGGTGCAAAGGCTGGCCTATTTTCTTAACTATTATACTGAAAAAATGATTGCGATTCGACCAGAATCATACGCTGATTTATATTATGAGTGTTCTGAAAGCACTACTAATAAATAAAAAGGAGAAAGAGAGAGATGTTAGTATAAAAAGGAAAGAGAAATAGAGAGAGAGAGAGAGAGAGAGAAACAGACAGACAGACAGACAGACAGACAGTGCGAGGGAGAAAGATAAGTCCATATTGGAGACGAGAGAGAGAGAGAGAGAGAGAGAGAGAAAGCAAGGAGAGCAGCATTACGATACTTAAAAGGAAGTATTCTAATTGAGCATAAAAGAAGTAAGAATTCCAAGAGAAATAAAACAAAAACAGATCATTGTGTCGTATTTACGAATAACTGCACATGTATGTAAAGTAAGACTGCGCTGAAAAGATGTTTCTGTTTAAAGGCACCTCTCGTGAGGGTTGAAATATACAATACATCGCTTGTTGAGCAGGGTAGTTCTGAATGAATGGATGTGAAAATAATTGGAGTCCGTCGTTCTAGCAATGATACATGATCGTGACTGCAAAATGGTTTTCAAAATTACATTTGAACGACTGCGCAGCGCACATTTATAGGAACGCTTTTATATAGTTCTTGTACTTTTAAAAGTTGCATTAGTAATTTCTACAGATGAAAATTTATATTTTTAACGACCATTTCTATAGCAGTTTCATATCATGAGGCAGGTCTACGAGACTGCTTTACAGGTTCTTGTCACGTTTGATATTACTTTCCATGATAAATTCTATCTTTACTGTTGAAATCGCCCATTGGCATCAAATTCCTATATGCACGATTAACCTTCTATGTGTCTTTGGGGATATAAGTTGTTGCTGACTAATCATGCTCAGAGAAGAAACATGCGAATTTAGAAATAAAATGTTGACTACTGTGGAATGAATTTAAAATTATAAGCTCTGAATTCAACGATTCGTTAAACATGAAATAACTTTATTATACAAATTAGATATTATTTTCGGGTCGTTAAACATACATGCAATAACTTTGTTGCACAAATCAGATATTGTATTCGCTATCTACTAAACAATATGGCATAACTGCTAATTAATGAAACGTTCCCTGGAGGAAATAGTAATGGCTTACCGCGCGCTTTTACTCAAGTATCTGATGTTGTAATTCGAGGTAGACGTTATTGTGAAGCCGTTAATTGCCGCTAAAGCAGCTCTAGTATATCAACTGCTACTGATTGTCGTTTCGGGGCCTAATTAAGCGGAAAATTTCACCAAATCGGCAACACTAGAAAGAACACGGATATTTAAGACAATTTCAACAGTAGAACTGCATGTGTATCTCGACGTCCAGACATTGCCACAGCCTGCCGTAAATTATTGTGTGGAGATTACATTGAACTGAGATCTGGGATTGGAGGGGGGGGGGGGGGGGGCTTTGATTAACATCGTTAACAGTAGAGAGGGTTTGATCAGTCACTGTTAATATTAACACTATTAGTATTAACACCATTAATATTAACACTATTAATTTTGTTTGGCATTTTTATACGCTTCGTATTTTTGGACTCCACTCAATTGAACAATAGTCTAGACTGCAATGTTTAACCGATGTGGCGCGATCTCTGTATCGTAGCAGACATTATGATCACATGGAAGTAGTAGACATCTTCATTATTAAATAATCATGTCCTTCTCTGTATCACTATCATTTATCACATCTTTGGAAAGACACATTTCAGTTGAACATTTCTCAAGTTTATCCAAACCTGAAAGTGAGTGAGCTTTCGCTAAGAAAGAATTTATGCTACTGCGGCTCTCGTGCACGGTCAAGAGGAGGCGTAATTGATTCATGGGCCTCCTGGATCTGAGGCAAGCACTCTAGCGACTCTGCCATGCTCTGGGACTGAAATAATTGAGAAGTAGGAGAGTGGATTGTAAGGAAAGAAAGAGAGAGAGAGAGAGTTTACTTGCAATTGCAGAGTAGCAGATACATGTTAGTAGAATAGAAATTGTTCGAAGTATTTCAGCTTTTAATTACAAGAAACTCTCTCCCTCTCTCTCTATCTCTCTCTCTCTCTCTTTTCTCTCTCTCTCTATGTAATATTATATATATATATATATATATACATATATATATATATATAAATATATGTACATATATATATATATATATATTATACATATGTGTATATATGCATATATACGTGCATATTCATCTGTATATATACTACATATACATGAATATGTAATCACGTATATATATGTATATATACATGTATATATATACAGTATATACATGTATATTGTTTATATATGCATATTGTTTAGTAATTCTATTTAAATTAAACACGGTGAAAGTACTGCAAAGTAAAGAACAAACTTTTAAATTCATGACTTAGCTGTTATGAGCAATAAAGTCGTATTTGTTCTATCAGGTTCGGTGATAGAGATATGCAACACGGAGACATTCGAGGCGAGATGTGGCAGTGATGAGGTGGTCGTCATCGACTCCGCCCAGTATGGAAGACTGGAACTAGGTGGGTTGTTGAGATTTAACAAATAGAAAAAGAAATAATAATAATAATAGTAATCGTAATAAAAATAATAATAATCACAACAATAATAATATTATAATAATAATAATAATAATATTAACAATTACACCGGGGTAATTTAATTCTTAATAATAATAATAATTATAATAATCATAATATAATAATAATAATAATATAGGTTTAACGTCCGCTTCCTCATACAAGGATGTTGTCAGTTACGTCCCCATCACATGTCACTACAAATCGATTCACCCAAATGATTTAAAATAAGAAACTAAGCTCCAAATTTCAATTCATAATTAGAAGATAATATGAAATTTATTTAAGATATAAATGATAAACTATTAGAAATTAATCAATCAATCAATAAGAATTTAATGTCCGATTCCTATCCATAAGGCAATGTCAGCGACGTCGCAACCAGACGCTGCACGTACCAAATGATGCCAAAGCACCAAACGATGACGACTGAGTGAGTATAGAAAGACCACAAGAGAAAGCGAGATCAAAACAGTGCAAGTCCATGTAATATAATATATATAAAGTATAACATAAATAGAAATGAAATACAAAATATATTAACATTTAGGCTGTTTTAATATATAATTTATATCGATATAATTATTTATAATTCGTCCTGAAATATAACTCATTAATATTTTATAATTTCTAAACTACTTGTAGTAAGTAGGGGCTGTAGGGTCAATACTGATTTTGTAACATTTAAAACTGATTGATGGTTTCATTTGAAACTAGTGTGATTGATGATTTCATTAACCAATGAATTAACTCATTTATAAAATTATTTTCTAGGAAATTTGTCATAAAGTAGTTTATTCTTTATTGGCTTCATCCATAGGTCGGTGTGTGACGGAAGGATTTGGCTACTTGAGATGTCTTCATGATGTAATCCCTGAGGTAGATTTCCAGTGCTCCGGGAGACATGAGTGCTCCATCAAAGTTGACGATATCGCCTTCAAGAGAACGACTCCCTGCCACAAAGATCTCAAGAGTCATCTAAGGGTTTCCTACCAGTGCCAGAAAGGTATAACCACATCTAAGGGTTTCCTACCACTGTCAGAAAGGTATAACCACATCTAAGGGTTTCCCACCACTGTCAGAAAGGTATAACCATATCTAAGGATATCCTACCACCGCCAGAAAGGTATAACCACATCTAAGGGTTTCCTACCAGTGCCAGAAAGGTATAACCACATCTAAGGGTTTCCTACCACTGCCAGAAAGGAATAACCACATCTAAGTGTTTCCTACCACTACCAGAAAGGTATAAACACATCTAAGTGTTTCCTACCACTGCCGGAAATGTATAACCAGATCTAGACCTTGAGTCAAACCAAGTTTCCATTAAAACTCAGTGCTTGTTCTGCAAGTCCGTAATGCGAAGTTAAGATACAGGCATCTACTCGATCTCATTTACTTGATGTTGGCTGGAAAATGAATTAAGAACTATTACATGTATGTGAACATAATTAGTCAGCCTATGTATATTGTCAACATAGAAGATTGTCAAGAAATTATGAAAATCTATAAGTTGGGATTTGTACACGTTTATTCACAATAGAGTAGTTGCTGATAGATGACTAACGTTCATATATCTGCCTGACATCTATTTAAAAATTTGAAAACGATGAAATCTGAGATTTCGTATAATTTTTATAAGTAATTTATTGTCAGTAGACATTGTCCCTGATTATTGTCATTCCGTTACAAATGTAACTTTAAAATATTTGATTGACTAATCTTAAAGAGAGCCCTCAGGAAACGGAAGTCCTCACCTTATTTTAAGTTACAATATGACGAATCATTAAAAAGCAAGTCTAGACTGAAATAATATTTGAACGTCATTTTCAGTTTTCGTTCCTGCTAATGAGTGTTTCCATGGCGGGGAGACAGTCCTAAGAGGAGCGTCCGGGTTCATATCCAGTCTTATAACTCAGGACAAAGGATGCGGAACTGCAGAGCTGAATCACCCACTGATTATACAAGTAGGGCTGAGTTTCAATAAATAAAAAAGCTGGTAAGCTAATGTTAATGTCAGTTTCCTCACTCGAAAGAGATGTCAGTGACAGGCGAGCCCATGATTTGAACCCGCATATACTAATCCGCGGTCGAATAATTAGCGACATCGCCACTGGCTCCAGCCAATAAATCAATAAGTCAATAAATAATTCAATAAATAATTTAATATTTCGACAAATCAATTAACTTTTTAATTATTTATTCCTTCAATCAATCTAATTAACTTAACGATCAATCAGTCAAGCAAATCAACCGAGCAATTTATAAATCAATCAATCTAACAATCAATCGAACAGTTATTCTGACTTGACTCAATACAAGCTGATTACATTTTCGATTTTAAATTTGAGATAACGTCTGTAGAGAGAGCAACTTATAAATATATTAAGCTATTAATCTTAAGCGTAATTTCCAATTTTGACTCATTCAGATATATATCATATTTTATTTAGTATCTATATAAATATATATATATACATGTATATATATATATATATATATATATATATATATATATATATATATATATATATTATTTAGTACGAATTTTGTATTAAAAATCATCAATATTTTCCGTAACAGTGATCTCTTAAGCCGATAGGATGTGACCAAAATTCTTTTTCCAAGCTATTACGTTTGCTAATTAAGGTAGATTTTTTTGAAAATCGTGTTTTTACAGATTATAACTAGGCCTACATGTATGTGATAAATTTTTTACTAATATACAAAACAGTAATTCAAAAAATTTAAAAATTAACTAATTATTTCTGTTAGGTTGAACCCGGGCAACAGATAAATATGACACTGTATGATTTTTCACTGGAGGCCTCCCTGAAATCGGTGGGTTGGACGGGGGGTAGATCCCCCGAGGCTCAAAACACCTGGGGCTGGGGGGACTCTGAGGAGGGGGCTAGGACCTGCAGGGTCTACGCCACGATCAGGGAGCAGCCGAGGAGCGAGACGGTCTGCGGGTCCATGGGTCGGGTCGTAAATGTCTTCACGTCCATTTCTAACAGGGTCGAGATCAGGATCATCTCCACGCCTAAGGCACCGCGCCAGCAGCCCCAGTTCTTGTTCTCATTTGCTGGTAGAGTATTTAGAAGTCTAAGTTCAGGCAGGTTTAGCGTCAGTTTCTTCTCTATAAAGAGTGTCAGTGACGGGGAGATCACTGGCTATAATTTCAATCAATAAGAAATCAATAAGAGTTTAACGTCCGGTTCCTCGCCAAAAGACAATGTCAGGGAGGTCAATTTGGAGGATTTGATTTACAATGCGCAGTGTAGCAATTGCTTTGTATTAAATACGCGTATAAAATAAGTAAGAAATTATATATAATAATTAAAATATTATAAACAGTAGGCCTAGTAAAGTGATGTTAATTTAAAAACTACAAATGTAAAAGTTGTAATTGATATGAAAATAAAATTTCAATTGAATAAGAAAAACATGATTTCAGCGATGATTTACGAATGCCTTCCTCAGCAGTAATATATACCTTTGATTTACATTACTTTCACATTAGACAACTGTTCCAAAGCGTCCTATAATAAATTGATGTTGGATCAATCATTATGCTTTGATTAAACACGTAAATGAAACTATCTAACTGAATCAACTAATCATTTGGGTTTGGAATTCTTGAAAATTATGAAATTGGTACAAATTATAAACTGAAATATTTAAATACTTCAACAAATTATATAAAATGATTGGTTTCTTGCTAACAGATGCTCTTACTGTATGTCCTAAGTGAAGTATTTACGATGATTTATTGTGATTTTATCTAATGCAGCTGTTGGGTGTATGACACCGTCAGTGACTGAGGATACCATAGTGTCACGTATAGCGGATGTCCTAAGGATCGGATGTGAACATGGACTCTTCCTCTACACAATGAAATGTGTTAATAATGAATGGCACGGTACTTACAGAAACTGCTCGCAAGGAATGTTAATCTCTCTACTCCATTATTTCCATTATATTACAAAAATTGATTGTAAAATTTGATACACTGGCATCAATAATAGTATTAAAGACTGAAACTCCTAGTGATTCTAGCTTTGGCGAGCGTATCGAAAATTGAAATTTTATTTGTAAACTAATTATTTGTTAAATATTATTTGTTTTTAGTTTATTATTTAATCTGCCTGAATAGAGTACTTGTGTTCTTGTTACCGAAGAATAGACAAAACGACGTGTAAGCTTCTTGTCCTAAGAGGCGACTAAACAATACCATAGAAGCAATTGAAACTCACCCTGATGTTATTTTTCGAAAATTGCAACTTTTAGGTTTATTAAAGTCATCTTTTGTGACAGTCTAGAATTTGATAGTATCTGTTAGTTTGAAATGGTGCTAACCAGTTGTTTTATCTTAAATAAAAGATTGTTCAGCTATTTATCACTAATCCAATATATTGTACGCCTATTTCTTTTTTTGATTGGCGTGGGACAGACAGAAAGGATTGGAGAAGGTCTATTCGTATCCCGACCCTGGTTAAAATGGATTCTAGAGAAGAAGAAGAAAAAAGAAGAAGAAGAAGAAGAAGAAGAAGAAGACGAAGAAGAAGAAGAAGAAGAAGAAGATGATGATGATGATGATGATGATGATGATGATGATGATGATGATGATGATGATGATGATGATGATGATGATGATGATGATGATGATGATGATGATGTGATGATGATGCGATGATGATGATGATGATGATGATGATGATGATGATGATGTGATGATGATGATGATGAGAGATGATGATGATGGATGATGATGATGATGATTATGATGGATGATGATGATGATGATGATGATGATGATGATGATGATGATGATGATGATGATGATGATGATGATGATGATGATGATGATGATGATGACGGTGATGATGATGATGGTGATGATGATGATGGTGATTGTGATTGTATTTATTTAACTTTTTTAAATGCAGAAACCCTGATGAGTTTTCTGGACATAAGCGATCAGACAGCTATTCCATACAGTAAGCGTTGAGGAGTTGCTATTGTGTACTAAGATTACTATTAATATTATTAGTACTGTAGGCCTACAGAGACGATTTAATGTATATAGGACTTCAAATGAAAACTAAGTTTCGTCTGCATTCAAATTCTAAATTACGACAGCAATGCGTTGAATTTGTTTGCTTTATTTTATTGCTCAAATTATGAAGTTGACACCAATGCTATTGATTATAAGATTTGCTAATGTAAGACTTCGGAATAGTTTTATTTTTTTCTGTCTAGACTATAGGCGCTTTTTATTTCTTTTAATATAAATCAATTAACTGGACCTGACTCAGTTACAGGAGCCTCAAATACTTCGTTTTACTATTCTTTCCTTTTATAATTCCATTACCTGACTCGTTACAGGAGTCTCAAATACTTCGTTTTACTATTCTGCACTTTTATAATTCTATTGCCTGCTTCAGTTACATGATTCTCAAATGCTTTGTTTCACTATTCTGAACTTTTATTGATTGTAGCCTCGTCTCTCGTTATCATAGGAGTGATAGCTGTGGGAATGGTGCTTGTGATCCTGCTCGTAGGCATCGTCTGCATTAGATGGTTAGTCGTCATCGTCTGGTATCTCTATATAAATAAAAAAACGGGAAACAATAACAACAATAATAACAACAATTAGAGTGCTACAGTCATCAATGACAACATCGAGCACTATAAAAATGGAATTGAGTGTTCACAGTTCAAGAAATACGAGAACTAAAATGCAATGCCGAACTAATACCGTCACCATGCATGTGTTTAGATACGCTGGTAATGCACAATTGCACAATAGTACATGGTGCAATGGTACATGGTACAATGGTACATGGTGCAATGGTACAATGGCACATTGGTACATGGTGCAATGGTACATGGCACAATGGTACATGGTACAATGGCACAATGGTACATGGTACAATGGTACAATGGCACAATGGTACATGGTGCAATGGTACAAAGGCACAATGGTACATGGTGCAATGGTGCAATGGCACAATGGTACATGGTGCAATGGTACAATGGCACAGTGGTACATGGTGCAATGGTACATGGTACAATGGTACATGGTGCAATGGTACAATGGTACATGGTGCAATGATACAATGGCACAATGGTACATGGTGCAATGGTGCATGGTGCAATGGCACAATGATGTTTTGGTACAAATCGTTGAACTTCCAGTCTGCATGTACATGTACATATGTTTGTCAGAATTATGATGTGATAAATAAATAAATACATAAAATTATTTCTCTTGTCATTTTAGTCAGTAGGTCTAAGTTTTCCTACAATATTGATTTGGAACAACGTACACTACAATGTCGTTTTGACGTCTCATTTGAGCGACATTTCTCATAGTACAGATTTATTCATTGCCAATTTTAAAGTGGCAGGTAAATTACGCAATTAATGCATTAGAATGCCAAATAAACTGATTATGTCTAACACTGGATTCTAAAATCTATAAATTAGTATGATGACTAGGTTTCACGACGTCCCTGACACATCCTTGCATGAGGAAACGGCCGCTAAATCTTTTAATAATTATTATGCTTACATTTGGCAGGCGCCTGAAGTTGGAAGCTACAGCTCACCAATCAGAAGTGAATCAACAGGCGCACACCAGCTACGAGTGTAACCCAGACATTATAGAACACGGTGGGGTGGGTGGGGTGAAAATGAACAAAAGGCATAGGAAAAACAACCTCTCAACCCAAGATAAATCCACTTCCGGAGTGACCGCCAGGCTACTTCAAGGACCCGATACTCCTCTTCCTGTAAATCTGGAATCCAAAGAATCGGATTCAATACAGCTTCTGAACCTAACGAACAT
Source organism: Enchytraeus crypticus (assembly GCA_905160935.1). Classification (NCBI taxonomy): domain Eukaryota; kingdom Metazoa; phylum Annelida; class Clitellata; order Enchytraeida; family Enchytraeidae; genus Enchytraeus; species Enchytraeus crypticus. Next base: position 350,429 of record CAJHZI010000219.1, on the reverse strand, counting down.
GTATGGATTCCCAGAGAGTCAAGAATCTTATAAAGGATATACAGCAGGATTCAATCAGGATCACATTTACGAGAGTCCAAGATCCAGTAGAAGAGAGGATAGCCTGAGACAGTACACGACGGCTCAGGCTGGACTGGGATCCGTACCTGCGTCCTTGATGAATGATCGCTCCTTGTTACCTAATATTATCCCCTGCGGCAAAATAAAACCAGGGGTCAATCTGTCTCCGGCATTTAACCAGCAGCTGGACGTAGTTGATATGGACAGAAAGACGTCACCATAGATATAGCCAGGATAGTGGCACCGAATGTTCCCGAGCATCTGTAAAAAGTTGGCATATGTCAGGTGTACTTTTATACGTCAGGTGTACTTTTTTCTAACCTTCAACAAATCTCTATTAAAGCCACAGTGCAATAAGGTAGTTACGTAATATTGACATATTACCTCCTAATAACGTTGCATAGACTTCTGTAGCCTCTCATCAATTTAAACTTTGAAATTAATATTAAAACCAGACTATTGTCACTTTAAAATGAGCTAAGAAAATTGACATCGCGGCAATTTCCCGTATTTCTGAGAGACGACAACGTAGAATCAGACGCAGAAAGTTTGTGATGGTCGCTTATATTTGATGATTGGTTACTTAATAGACCAGTAGAGAGCTCAAATATTAGAATTTCAGAAGTTGAAGAGGTTTAAAGTCTCCCGCTCATGGTATAATTTTTAGGTATAGGACTACTCGATTTTCTATTTCTCTATATTTGCTATATGATGTTTTATTACAGTTGTGTCATATATATAAAACAAATTTCTTGACTGTTTTGATTACTGTACTAACTCCATGTCTCAACTAACTCCAAAATTTGTCGCTTTCTTTCTAATTTAAAGTAGGGCTGTCAAAATCGTTTATCTGCGCGAAGTTTAGGAGGCCTGTAACACAGATACATCAAGAGAAATTGTACACAGGAGCATTGTGGTGATATTAGTGATCGTCTTCTCAAAATTTCGTATTTTCAAGAAATTAATACAGTCGGCCATCTTAGATTTTAAGTTTCAGTTAACCTTTAACGCCAAAGTGACACTTTTCATGAAGAGAAGCCTTTTAATGTTTTTGTGAGAGCGCAGTGATTACCTGATTACTTATCAAAGTGGTTAATTTTTATATGAGCTTTAGCTGCACATGTGTATTATTTAAAAAATGTGTCTACAAGAATTATCTACGTAACCCTTATCTACGTGATTTTACTTTATTGTGTGCTTTTGAATATTGTGTCAGAAGTTTTAAAATCCTTTAGTTGAATCATTTTAATGAAGGAATGATTTAATCATTTAATTTAAACACTCGAATAGGCCTACGTACTCAAACTAGTCAAGCATTACTGTATTACTATTGACTCCTACATAAAGACAGGGCTGAAGGCTGATACCAAACTCCGAGTAAACGTGACAAGTTGTCGATAATTAAATGAAGCACAAACTAGAGTTTTAGAAAATATTAAAACTTGTAAGCTTATACGGTATATTATACTCATTAATTTACTAAATGCATGTATGTACTAAAATGTATTTACGAATCCATGCTTTAACCTTGTTATAGGTTTAAGGAAGGTAAGGATGTAATATTTTCGAAAGGTAGTCTGAAACTACACAACGGTAGAATGCACTGATAATTTAGTATTTCAAAAGGTAGAGCAAAACTATACAATGGTAGATGGAAACTACACATTTGTTTAATTGTTAATCCTTCAGTACTGCTTGTTCACTTTTGTATCTGTAAACGATTGCTCCAATACGCTCATATCATATAATGTACGTACATATTTTTGCTTATTTTGCTGATTGATTGAGTCTACTTCGAAAACGTTTTTTTATGTAGTATGCCTACACCAGTTTCATTATTTTTGTTAACTTTCTGCACTTATATGAGCGTCGACTATTACTTTACTGATATCATTTATTTGCTAAGACGCGGTTCTATGAAGTGATAACTTTTTCATACATACATGTGTGGTATTTTATTGAAGTTGTTCGTCTGTTGTATTGTTGTACTTACTACGCATTTTCAAGAAGACAGTTCTAAATTGATATTCATTCACTGTAGGCTATGCAGGGTAGTATGTACTGTAAATAAAAGTAACATGCACTATATATAAAGATAGCCTTAGCTATAAACGATGGGAACATGAACTATAATTAAAAACGGCATGAACTATGATTTAAATGACATGAACTATAATTAAAAACGGCATGAACTATAATTAAAAACCACATGAACTATAAATAAAGATAGCATGAACTAAAAATAAAGAAAACATGAACTATAAATATAATGTGGTCTTATAAATATATATGTGATCCTAAATTGTGGAATAATTTGGCAGATGCAATAAAATTCAATATTGCTACGTCTATTTATAATTTTAAGAAAGAATTTTTCAGTGTAGTACTTAATCAATATCAATGAAGCCTTTATGAATTTATGCTTGTAATGCTGACTTTGAATGCTTGTATTAGTTAATTAGACAATTATACTTGTATCGTTGTAGCTTCTTGTTTTGTTTTATTTTATTTTCCTCGAACTCTAAAGATTATTTTAATTAGTTTTTTGTACTTTAGAGATATGAACTTAGTTCAATTGTTTAATTTTTAATAATTTAGAGTTACTTTCTAATAATTTATTTTGAGTTTTGACTTGCGAGTGTCTGGCCTTTTGATTAATTATTAATTTGAAAATATTCAATTGTATGGCTACGAACGGTTTTACTACACTTGGTAGTGTAATGTAGTGTAATTGAATTTATTGTATTTCATACTTAAGTAGACTCTGCTATAGCTACTAATTATTATATTACTCCACAGAGCTATGGCTATTTTGTGGCTGCCTTTTCTGCATTGCTTATTTATTTACATATATCTGTCTGCATAAACCTTCTATTGCTTGTATTATCTGTCCTGAGATGAACGAATAACCGATTTGAAGCAGATAAAAATAAATAAATAATAAATGTAGTAGGCCTATAAACTAAAAGTTAAGACAGCATGAACAATAAATAACATGTAGATACAAAACTGTGCTGTATAGAGCCCTAATGTAGAGAAATTGCTAAAGAGGCGTAGAAAGATAAGAAATGTCAAGCTATCATAGAATTATCATAAGCTGTGACGAAATTATTTGAAATGGCAAATTACTTATTGGTTACGTCAATCTGCAGTATTTTTCATAATTTTTAATCTTATATACAGATAATATTTAAAAATTCGCATTTGAAAGTGTCTTTATTTTACCGTCTACTCGCGTCAATGTGCTGTGATTGTTGCAGGTTTTGTTGTTAGTAACTCCATTCTTGTGCTCGTGTGATTTTTAAAATTGTTTGTGTCGGAGATATTTACTTGTATGTATACAGTTGATTCCCTATGAAATAGAAGGAAATTTAACATCTATACGAATCTGTTACTCAAGTCAACTCATAACTCATAGTTTCAAATAGTATAGCATACTATTACTTAATAGTATAGCATACTATTACTTTATAGTATAGCATACTATTACTTAATAGTATAGCAAACTATTACTTAATAGTATAGCATACTATTGCTTAGCTGAAAAGCGCGGTTTTTGAGTTGGTGGTACTGATTTGAACCTATAAGGATTGATCCGTTCTATCAAACTAAAATTAAATGTAGCACTGCCTTCAGCAGGCACTCATGTAACGCAGAAATATTTAATAGTATATAAAACGACAAGGCACTGGGATGCCTCTAGAAATTAGATACCAAGTTATAGATCAACAAGAAATGTATATCATATCCTCAATAAATACGGATAAGAGCCAGTGAGTCATTAGATCTGTTTATTCTGTACAAATGTTGCTGTTTAGTATACCATTAGCTAGCACTGCGTGTTAAAATAATGAAATTTACAATTTTATATTTGTCCAATTGAATAGCTAATTCGATAGCGCACGTGCCTTGTAAACTAATGAACCGGAGTTCAGAACCACGCTGGGTTCACTGATGTCATCTTTTGCACGAGCTACTTTAAAATTCGTGTGATTTATTCAATTTTGAGATACTGTAGACCTATATGATATACAGTGCCACTTTTGTGTGATGTTTCCTGTGTCTTTTCAAATGATTATTCGATAGTATTTTATAGATGATATTGCTTTAATTTAATAATACTACTCTACGATTAACTAATGTTTTAATTAAACGATATTACTCTAGAATTAGAAACATTTTAAAGTAACTTTATCTTCTAAAAGCATTCTTCTATTTGCATACTAGAATTAACATGCTAATTATGGTTTGTCACTATTAAAAATACTGATTTATTTTGTCAATATTTTCTTTCTCTAAGTTCAATATATTTCCCACTTAGTTTTTGTTTTTTCCTTTTTCATTTGCTTGTTTTAATGTTTTGAATGTGAACTCTACAGGGTAGAATGACCCTTTTTGATGTTCTTACTAAATTAAATTAAATTGAAATAAACTTACATGTTACCAATAATCAAGAAATGCAGGAATAAATTCGCAACAGCGTTCGTATTTCTTACACTAATAGCATATTTTAGTCATGACGTAAGATTCTACCACTGTCAGGTGAACTATGACCTGATGTTACCACTGTCAGGTAAACTCTGACTACAGTTACCCATTGACTATCATTCTCACTCATGTCTTTCAGTTGCAACGACAGATTAAAAACTCAGTTTTCATATCATATATGAGATAATTTGAGTAAAGTAGTTTAGAAATGATTCATCTAACCGTCACCATTTAGGACCTCACATTTCTCTACATACCAGGCGCTTGTAGGATGAATCCATTATTACTGACGCTTGCTTAAAAATTCCTTATTGTCATCCACGACTGTGAAACCGTATAACTTTACTAATACCAATACATGTAAGTATTTTTAGTTGTTATAATCGCAATTTAATTTAGTAATTTATACAAATACGCAATAGAAGCATTTAAAAGGTTCACTAGCAGACAATAGGATTAATAACTTAAATTAGTAAACAATAAATGTACGAATAACATGATCGCAAAGAAGATGTTTGATTTAACATTCAGTCATAGGCCTGTAATTAATAGAATGCGCTATATAAATAGATGAATCGGATAAACACTGTGTATCCTACATACACCTTGCGTCCAGTGTACACCAGTGTACACATTGCGCCCAGCATACATTTTGTACCCAGCACACATACTCCATATCAACTACAGGCCTAGTGTCTAACAGTATTATTTAAAAGAAAGTTAAAATATTAAAAGAGATTAATGCATGAAAGAAGAGCAAGAAAAATATATTATCTAACTGAAGTCAAAACTGCAATTTTACAATTGAAGTCCAAACAACAAAGTGATCTATTAAGTCATATTTTTGCATATCAAAATACTAGCTATTAGTTAATATGTGTTTATACGTGTTTAATAGCAAACGAAACAATCTAATAAGCTGTTAAGCAGTGCGTAATATTCCTAATATTATAAAGTATATTAGATAAATAAATAAATAATAAAGGTTTAACGTCCGTTTCCTCATATACGGATGATGTCAGGGACGTCGTATTAGATAAATAGTGTACAAACTAATTGCGAGCTACTGTAGAATAGGTACAAGTATACTACGCAACAAAAGTACAGGATCCGACGAATGTAACGAGAAACTAAATCTATATTTTAGAAAACTAAAGGGCACATCAAGGCATGTTAGAAACAGGGCCTAATGTTGTTGCAGGCAAGTAAATTTACTAAAAAATAAAACAAAGAGAAATAACAAAAAATAAGAATACACTAACAAAGCACTAATAAAAAGTCATTCTAGACTTATGAAACTCAATTCCGCACTGAAATACCAAATAGTTAAACATGAAGTTTCATATTTAACCCTTAAAATATTAAAAATTAACTAATTTGAAAGTTTTATGAGTTCTTTGGTAGCATTGCATTTGATGAAATGCTATGCTACTCGTCAGACTTTCACATCAAAGCAGAACCTATGATAACAATATGTACAGCTTTGTTCTTAGTTCATCATTTCGAAAGAGATTCACAGAGTAACCCTTAAGAACGATGTGCGCAATGGACCAGTATAAAATTATTCCGCTTAATGACACTATATCATCAAGGTCGAGTGACTAAACATCTGTAGAATCTTCTCTTAACCTATACAAGTCAGAAGTTCTAGAAGACTAATCGATTTGTTCTTCTGAGATTTCTTCAAAGTAAATATTCTCCCATAATCAGAGAGTATTGTTTTAAACTCCGACCATTAAATTTACGTATATGGCGCAAGTTATATCACTCGAACAGAACCTAATACATTATATATTAATGTATTAGGTTACTGTAAGGTTCTTCACCTTCACTGGAAAATGAAAGACAAAAGATCAGAAATATGAAAGCAAGCGATGCTCAGGTCAAACTCTGGACTTGCATCACGGCATCTCTTGATCCAAAGCAAAGACTATTCCATAAGATATAAATTACAACTGAGACATTAAAGATTTAAATTAAATTACAAACACTAGCTGCTCAATTGGCTTACTTACTTCACCGAGACATTGTAACATTTTGAAGAGTTTGCCTTAAACAGCAGAAGAAGACTCTAGCGGAACTACAATATAAATGCTAAATAAATGTCAAGTTAAAATAGTGTTGATGCTAAATAAATGTCAAGTTAAAATAGCGCTCCGAGTTAGATGGACCCAGTATTTACAAAGTAACAGCCACTGAACGACAGTACATCACTAAAGATCACTTAGAACCCTTTCTGTTGATATCAATTTCTTCTTCATCCATCATGTTAGAGAACTTGATGTCATCATGGTAATCCTTCCACTGTTCCTCAAAGAATCTGATGATTCTCTGATTGCGCATACGACGACGATACAAAACGAAGAGAACGATGATGACGCAGATGACGATTATCACTACAAACACTGTAATAACGACAGCGTTGGATGGTCGAATGCCTGCAAAATAGCACAATTACAAAATAGCATAAGTACAAAATAACATAAGTACATAATAGCATAATAGCAAAATAACATAATAACCGAATAGCATAAGTACAAAATACTATAATTACAAAATAACATAATTACAAAATGACATAGTAACCGAATAGCATAAGTACAAAATAACATAATTACAAAATAACATAATTAGAAAATTACATAGCTACAAAATAAGATAAATACATATTAACAAAACTACAACATAACATAATTACAAAATAACAAGGATTCACTGTCAGCATATCAAGCTATTATACACGTTTCGTATGAGGAAGTATGAAATTACGATTGAACTGGTGCTACAAGTTTTCAGGACTTCCTGAACCAGTATAATTAAGTTAAATTTTGTTAACGCAAATGAGTTGTTTTGAGTTGTTTGTTAGTTAACGCCTAGTGTTGTCGCATACACGTAATACAAAACCACAGATATGCCACGTAACAATATTGAAAGCGCATTTTCGTCACTTTTGTAGAGCTCCTATGCAGCATAAGTTTTCTACAAGTGACCGGAAAAATATTATAAAACATCAAAGCCAACGTTTGGTTCAAATGAGTAGTTTGAGAATAGCTGCACTAAAATCTAAATTATACGTCATTTTGTGTCAAACTACCAGAAAAATTTGGTTTAACAATACTTATAATTTGTCAATTCATGATATCCTGTCAGTCTGTCTCTGACATATTCTTATGTTTAACAGTTGAAAAAATCTTACATATATACACACCGCAGATATGCCACTATAGATATATAGAAATTATTTTATATATCTTCTCTCACTCTCTTAGTGCACTGTCTACTGGCAGGTCCATGGTATTTAACGCCTCCACTCTTCTCTGTCTTCCGTTTTCCTCTTCATTTCCACATATGAGTGGGTCTTTAAATCATCTAACATTGCTAATCTCGGCCTGCCTCTGCCTCTTTTTCCTTCCATTCTACCTTCAATGACCTCTTTTAATAGACTATATGTTATAAATAGATTAATGAACAGTGAGACATGAAGACTAACCAATCATTGCTAGGCACGTTTCATTGAGTGACTTGTCTTCATAGTCTTTCAGACAGTAGTCGCATATCGGTCCAGCCGTTAGGAATGTACAAGCCTTACAGTTGCCTAACAACAACAACAATAGCGACTACAAGAATTAAATTACTTGCATACATAAATGCAACCACACAATAGCAATCTACATGTAAACATAAATACAAAATACCACAAATACAATAAAAAAATAACAAGACATCAATAAAATAATACACACAAAATATCACCAATACAACAGCACAGCATCAATGCAAAGAAATAAATATTACACTACAGTTGTCAAAGAAATAAAATCAATCAAAAATTGAAAACAACAATTAGAATTCAAAAATACAATCATATAATCAAGTGTCTTCCTTTTGCTGCTTTACCGTCTCTTAAGTCACATGCAGTCACTCTCGTAATGTTCTACAGTATCTTGGACCAAATTAATCAGAAAGAACACATCTAACCAAATATTAATCATACACTAGCTCATATTGCAGAAAATTCTTAAAAGCATTCAATATTTAGCTTAATGATTATAATGCTCAGGACGCAAATAATCCCCGCACATGCCATTCTGACAAAAATTCCTTCTTAATTACTACAAAAACTTGTAAATGTCGGCAAAAGAAATTAGCATCAAACCTGTTCTTTCGAAGCATGCTAGTATTTCAGATTTGTTGGTGGCTTTACTGCAGTCGCACTTGGTGCACTCAGTATAGTTCAGTGCAGGTTCACCCGGGTGTGGCAGGTCAGTGACGACTGTAGGATAGTAATCCTCGCTGCAGATCTGACAGTGGTTTCCTTCGTAGCCTTCCATACATACGCACTTCATCTGAGATTCGCTATCTAAAAGGAAACAAACACAGTTGTCATCAAGTTAGTATTATTTAATTGCTGAAAATGTAATAGTAATGCACAATATAAAAATGCTCAGCAACAGCTACCTAATAGTCATCAGACGATGCTAATATTTTAAAAAACATTTAGAGATTACTGATTTATTTTAATAATAATAATAATAATAATAATAATAATAATAATAAAAATAATAATAAAAGTCAAACGTAATAAATAATAAATAGCGTAACAATGGATAAATTTTAACAAACTGGAGAAAGTCTATTCGTATTCTGATCCTGGTTAAACTGGGATTTAAGGGAAGATGATGATGATGATGAAATAAGGTCAAACATCTGTTTCCTCAACCAGGGATGATGTGAGGGACGTCGCCACAGCACACAACACTACAGAACAATTCACCCAGACCAATCCGCAAAAGAAATGTGATGCTGAGGAGAAGTAGCAGGTGTGATTAATAAAATACCCACTGTATACACAGGATCCGTTTCCGCCAAATTTAGCTGGAGGACATTGGTCACAGAGGACGCACCCATATGGATCGTGCATGTAGAATCCTACGTCACACTGGTCGCAGGTCCTTCCATACGTGTTAACCTTGCAGTCACACTGACCTGTCACGCCGTCACACTTTGATCGTGTCCCAGGCTTAGTTCCAGCAGGATAGCATCCACAGTCTAGGATAAAATTAAACATACTAAGTAATTAACTAATTTATAGCATCTGCAGTCTAACGTAAAATTAAATATACAAAAGCTGAAAAGCTAATGTTAACATCAGTTTCCTCGCTCTAAAGCGATGTCAGTGATGGGCGACAGTGACAGGATTTGAACCCGCACATACTGATCCGCGGGTCGAGCACCTACCGACATCGCCACTGGCTACAGCCAGTGAGTAATTAGCTAATCTATGAGATGAAAGGTAAATATCACATTAAAATAAAATATTTTAATTTACTTTCATTCAGAAGTTAAGCACGACAGCTTTGTTGGAAATGGTCTACAAAGTTTCAATATGCTTTGTATAAATTTTAGGTCAATATTTAATTCATGAAAAAAAGAAAGATCTAATTGGTTAACGTTAATAAGTGCTTCTTGTATAGAGCTGGCTAATTAGTATGCTCCAATTTCCCAGCTGGAATTCTTATCTTAATTACCTTTTACGACAAACTAGAATGTCTCAATGGCGCAATGGTTAGAGGTGTAGATAACGTCATGAAGTTTTAAATGACAGATCCTGAGGTGAATTGAACCCTCGTGGGTTCGAATCCCAGCTGCGCTAACCCGAGAGTAAAATCTCAGACATTCACTGGACTGGCTACATGGAAAATTGACAAAATTGCCTAACAGTTTTAACATGTGGAATTAAAAGTGATAGATATCAACGTAGTTGATCATTTCACTATAATGTGTGTTATTATTATTATTATTATTAACTGTTTATAACAAGCGCATAGTGATGTATGGTTTATTGAGCCTGAATACAATCAATAAGTAAATAAACTATCAAACCATGATGCTATGATGAGAATTTTAAAATTACAATTTAGCATTATCACTAATGATTAATACAAATTGCATTACATAACTTGTTGAAACTTCTTAAACGGTTGCTATACAAAATCAATTTTATCAAAAGTTTCACATTTAAGTAATGTAAATTTATTACTGTTTGTTCAAATCAACTTTGCCACAACAGATAAATAATTACAATTATAATAATTATAAATATAATAATTTAGAGAATCTAGTCTCAGATAGGATATGTAATACAGTAAAAATAGGAGAATTCAACGAGCCGTTAAAGAAGCCGAAATACCTATAAGCAAATCAATAAGAACAAGGTATGCAGCTTAACTGCCTGTATATAATACAATTATGTATATCATACTTCAAATATAATTAAATATTTCAGAAGAAATTTTACAGGAATTACAGATTTGCTAAATTTAGAATTAAATTCTAAGAGATATATGAAATACCTGAGCACTTGGTAACACTTAAAGCGGACTCATGTGTTCTTGTTCCATTGTTTCAGCTAATTAAAGCCAAGCTAATCTTTCATTTTATGACAACTAAAAATGAGATTTAGCAAACTCTATGTTATAATTTAAGGAATCAAGAAGCATAACTTACAAAAATCCACTTAAAATAAACATTGTCTGTATTTTTTCCCTAATACAAACCGTGATCTGGTCCATAACCCAAAGTATTTGACTGTAGAGTCCATGAGAGTGGTTTATGAGAGGCGGCATACATAGTTTCCACCACAATCTCATACAAAGTGCCAGGATCCAAGTCTTCTATCAACCACCTTCTTGAGGAGGCATTGTGAGAATTCTTAGCTTGAAGAGCTGTGTGAACGTACCAAACAGAGTGCAAATATACCAATCAGTGCACAAATATACTAAACAGTGCACAAATATATCAAACATTGAGCAAATATACCAAACAATTCAGGGTAGGATGAACAGTCTTAACATTTACAAAAAGGAATTTGAAAATTTCGACACTGACATTGAAATTTTCATGTCAGTGTTGAAACTTAAGCTTAATTCAGCCCCAAATTCAATGTCTCTCAAGCCTTAAAAATCGGAAGCAGGTTTCACATCCACACTTGCGCGGCATAAATCTTTTAGAAAGACAAGCATCGCTTAACGCAATTGTAGCTCTATATTAGATCAAAACTGGAATCAGAATAGAATGGCAGATTAAACATGCACAGTCATTGGTTTAGTTGTTATCAAATTTTGGTTTAAAATCTGGTAATTAAATGTTATACCTTTGTCCAGTTTGCTGGCTTTCCAGACATGAACGGTAAAGCTACAGACATCGACTGCATCCCGTTCACTCACAACCCATCGAACGCCAATAGAAGTATAATCGACAGATTCACGATACAGCTTTGCGCCCTTTCTGTCATATCGACTGATATCGTCCAATTCTTCACTTCCTGAATACAATGTTCAATACTAACAATGAGAATACAAACATCGTCAAGGACAAAAATTAATGCTTAAGTCAATGAGATTAGAAAATGATTATCAATGTGACAATCAAAAATAACTCTATATCTCTTAATGCCACTTTATTATACTATTATATGAACGACGGGGTTTGGTTTGTCTGCATTCTGCTGATGAAGTTTTTAAATGATGGTTGAACGAGTACGCTAAGAGGAAGTTTCCAGAATTGTGGGACAAAGCTGCACAGACTTCGTTTAGCATGTATAAAAATTAAAATTTTATTGACACATTAAAGCAAATCAATTTTTAATTGAAAACACAAAGAAACCAATATGATATACATTAGCCTATATTATCAAGTGCCTGTCTGTATGTATGTATCTATATCTATAAGTACATCTTGAACCTAGCAGTAAGGTAAATGGGTTGAACCAACACATGAATCGCCAGATGATGACAAAACCACTGACAAAGATTCTGAGTTTACACTGGCATAAAAACAATGTACTAAGCTAAATATAATTCAATTTACCACTTAAGAGCTTAAGTGGCGATCTTAGTATCAGTAATCAAATAGCGAATTTGGCTTTAGTATTAAAGAGTCACCCCATAGGATACTGACGTTCTATTTCTATACAGTATATATATATATATATATATATATATATATATATATATATATACATATATATATATAAATATGTATAAATTTATATGTAAATATGTATAAATATGTATAAATATGTATAAATTTATATATATATATATATATATATATATATATATATATATATAAATTTATAAAAATATAGAAATATAGAATGTATAATTTCAAGCAATACTCATTAAAGACGTACATAGAATATTTTTATTTTTATGAAAGCATTTTCTAATATGTTCTATTATTATACCAGTACCTTCAACACATCTAGGGTCAGTCGCATTGTGTGCCTCAGCTACAAGAAGGAAAGTGAAAATTAGGCACAAGGTAGTCCACATGATCACTGTAACAAAAAGAAATGTTAAAAATATATACACTGTAATTAAACTTCTCTACCTTTATCAAATCAGGCCAATTTATAGTCAATAACAGATTCCGCAGTCAAGTCATTGTATAAAATTAAATATGCAGTATATGGTGAAATGCATGACTATTTCACTGCGGTGAAAAAGTTATGGATCATGTTACATTATTAATTTAATTATCATTTTTTGATCCATTAAGAAGTTTAGTCATGTTTCATTTAGCGTCCATTGAATATCCATAATTTTATTTTCGTAATGGTTAATCCAAGCACGGATCCCAGGAAGCTCAATCACGTAAACTAGTTAATATAGAGTTTTTTGAAGTTATATGGCCATATCGACTCTACTGAATTCACATCAGCCTTGGAAATAAAATCACAATCAAATAATCAGTTCAATGATTACAGCCTTCGCCAAGCTCTTGCGTTTTACATGAAAATAGTCAAAGTAGAGAGGATTGCTGTGGATTCTAAATATTATTAATATTATAATATTAATATTATTAACACAATGCTAAATATTACCCTCAGTTCAATAATTTCAAATTTTCAGAGAAATCAACATAGATTCGCATACAAAATTTGGGCTTAACAATGCTTAGTTATTTACTAGTCAAAAACTTGACTAAAATTAGAAATATTATTAACGCTACCTTAAATCAAGTAACTTGACGAGAAATTTTGAAAGGTTTTATTGTTTATTTACAAAGTCGACAGGTACGAATATTTTAATATCCGGTGAATCCAGGTAAACAACACAAAAAACCGAATGTGGCCACACTCGTCGTTTGCAAGTTGGTTAGTTGTGTATCAAATGTCAGAAATATTTTAATGGTAGATTTGGAAGCGTAGGAAGTCCTAATTGGGCTTTAAAAAAACACTAACCATTTTCGCTTTGGAAAGAACAAAGAGCGGCAGCGTTCCTCTATTTATACTTTTTATATTTAAATACAAACCAAAAGGAAAACAAAAGAGTTGTCCCATTGAAAGACAAAGATGGAATTATGATAGAAAATAATCAACACGTAGTTGATCTTTTAAATAATTATTTCACATCTGTTTTTGTAGAGGAAGATATGTTAAATATGCCTATACCAAATAAAATATTAAAGCTTAGTGATGATATGGCATTAAAGCATATTGAGATAATAATATCATGATGCAAAAATTAAGTTCATTAAATGTGTGTAAAAGCACGGGGGGGGGTCCTGATGAAATTCATGGAAAATTGTTAGCAGAATTAAAGGAAGAGTTGGCTCCACTATTAGTACAGCTTTTCAGGGCTACTTTAGAAACAGGGTCTGTCCCTCAGGACTTTAGAGATGCAAACGTAGTCCCTTTACATAAAAAAGGGAGTAGGAACAAGGCAGAGAATTACAGACCAATTAGTTTAACCAGTATTATAGGGAAAATTTTTGAAAGTATAATTAAAGATAAAATTATTTATTTTTTAGACAAACACAACCTAATATTCGATAGTCAGCATGGTTTTATTAGTGGACGTTCCTGTTTAACAAATTTAATTGACTTTTTAGAAAATATTACAAGTGAATTAGATAAAGGTAATTGTATAGATGTGTTATATTTAGATTTTGCAAAAGCATTTGATAAAGTACCCCATATTAGATTATTGAGAAAGTTAGAGGCACACAGCATACAGGGTAATATTCTTAGATGGATAGGTAATTTGTTAAGGTATAGACGGCAAAGAGTATGTGTTGATGACGAATTTTCTAGTTGGACAACGGTGAAAAGTGGTGTTCCACAAGGATCTGTCTTAGGTCCTCTGTTGTTTCTGATATATATTAACGACATAGACATAGACATAGTATCAAAAGTTAGTAAATTCGCAGATGATTCGAAAATAGCAAAAATTGTAAATAATAATGCAGATGCAGAGGTTCTAAGAGAAGACATATTAAGATTACAAAATTGGTCTAAAAAATGGCAGATGGAATTTAATAGCGATAAGTGTAATATATTGCATATAGGTAAAAAGAGTTTAAATACAGAATATATTTTAAATAATAAAATACTGAAAAATACTACTTCTGAAAGAGACTTAGGTCTAATAGTGGATAATTCATTAAAATTTAGTGAGCAATGTAATAAAGCTGCCAATAGTGCAAATGCTGTTATAGGTATAATAAAAAGAACAATGACAAGTAGAAGAAAAGACATTATATTAAAGTTATATAAGGCATTGGTTAGACCAAAACTTAAATATTGTGTTCAGGATTGGTTTTTTTAGGGTATTTTTTGGTTTTTTTCATCTTAAGAAAAATATAGAGAAATTAGAGAAAGTCCAAGCTAGAGCCACAAGATTAATTAAGAAATGTAGTAATGTCAATTATGAAAATCGCTTAAAATGTACTGAATTGTTATCTTTAGAAGAGAGAAGGGTTAGAGGCGATTTAATAGAAGTTTATAAGATGCTTAATGGTTTCAGTAAAGTAAATTATAACAATTTGTTTCAATTAGCAAAAATAATAACAGAATTAGAGGACACAAATACAAGTTAATTAAATTTAGAAGTAGGATTGAGATACGCAAAAGAAAATTCAGTCAGAGAGTTGTTGGTGTTTGGAACGGCCTGCCAGAGGAGGCCGTTGAGGCCGAATCTGTCAATCAATTTAAGAATAGATATGATAAGTATATGAAGTGTTGTAGGGAAAGGTGTGAAGTATTAATAGAAAAGTTATAGGCTGAGTTGTGGGGTTGCCCAGTCCTATTAAAGTGTATAAGTTTTGATAGTTAAGTAGAGTTTATATAGTTTATTTAGCTTTTTTGTATAAAATGGCTATTGTCTCTTGCTGTAATGTTTGGTATGTGTGGTTTTGAGGATGTGTAGGCCTAGGTATATTGTAATTTGACAAGCGTTAGCATATTGAGTAGTATTTGTACCTGTTAGTGTACAGGTTAATTGTACAGGTATGCTGGTTTCCTGTATTAGTACTGGTTATTAAGTAAAATGTATTTAATATGTTATGCTATGCAAGATGTATAGGTAAGTTTTTATTTTATTTTGTGTGTGTCTCAAACAAGCAGTTGTGCTTTCTGACCTAGTGTCGTTATGTTATGTTATATTTTTATTTATATATTTGGACTACTGCGATCCCCTGTTTTTAAATCTCCCTGGCTATGAGATTGATCGATTGCAGTTTGATCAGAATTCTCTTGCGCGAGCAATTTTGTTTAGTTCCGAGTACTTACATGTTAGACCAAATTTTACTGTCTTTGCACAGGCTAAAAATTAAAGAGCGTATCATTTACAAAACAGATTCGTTAATCTAAAAGTCCATCACCATCCCCGGACAAAGTTGCATATCTAACTTGATTAAAGTAATGCAACATGCTGTTACTCTGTCTTCTAAATTAATTACTCTTGTGAGAATAGCTTACCTTCACGCTCTAAGCTATCTAATCTAATCGTTCTTTCCAGCATGCTGCACCGGAGATCTGCAATTCTCTTCCAGCCGATCTTTGGAAGTCTTCGTTTGAATCACATCGGCCTCTGCTTTTCTATGAGAAGTTCCATAGGCAGTTGAAGATCAATCTTTTCCATATCTTATTTTCTATCCAGTGTCCATGAATTGCGATCAGCGCCTAAATTTCCCTTTCTTTTAATTCCCTTTATCATACTTAATTTGGAATGGATTTTCTGAATTTTGGAATTTGCACCTTTTTGATTTTTCTTTTTGCTAGACGGCTTTATCTTGATTTAGAGACGTATACAACCACGGATGATAACGGATACGGTAGCAACAGGCAATATGATTATGAAGTCCTAGTTAAATCCCTGGCTGGAGCCAGTGGCGAAGTCGGTAAGATACTCGATCGAGGATCAGTAGGTGCGGGGCTCAAATCCTGGGCTTGCCCGTCACTGACATCGCTTTCGAGTGAGGAAACTGACTTTAACCTTAGCTTTTTACTTTTTATATATTTTAGCAATGTCTTTGCTTTTTGAGGTTCTATTGAATGGAGCCTCTTCGCCTGCGATAATTTGAGCTAGTTTAGCATTCTTGCACTAATCTAGATTTAGATTGCTGTTCCTATTCTAGGAGATTGTACAAATCGAAGGTTCCGCAGATAAAGGAAAAGTAGAACAGTTAAGTGCGGACCTACACATGTACATGTATAATAACGATCAATGGTTTCTAAGACAACGCGTGGGAATTAGTTAAACATACCAATACCGAAATCAAACATACAAAGACACAAACGCACAAACACCCAAACAAACCAACAACCATACACTATTCTACATTACACTTGTTTGCCTTAATTATTCTCGTGAATTATTCTTGTGTGAAGAAGGCTTAAGAGATTCTGACAGTTGTCAACCTGCACATACAAGTATGTTCTTATACATGTGCAATTGCACATGAATATACATGTATAATGTATAAATGTGCAATTGTACATGTATAAATAAAGTATTATATGTATAGTATATATATATACATATATATATATATATATATATATATATATATATATATACATACATACATACATAATACACATGTACATACATATACATGTATATATTACACACACACATACACACACACAGATATATATATATATATATATATATATATATATATATATATGTGTATATATATATATATATATATATGTATATATATACTATATAAATATATATATATATATATATATAGTAAAGGTTTAACTTCCGTTTCCTCACCCAGGGATGATGTCAGGGACGTCATACATATACATACATGTTATATACCTGTATATATTACACATATATTATATATATAATATTATTATTTAACCTTATTTATGATATATATATATACATGTATATATACTGTATATATATATATATATATATATATATATATATATATATATATATATAGGCCTATATACATATATATATATGCTGTGTTTAGAGCATAATTAATGTTTCTAACTTTCTATACTTAACAATTTTTTTCGAACACGGCTGTCAATAATAGATCACATTATACCCAACATGGTTAATTAAGATCAGATAAAGAACTACAGATACTGTTCGCGATGTAATATTCACGGGTAGCTCAAACAGTCTCATGCTGTCTCTAATAAGAGTGTGTGCTGTAACGTTTCAATACTCTTATGCTTTAATCTGCTCTTGCTCCTAGTCATTCTACGAAATATAATTGGTGAATGTTTAAGATTAATGAGACTAGATTTACTGATTTCAGTTAACATTAACGAAATATTCTAACCAATAAATTAGTTCCAGCTATAAATGGGCGAGATAATACAATGGAATAATCTGTTTATAGCCAATTTTGTGACATTCTGATAGTAAGCTATCGAAGGTTTTATCGAAGGGATAGTCACTTTTGAATTTTATGAAACATTTTATTGGGTTCTGTAGGCGTAGTGGCGATGCATAAAAGCATTTGCATTTTATTTGGAATCCATTGGTTTGAAATTCTAACTGTAACGCACTGCTATATTTCCCTATTTTTCACACATTCTTATTATAATTCTACTTATTATTTCTTTAATTATTGCAGCCTTTAAAAGACTCCATACATAGATCGAGAACTAGTAGGACTATAACCATGCTTATTACTAGAGGATTAATTAATTATTAATATTAATTAATTAGTTATCAATTAAAAATTTATTAATTATTAATTACACATAGAGTGGCATAGATTAATGTAATTAATATTGTAGCTCGGATAGAGTAATGTTATTAATATAATTTAATATCGGAATCATGAAGTTATTATTTAAATTTTTAGATTAAAATCACTTGTATTTAGGCGTATTCTAAAATTCTCAAGACGTAATCGATTTATCAAGGACTACTAATTAATTATTAATTAAAAATTCATTTTTGCATTTAATTCGTTACGATATGAAAAAGAACGACCTGAGAGTTTCAACCACCCGGAGTCGATACGTTAGGAAACCCGCTAAGCATTTACCACCTCTAGAGACAAGCAGTAGTCGGCCCCGTGGTAAGAGCAAAGAGAGCGGGGTTAGTAGCACATCTCAGAATAGTGATAGAGAAACTACAGCTCGACGTAGAGTTCCAAGTATAGAAAGTAATCGTGTAAGAGGTCAAGGTAGGGTCAAAGGTCATGATAAAATTAGAGAGCAAGATAAGGTCGTTCTGGAAGAAGAAAATAATCCTCAGAGTTGGAGGAGATTGATGGAAGCTGTTTGTGAGATGGATTTATGGGGTGGAGTGATGCGACACGAGAGAACTGAGTGGAGTCAATTTATAGATGAGGCTGAGAAACTTCATCAACAACCTAAACAAGATCTACCACAAGTAAGATGTAATTAATTTTAATTTTATTTAATTTCACTAATTCAATGGTAGACAAGCAAAAAAGACAAAATTACGAAGCTATCAAGTGCATTTTATCTAGTAATTAAATTTTTCCTTATTGTAGTGCATTGGGATTAGGAACATAGCTTTTTCAAACTACATTAATGACCAAACACTGGCAAATGACAAATAAAACAAATATTGTTCTCTTCAGGGAATACTAGGGTTTCCTTGGTGGCCATCCTTCGTCATTAGCTTGGTTAGTCTATTCCTACAAACACGTGCTACTCTCAGCATTTCAATATCTCGAAACTATTTTATTCTACACGAATTTAACACATTCTATGTTGTCATAGGAGCGCCTAGTGGCGCAGTGGTAGAAAGCTGGCCTCTTGAACGAGAGGTAGCAGGTTCGAGACTGCGTATCGAAGTGGGTTTTCTCTTTCGAGGGGCGAATATAAACCTAGTCGTGTAGACTTATACTATGGACCTGCCAGTTGGCAGTGCACTAAGAGAGAGAGAGAGAGAGTGAGAGAGTGAGAGAGAGAGAGAAAGTAGACTTAGTGGTATCAGATCGATGGATTGACCACCTTAATGTTTCATTTCCTATCTAGACCCCTCCGTGTCGGTCACGGAAAAGGACTAACGTTTAAATACTAATTTTTTTTTGTATTTGTCATAGGAAGTCATTACAGCCGTGCTAAAGGGAAATACGGACAAGGAAATTTTTCAGAAAATCCCTCGACTGGGTAAAAAGGTCACAGTGTTCATAAGCTCCACGTTCACGGATACAAAGGCAGAACGAAACGCCTTAATGAGAGGTTGACATCGTTTTAAAGTAGTCACAATGCAATGAACAATATATGAAGGCTAGTAAATATGATCACTATTTTGCATAAGAGTAGCTATAGATATACAGTATTATAAACGTTAATTTTAAACAATTGCGAGGATGAATATACATGTATTTGCATAATAGTGTAAGTAAAGGCTTGATGTGCACAGTTTCTCTTTTTATCTATCTGCTGTTTTGTTTATTTTGATTAGGTTTATGCAATATGCAATACTGTGTGTTTTATGCCCAAGTGGCAAAATAAAGAAATAATATCTATTTTCTATCTAGTTCTCAATATAGGTCTTAGTTAAAATCTCCATCTAGACATCTTGCGGAATTACTTTGGTCTTACCTTCTGCATAAAATGTTTGAACGTAATTTACTTGACTTATATAAAAGTTCTATTAAATATTTATTTTGATTTTAAAATTGGTGGACCAATGAGAAAGTGCACTGAACGAAACCTACCTCTAAATGATATCCAACTAGTTTTTATTTTAAATAACGATCATGGTTAGAGACGGTCTTCCAGACTAATGTGAAAATCCATTCTGCTATTGAACACTTCATTGAATACATATATTTAACGATGCTCGGAGAAATTAAAATAAATAAAATTATCAAAGGCTGATGTCTTTATAATGCGATCCTTTCGCTTGACTTTTAAAATTCAGTAAGAAAAGAGTTCAGAAGTTCTCTGAACATTTTTCATAACATAACATAACAACCATTGGAGTGCTACAGTTATCAATGACAACATCGAGCACTAGTAAGACAAAATCAAGCCGGCGAGCAAAAGAAGATCCAAAAACGGTGCAAATTCAAAATCCATCAAATCAGTCTAAAGTATTTCGGATTTAAGCTATGCCAATTTCTTTCTGTTTGCAACGTAAATCCAATACGTATGCTTTGTATATACGCTCATTTCAGTTGTGATTTTCTTTTATTTTTATCGTAGACGTTTATCCCTATCTTCGACGCCTGTGCAGGACATTGGGACTGGACTTCGGGGCAGTTGACATGCGCTGGGGTGTCAGCGAACACACCATGCGCGAGCATGGCACAGTCAACATGTGTGTCAACGAAGTCAACAGGTCGAACCTTTTCTCATGCTCTCTAGTCATGTGTTAATGAAGTCAACATGTTGAGCCTTTTGTCATGTTCTGTAGTCATGCGTGTCAATGAAGTCAGCATGTTAAGCCTTTTGTCATGTTCTCTAGTCATGTGTGTCAATGAAGTCAACATGTTAAATCGTGTGTCATTAAAGTAAACAGGTTAAATCATGCGCAATGATTTGACACACATAACTATGATCCATAGTCATGTGCGTCAATGAAGTCAGCAGGTCAGGTCATGTGTAATGATTTGTGTGTCAATGAAGTCAACAGGTTAATTTATGTGTAATGATTTGACGCACATAATTATGATCTATAGACATGTGTGTCAATGTAGTGTTTGTTTGCTCTCAACTACATGAAATGCAAAGAATATTGCTGAATTTTACGCCCTTAATAAAACAAACTTTTTGGTAGATTCCAAATTCATATTTTAACAATATATAAACTAAACAGACGGTTCATACTGATTTGCCTCTATTTGAAGGTCGTAAAGAGATCAAAACTCGCTAAAAATTCGAGATGTAATACTACTCCATTGATTTTATTTTATATGAAATATACATTGAAATATACAGTATATCGATTAAACGGAATTATGCAGTCAGTATCAGTAAAATATTGGCTATGCTGTAGGTGTTTAAACTCGAGCGCTGGGCCAGCCTTTCTCTGTATACTTGGTAACAAATACGGTTACAGAACTTTCCCAACTGAAATACATCAAGCAGAATTCGAACTCCTGCTGGAAACGTTGAGGGATTCCGGAGATGACACGTCAACATTGGAAAACTACTTCCTGCGGGATGACAACGCCATTCCCGTCACCTACGTGCTTAAATCCAGACCAGAATCCGAGAAAAACTCTAAGCAATGGGATGACGACAATCAAATAATCCTTCAAAAACTTCGTTTTGCTGCAGATAAATGTCTATCGACAGAGGACGCTGAGAGATATTTCGTGTCAGTCACTGAGACGGAAGTGAATGAAGGAATATTCAAGAACAAGGAACGAGCGTCGCAGGTTGTTGTGATAGAGAGAGAACTCGCTCGCGTGGACTCTGCAGAACATCGTCATCGGTTCCTCGTCGATATGACCGGAAATAGGATGGACTCTAACTCTCAGAGGTTTCTAAAGAACCTTAAGGACGTTAAGGTACGGAATGCATGTTAAATAAACTGATTAAATATGTTCAGTGTTGTCATGGACGACAGTAGCACTCCAATTGCGTTGTTGTTGTTGTGTTTGATTAAATAGATTATAATGATACAAATACATTACATCAATGATAAATGAAGAATTTTTCAAAGTGGCGGTAACAGAGGAATGAAGGATCTCTTTTACAAAGAAATGTGAATACTTTTGCATATTAACATTAGTAATTGAAAACAAATTGGAGGTCGAATCCCCCACCTCATCACTTCCTTACCCTCAAAATTCTTACAGTATTTTTATTATTTCTAAATATACTATTAACTGGGATTACCTTCATTTTTTGATAATGTACATCATATATTTGTTGCAACAGGATCATATAAAATTGGAACAGGTAAGGACTTTCAAATATTTGAGTCATACTATATCCGATGATGGGAAATGTGAGACGGAAATATGCAGTAGGATTGCACAAGCAAAGGCGGCCTTTGGTAGTAGAAAAGAACTATTAACAAAAAGTCTAAAGAAAGACAAAAAGATAAGGATAGTGAAAACTTTGGTTTGGACCACACTATTATATGGCTGTGAAACATGGACCTTCAGGTAGGAAGATATTAGGAAACTGGAGGCATTGGAAATGTGGATTTGGAGAAGAATGGAGAGGATTAGCTGGATCCAAAAGGTTACAAATGAGGAAGTCCTGGAGAGAGTTGGCACAGATAGACAGTTGATAAATGTATTAAGAAATAGGAAGAAGAGATGGATAGGACACATTCTAAGGGGGGAAGGTCTATTAAAAGAGGTCATAGAAGGTAGAATGGAAGGAAAAAGAGGCAGGGCAGGCCGAGATTAGGTATGTTAGATGATTTAAGACCCACTCATATGTGGAAATGAAGAGGAAGGCGGAAGACAGAGAAGAGTGGAGGCGTTATGTACCATGGACCTGCCAGTAGACAGTGCACTAAGAGAGAGATATTTGTTGCAGTAGAAAACCTATCTTCTCCATGCAAGACTGAATTCTAATGTCAAATATTTAAACTTCGCTTCCTAATCCTAAAGAGAAATTCTAGGAAGCCTAATCCTAGAAAGCCCATATAAATTTATATCTTGATCACAATAGCAAATTATATAGCTTATTTTGCATTTAATAGATTTGCTTATTATATTTTCGTACAATAACAACTTACATTAATCAGTTTATGTAATATTTCTCACATGCAGATAGTCAGTGCGGTGCCCGATCAAGTTAATCATATCACTTACGAACAGAACGATGTGTCATCTGTTCAAGAATATATCCGCCATGTTTGTGACGTCATATGTAAACAGCTAGTGTCCTCCATCTTTGATAATTACTCAAAGCTCTCAAGATACGTAGTAGACGAACTTTTGACTGAAATACTACAACATCAAACTATGGCGGTAGAAAAGTTTAACGGTTTTATATGCAGAGAAACTTTGTCGAATTTCGTCAAAGATTATGTTATTAGCAGAGCTTCGGATAAGAAAATATTTGCGCTACATGGAAAATCTGGCTGCGGGAAAACAGCGCTAATGGCGCATACTGCGCTACGAGTGAAATCATACGAGACTAGTTTAAAACCGAATGTTGTTCTGAGATTTATTGGAACGAGTGTCAAATCTTCCAATGCCAGAGTCCTGATGCACAGTATCTGCAGCCAAATTAATCGACTCTATGGAAAGAATGTGAATGATATTCCGTCATCGTACAAAGAACTAATTCCATATTTCAGCGAGTGCCTCAAGTTAGCCACGCAGACTAGTCCATTAGTCATTCTCATAGATTCCTTGGATCAACTCTCGAATGAAGATCGTAGGTTGAATCTAAAATGGCTGCCGCTGAAGGACGTCCTGCCTCCTCACTGCTCCATCATAGTGTCGACGATAGAGGGGGAATGTTTTAAATCGTTGACAAGTTTTCTTCCAGTTTCCAATCTACTGGAAGTGAAAGATTTGGATTCAGCGGAATCGTCGAAGGTATTCGATAGTATGATGCAGCAAGCGGGTCGCAGAGTTACCAATGCTCAGAAGAAAATTGTCACAGACTGTCTCAGCAGATGTCCTCTGCCTTTATATGTTCGTCTCGCTGCTGACATGGCCGCTAAGTGGAAATCTTTTACTCCCGTGTCGTCTCTGCCGGGTGACGTGGCAGACATCATAACTCTACTTTACTCGCAATTAGAGGCTCGTTACGGAAAGATGTGAGTAGATCCGGACGTTAAATTCTTATTGATTGATTGCTTGATGTTAATTAATTACGAACTTAATACTAATTTAGTCGAATTTATTTATACTCTTCTTTGATTGAGAAAAGAAACGCCAAGTATTCAATACCGCATTATTATTATTCTCTATAATTTTTACAGTTGATTTCAAAAGCTAAACAAACAAATAAATTCATATTGTTAAATTACTTCGCGATTGATTCCGCATGACCTTAAAACTGCAAAGTAAATTAATTTTCTATATTTACATCTCTTCATGGTTCTCTGAAACTACACGTCTCTTGTGACTAGTCTGAATATGTTGACAAGATTTTCAGTTGGCGTGATAAGGTTCACGGGATTCTGGATTTATTTCATTAAGACGTCTCTGCTTCTACGACACGCAAGCGTCATTCTCTCCCACTGTTCAATAATTGAACAGCTCAATGATTTCCAAAGAAAATATCACTAATTTGAGCATTTAATACACAATTTACTGTTCCTAAAATTTTGAAAGACCCACCACAAAAATTATAAACACAGAATAATGAGCATCTCAAATTCGAATAAGCTCAATAGTGAGGATCGCACTCTGTGACTACACAGAGGAATAGAGGTCTTGTAGACTACTTTAACTCTCTCTCAGTGCACTGCCTGCTGGCAGGTCCATAGTATATAGCGCCTTCACTCTTTTCTGTCTTCCGTTAACTGGCTGGAGCCAGTGGCGAAGTCGGTAAGATACGCGACCGCGGATCAGTATGTGCGGGTTTCAAATCCTGGGGTCGCCCGTCATTGACATCGCTTGCGAGTGAGGAGCTCATGTTAACCTTAGCTTGAGCTTTAGCTTTTTAGCTTTAACTTTAATTATTACAACATTTATTATACTTTAGCTCTACATTAAATATTTTGTTATATTTTCGTAGATTTGTCAGGCACGCCCTGGGATACCTGACCGCGGCACGGAATGGACTGTCTAGCGCAGAGCTCGAGGACATCCTATCCTGTGATGATCAAGTCCTGGACGAGATCTACGCCTACTGGACGCCTCCCTTCCGTCGTCTCCCCCCGCTCCTCTGGATCAGAATCAGGCACGACCTAGGTAAAGATCTTAGAAACAATGAATTTATCATTTCTGCTTTCTCGTCAAGAGTATTACGCTAATTAATTAATTAATTAATTAATTAATTAATTAATTAATTAATTAATAATGACGATTAACTGGTTCAAGACAAAATCTCGATCTACTGCATCTAAGCTGTAGAACAATCAATCAATCAATCAATAAGAATTCCTCGGTTCCTCGCCATAAGGCAATATCAAGGACGTTTCTTGCATACTCTACACAAACAGGCGCCAAAGCATTACACAATGAAGACTGAGTACACAGACACCACAAGAGACAGCGAAATAAAAACAGTGCAAGAGCAAAGAGCAAAACAAAACATGGAGTAAAACTTTTTATCTCATAATTTGGGAAAACCTGTTTATTTCACCATTGATTTACGGTGTTTTGTTTTGTCTAAAACTTTACTCGCTATTGTAGTGATATTTGACAGTGTTTTACTTTTCTGTAATGTAATAGTAAATTTTTAGTAAGTGCTTCATATCATCCTTTCAGAATAATTTATAGTTAAGCTTGCAGATTTTTTAAATGCATATTCAAATTAAGATTTTTATGCCTCAAATGTCCTTTACAGCTCTTCTCCTAGTTAGTGACGTAACTATATTATATGCTATGTTGTATTAGATACTATACAATACGGACACTATGTTTTTAGACACAATACTGTATTTGTTTCTCGCTGGCTTGAATTTGTCTCAATACTGCTCGCTGTTGTCATTGATGACAGTAGTACTCTAGTTGTTGTTATGTTACGTACTGGACACTATATTGTACTGTACTGATAATGTAATTCAGGAGATTATCTGGTAGAAAGAGGGGCAGATGGAGCTACAGTGTACAGCTGGTATCATCGACAGTTTAAAGAGGCTGCCGAGAAACTCTTCCTTAAGGATAACCTTTTTCAGCGAGAGGCGTCTCAAGCCATTGCCGATTACTTCGCCGAAGTGTGGGTGCACGGTAAACCTATAACACCGAGCAATAATTCTACAAACTTTTCGAATAGCGAAATCTTAAATCGTCACGTTGCAGCACAACCGATAGTATTCTCTGGAATACGAGGCAGTGGTCGAGCGTTAAACGAAAGAAAACTTCGCGAGCTGCCCTATCAGCTAATCAAGCTATCAGATTTCGAAAGATTCGAAGAAATGTGTTGTCGATTAAGATATACTGAGGCAAAGTTCGAAGCGGGGCAGGGCTATGATAGTCTGAGTGATTTACTGGAAGTTTCTGCGGCTTCAGATTCTGTAAGAACGAGAAACTACGCACGATTTGTGGGAATTAATCTGCCTCATCTATTGCGACAGCCCTCAACAATCTATCAGCTAGCTTCTCAACAAGTCCCAACAAATCCCGTCCGGGAGGAACTTAAATCCATATTGTCTCTGCCTATTCCAGAGCAGGATCTGCCTGCTCTTGGGTTCGTAAAAGATTTGAATCCGGCAGAAGTTGAGGATCCGTGTGAGATGACCCTGTCCGGTCACACCAGTGGAGTAAGATCCTGCTGCTACTCGGCGAGTAATAAACTGATCGCTTCAACTGGAGAAGATGGGACGCTGAGGATTTGGGATTCACTTAGTGGAGCTGAGGTAGTTACAGTAACCGGATTACCAGGTCCAACGTATCCGGGATTAGCTGATCCGTATCACGGAGAAAGACCTTGCAGGTTCTCGCCGGACGGTGGGACAGTCGCCACGGGTTCAGAAGATGGATGGCTTCAGATCTGGGACATTTCAGGAGCGCAGGTCTTGATTATTATTTAAAAAGTCATCATAATCATCATCATTGCCCTCTATTTAATTCCAGTTTAACTAGGGTCGGGATACAAATAGACTGTCTCAAATCCTCTCTGTCCTACATCATATCATCCATCAGTCAATCCCCTATTTGAGACTTCCTTGCGTTTAAATTTTTATAACAATTTCTGGAGCCTAGGCTCTCACCAACCGAATGCCTTTTCTGACGTTGGTATCGATCTTAGTGCTTTCGTCGCCTTCAACGACACGTTTAGTTATCGGTTGGTCATTCTGGTTGGTCAGTCATGATCGGTTGATTCTTCAAACAACCCGGACAATACGGGAAAAATTTTAATTTATTATTATTATTTAAACACATAATTTTAATGTCTGTTTTCTCGTTGCCATGGTTTACCATTAGAACTGTGTGACTGGAATTCTATGGAGGATTTCTCTATAGTGGTTTCGAGAATCTTGCGAAGAAAACTACCGAAGGCAACGAGTGTTTTCGTAAAAGTCAAAGACTTTCGATGATGCTAAAGAAGAGAATGAGGAATGACCAAAGTATTTAATTAATAAATATAATTGTCACATAAGAGTGCAGTGAAGAATAGTCTAAGTGATATTACTATTATGTTATAGTGAACGAATGGTAGTCTGTTGTAATGATAACGAATAACTTAAACCAATCTCTGCGATTAACAATATATTATTGTTTATTTACTTTACCAATTCAATGGCAAACAATTCTAAGTACAGTACAATTAATTGACGTTTATTATGCTGTAGTTATACAGGAGCCAAGAATCCTATGGCTGTATAACATCTCTGGTTTATTCACAAGATGGCCGCTCTCTGATTGTCGCGTCTAAAGACAGAATTCTTCGCAAGTATGACGTCACGCAGCCTACAATGACGTCACTAACGAGTCATGTGACTTTGAGTGGACCAGTGCTGTGCTGTGATTGGTCGACCGATGGGAAGAAGATTTGTGCCTCTATGTCTGGTGCAAACGGCCTGGCACTGGTTGATGCTCAGACATTTCAGATTATATCCGAGAAAAAGGTTAGATGCACGGACATATAATAGAATTTGCTTTGAATATCCAAGAGTCCTACATTTTAGGTATCTATATTTATCAAATTCCAAGAAAATAGAAGAGTATACTTTACATGTCGTCGCACGGTCTATCGACTTGATGTCATGCCCGTAACTATAAAATTTCTTAGGAAACCGCAAATTATCTGATTTATGAATTTTAGTAAATAAAAAATGTAAAGTAAGTTTGATGCATTTCTAATAATTTTTTACTGATGACCACTTAAATATCAGCGTATTTTTCTATGTAAGTGTAAGTTGTGGTTTTTAAATATTCAATCAACTAACTAACTACCTAACTTGGTCATCATCATCATCCTCCCTTGAATCCCAATTTAACCAGGGTTGGGATACAAATTGACTTTCACAAATCCTCTCGGTCCTACACCACACCATCAACCAATCCCCTATTTAAGAATTTCATTCGTTTAAAATTTTGTTGCAATTTCCGGAGTCTAGACGCTCACCAAACGAATGCCCATTCTGATGTTGGTATGGATCATAGTGCTATTGTCGCCTTCTACAACGCGCGCAGTCACCGGTTGGTCAATTCTTAAAACAACCCGGACACAACACAGGAAAACCCGGACACAACACGGGAAACCCGGATACTACCTAATTTGGTCATCTTGGTTAACTAAAGTATGTAGGCAGACAAGATGTTATAAAAATTTAAGTCCCAGATCGTAACCAGAAATTTGGAGCCTTGTTTTCACTTTTTCACTTCTCCTTGTGACGCACTATAAACATTCGAAATGCTCGTTGCTTGTTTCACATGTAATATAATAATAATAATAATAATAATAATAATAATAATAAAAACACAAATTATAGTGAATCAGTCAACTACATTGATATCTATCACCTTTACTACCACATGTTAAATCCGTTAGGCAATTTATTCAGTTTTTCCGTATAACCGTTCCAGTGAATGTCCGAGATTTTACTCTCAGATCAGCGTGGCTGGGATTCGAACCGACGAGAGTTCAATTCACCTCAGGATCTATCATTTAATTAGAATTTCAACTAACTACAGCTAACTGACTACTGTGTAGGGCTACATTCAGACAAATCTCTGTTGTCGATTCTCTCCGAGGGGCTCTCCGGTTGTCACTGGTGGAAGCGATTCTTCCATAACTCTTTGGAACTCGACCACTGGAGAAGCCACTGGAAAGCTAGTTGGTCATAAAGGTTGGATCTGGTGTCTCGCATTCTCAGAAGACGGTTCTAAGCTGTTCAGCTGTTCATCAGACAGGTTCCTTAAACTTTACATAAGAACTGAAATAATAACTTGAT
Source organism: Enchytraeus crypticus (assembly GCA_905160935.1). Taxonomy (NCBI): domain Eukaryota; kingdom Metazoa; phylum Annelida; class Clitellata; order Enchytraeida; family Enchytraeidae; genus Enchytraeus; species Enchytraeus crypticus. Next base: position 320,631 of record CAJHZI010000219.1, on the reverse strand, counting down.
TTAAGAACTTGATAGGAGAACTTGATGTAAGAACTTGATAAAATAACTTGATATAAAAACTTGATATGAGAATTTTCACCTAGGATTAAATGATAATTAATCCACCAAACTTAGGGAGGCAACGGGAAACCAACTCAGAAGCCATACCTTTTCCAAGCTATAGGCTACATAAGGTATAGATAAGGCATAGACTTTGTGAAGGGATTAACTTGTTGATCTAAGGAGTGCTCTTATGGAGCGAGAAAACAGACTTTGAGTATGAATATGTGCCTTGAACCTGCCACTTTTCAGTGCACTGAAGAAGAAGATGAGAACTTGATAAGAGAACTTGATAGGACAACTCAAGAAAATACTAAGTTCATATCTTTTCTGAAAAGCAAATCATTTACAGAATGTAACAAAATGAGTAGACTGACTGTTTCATGACTTTTAGCTTTTTTATATAAACACAATTTTTATGAACTATTGATTTCAGCAGCTGTATGAATTCTCAACATGCCAATATGAGAGAGCAAAAATAAATGAATCTTACGATTAGCAGAAGAATATGCATTAGATAATCGTGTAGAAATAATATTATGTGGATGATACTCTATTAGTGGCTTATATATAAATATGCAAACGAGAAAATAACTGTCACGATACATGGGACATCCTGGGTTCTGGAGCCGAAGGGTGTAGTAGCAGAAGTGTGCCACTTTCTGTGTAAAATTAAGTATATGAATTGAATAAGAGATTATAAAGGATAATGTTCGATGTTTTTAAAATCTTGGTATCCTGTAAAACTTGATAGAGCCAAAACTATTAAAGAGATACACAGCGGTTATCAATTAATTTAATTAATAAATGTTAATTAATTTAGTCTACAGAAATTACCACAAAATATTCTAAAACAAATGGAAGAGATTTTGATATGATATGGGTCAAAGAGGAGTGGAGAATGTCCATTCGTATCCCGACCTTACTTAAACTGGAATTAAAGGGAAGATGATAATGATGATGAATAAATGTTAATTTAATTAATTTAATTTAGTTGCGTTTTCAAATACTGTAGAAGAAACTTGTTGTGACGGTTAGTCTTAGGAGTTAGCGTGAATTTCGCAAAATTCTTAATCTGAACTAATTTTATGAGCGCAGATCAGTGAAGATATGGCACATGGAGAGCCAGAAATGCACAGGAACACTTGGAGGTCATCTCCATCGAGTCTGCTGGATTTCCTTCATACACAACGAAAGTGCAGAAAGATTCGTCACGTGCTCTCTCGATAACTCCCTCAAAATCTGGAATATGAAAGCGATCGTTGAGGGGAGAATTCCCCAAGTGGGGGGGCTTCACTATACCCTCCTCAAGACGAGCCCTGATGGTCGTTTTGTGGCCTTCAATCAGGGCTGGGGCACCTCGTGCAGGTTCGTCGCTGTTGATGGGCTGAAGGCACTCTCATCCAGTCCCTCTCATGCGGGATTCATTGAGAAGGGAGTTTTCACATTGGACTCTGAGAGATTTGTATCAGTCGATAACGGGCATTGCGGACAGTATAATGTTGGTATGACTAATTAACTAGAAAAAAATATATATGTACATATATATATATATATATATATATATATATATATATATATACATGTATATATATATATATATTTATGATTATATATATAGCAACAACAAAAACAACTGCAATGGAATATATATATATATACTATATATATATATATATATATATATATATATATAATATATATAAATATATATATAAATATATAGTATACAGTACATAACCACAACAACTAAAGAATATATATATATATATATATATATATATAAGTGTATATTATATAGATATATAAATATATATATATATATATATATATATATATATGTTGATGAAACGATTGAACCCAGAGAATGGGTGCAGTCGAAGCACCCAGGATATAAATATAAATGTAAATTATGTTTGTGTGTGTTTGTGTGACTCTGACATGATACAATTTGATGCACCCAAATATATATATATATATACATGTATATATATATATATATATATATATATATATATATATATATTATTTGTTTAAATATATCGCATTTAGTCGGAAATAGAGATGATATTGAGCAAGACATAATTTGGTTTTAGGAAAGGATGCGGCACAAGAGAAGCAATAGGGGTAGTGCGGGTTCTTTGCAAAAGAAGCTTAGAAGATGGAAATGACGTTTTTGTATGCTTTGTAGACTTCGAGAGGGCCTTTGATAAGATTTATTAAATAACGATGATGAGTATCTTAAAATGAATAGGAATTGACTGGAAAGATAGAAGACAAATTTTGAACTTGTAGATGGATCAAAGAGCAGTAATCAAAATCCAACAAGAATACTCGGACGTGGAGTAAGACAAGGTTGTAGCATTTCGCCGTTGCTGTTTAACATTTACGCTGAGGCAGTGATGGAGGAAGCCATGGAAGAGATGGAAGAAGGAATAAAAGTAGGAGGGAAATTGTTACAAGATGTACGATTTGCAGATGACCGAGGAATGGTAGCGGGCAGCGAGATTGGACTTCAGGAGATAATGGTTAAGCTGAGTGATACGGCCCTAAGATATGGCATGAAGATTAATATAAAAATGATGAAGGTTATGAGAGTGTCCAATAATAAAAGTGAAGGTAATATCACAATAAATGGTACGAAATTGGAACAGACAAGGAGTTTCAAATATTTGGGTCATACTATAACCGATGACGGGAAATGCGAGACTGAAATATGCAGTAGGATTGCACAAGCAAAAGCGGCCTTTGGTAATAGAAAAGAACTATTAACAATAAGTTTGAAGAAAGATACAAAGATAAAGATAGTGAAAACTTTGGTTTGGACCACGCTATTGTATGGTTGTTGAAACATGAACCTTAAGGAAGGAAGACATTAGGAAACTGGAGGCATTGGAAATGTGGATTTGGAGAAGAATGGAGAGGATTAGTCGGACTCAAAAGGCTACAAATTAGGAAGTTCTAGAGAGAGAGAGTTGGCACAGATAGACAGTTGATAAATGTATTAAGAAATAGGAAGAAGAGTTGGATAGGATACATTCTAAAAGGGGAAGGTCTATTAAAAGAGGTCATATAAGGTAGAATGGAAGGAAAAAGAGGCAAGGGCAGGCCGAGATTAGGTATGTTAGATGATTTAAAGACCCACTCAGATGTGGAAATGAAGAGGAAGGAGGAAGACAGAGAAGAGTGGAGGCGTTATATACCATGGACCTGCCAGTAGGCAGTGCACTAAGAGAAGATATATAATATATATATTATACATATTATAACTATAGTATATATAGATATATATATTATTACATTACTATATATATAATATATATATATATACAGTTATATATAATATATAATATATATATATATATATATATATATATATATATATATATATTGAATGTGTAATATAACATATATAATGTAATAAAATACTGTATATTGACTGTACTGAATTTGTTTCCCATGACCTTCCTTAGCTTCTTTTGAAAGCTTCTTATCAGAAGTTATGTGCTTTCCTTTAAGAATGCAGCAATAATTTTTTATTTTACAGATAAACAAATTTACATTTAGGAATTAATATTGTCGTCATATTGCAGCATATTGGTTGCTACGAATTGATATTTTTATTTAGGCGGGAGCTATTCAGAATGCAACTGCCAGAGTAACAAGAGTTGATACGGGAGTGAATGCAACTCTTGATGTGAAATGTCCCACTGCAGTTGGTTCCGGCAATGACTGGATAGTAGTGGGTTAGTCAATTGCATTTTGATAGCCTATTAATCCGCTTTAGCTAAGTAACAAAAGTCATACATGACCTTTCTTGACAAATTGTTAACGATACAATAACCAGTGCCACCTTCTGTTCAGTTAACTTAACAGCACACTGGCTCAGGAAGAAAAAGATGCTTGTCTAAGACTAATTTGATATTAAATGTTAATGAGAAATCATGCTCCGAGCCTTCTCAAGAAGCAGGAAGATCTGGCAATGATTGAGTCCTCTCAAGTATTCCTTAAAGAGTTTTAAGTCGACCTGTAAAACAAAAGATTTTCCTAAGACCATTTATTTACATTGTAAAAGACGGATGAAGCTATAAATTTGCTCAAATAGGAACTCATACTGCTGTTATCAATAGAAGCCATTCAGGAGTTCACCCCCCCCCCCCGCAGAGCAAAACGGACGCTATTCTAGAATACAGTATAGTATACTATATATATATATATATATATATATATATATATATATATATATATATATATATATATATATATATATATATTAATATGTAATAATAATTTTTTCAGGATCTGCTCAACCAGAAGCTACCCTGTCTTGTTTTAACGTCGTTACCTATGAGCCGATGTCAACCTGGAGGTTCAACGATGGGGGGACTAAACTGCCTGAAGGAGAGGGGTTGGAGGGCATCTCAAGCCTCGATTTCTCTCCCAAATCTCAGCATGTGGCTGCCTCGTCAGGGTCGACTGTAAAAATCTGGAATGTTGGGTATGAAACAATTTTCTACTATTTGCTCCTGCATGTCGTACCTGGATATGTGGGATATAATTCGTACGCGACATTTCAGGTTTCGAATGACAAATTAGACGTTAGGTTTTCATTTCATTATTATCTACTCGTTTCTTATTATCTACTTTTCATTAATATCTACTTACCCAACCCGGACCTGTAGGAACTGGCTGAATATGATATGACCTTGGATTCATTTGTGGCCAGTGCATGATATTGTTATAGCGGTAATTTATTCGAATTAAACTTCTGTTATGCTCGCTAAATTAATAGGCGGCAAATACAGTGTAATATTTTCGGTAAATGTGGTCAAAATGCAGTGGCCACTGATTTTTCTTCTTGATTTGCAAAGTACTGCGAACGTCGTGCTCAATTGCGGGTCTTGACTTCATATTATAACGGTAGAATGTTTGAAACGGATGTATAGCCGGTGCGCTGAAACTGCTTTATGTATCATTCAAATCAATCAAACAATTGCACACGCGATTGAAGAGTAAGAGGAAGAGACAAAATATTAAAATAATCACAACATAAAGTATTATTAATACGATCAATAATACGATTAATAATACGATATGATCGTATTATTAATACGATCTTGTATTTCAATATTGGATGCAATCCCTGGAACTTCACTAAAGTAACAGGTTATCATTGCAAAGATCGCAGATTAAGTATTTTAACCTATTGATTTTGTAGTAAGGATTCTGTCAAGTTTGTAAAAGAATTCTCTGAGAAAGCGTCAGAAATCAGACAACTATTATATTCACCAGATGGTAAACATTTAGCAGTCTCATTTACATCCGGTGAGATCATCATCCATGACGCAGAGAGCTATGAAGTACTGAAGAGGTTATCAGGCCACTACACGTCTATAAAACATATGGCTTACTCACCGAATACCAATCTCCTAGCAACCGTTGGCATGGAGATGTGTACACGATTCTGGAAGGTTGCCAACGGTTACCAACTCACTGCGGTTTGGTTTGGGCCATCAAACAATGTTGGGTTCGTAAGTGATAACGTTATGTTGATAGGAGAGGCTACAGGGCATTGCAGGAGGGTTGAAATCATGAATCAATCAATTTCATAGAAAGAATCAAAGTGTCACCATTGTGAAGTAGAAGTCACGATTTATTGATGAAAGACGCCTAAACCATTCTTCTTGTGGTAGGCCTAATACCATAATAGTGCTACACGCAGCTTTACTTTGCTTTAAAAACCAAAAACCCGAGTAGTAGAAAGATGTTTTCAAGATTTTAGTGAAAGTATATTGCGGAAGTATATTGCGGATGTAGCATGAAACGCGGAGAAGAAAGCTTAATTTTTAGGAGAATTTATTAGCATAAATAATTGCAGATAAACAGCGATTACAATAATTAGCAAATATATAAATTGTAAATCTTTGTAGTGCTCAAAAGTGACAAAATACTGTAGACAGAGTTAAAATATTAAAATTATTAACTAGAGGCCGTACAGTACAGAAACTAAACTGTCACTTTGTAACTTCAAGATTAAATACTACACATACAAAACGTAGAATCAGACAGATGCAGTAAAATTCAATGCAGATAATTAATGTAAAAACGCATGATGTCACTAATAATTCTAAAGATATATTAACGTTAGTGTTTGTTTATGATAATTTCTGTGTAAGACTAGTGGTGCTAAAGATTCCATTTTAACTTCGCACAAATTTCAAACGGTCAAATTATAAAGCACTAAAATTGGACAAAAATTTATACGAAGAAATTAGTTTAGTTCTTTTATAACTGAAAAGCAATAGAGTATGCAGTAAAAATGATAGACATTTAATTCAAAATGATCAATATTTCTGGTATTTTCACTCAGTCAAAATTTGGAAATCGTGTTTATCATTTTACGACAGCGTCAGGGACATCCCGGACAACATATTAGATACCCTACAAGCCAATCCTCCCAGCGAAGTAAAAGATTGGGACTTTATAACAGAGAACACTTCTAAATATGATGCCGAAACTCTTTAATTAATGTTTAATTAATCGTCCAATTACTATTAATTCAAAGATTTAAGTGTAATTACTATAATTTTTCAACAAAAGAGAAAAGAATGTCCTGGTGCGGACCGTTGCTGATGAGGGTTTCGTACAGATGTCTTCTGCGCTTAACGTCAGTTTCTTGGTCTAAGGATAGCGTCAGTGCCGTACCTGCAGTGGATCAGAGATGTGTAGAGATCCTGGGATCGTCGTCTGACGCTAAGCTGTGACCATTGGATCTTAACATGAAGTCATCAATATTCGTCACGTGACCATCCACGGGATGATAACCAATCTTCTCAAATCTCTTCCTCCATGTGGGTTCATCCAGCCTGAAATAGCATTAGCAACAACAGTAAGATAACAACAATATAATAACGATATAACAATATAGCAACGAAAACAATAATAAGATTTTACGCTTAGCACTATGGTATAGGAACCAATTGTTGCCGTTTAACTATACACTATTTGAGAATATGAATGTTTATAGTATAGTTTTAATCAACACAGAATAGAATATTTGTAAAATAATAATAATAAAGGTTTAACGTCCGTTTCCTCATACACGAATGATGTTAGGGACGTCCCCCATCACATGTCACTACAAATCTATTCATCCCAAAGATCTGAAAAAACATGTGCTGAAGAGAAAGATTCTAAACGGTGCCGGTTCGGTGATAAAATAAGTCTCTACATAGAACAGGCATGATTGTAACTAAAGATAAAGCAGAGGTTAGTATCAGTTTCAATCTCGAAGGAATAAAAAATCCACTAGTACCCTTCCTCGGACCGACTTCCCGGATTTTGGCTTGCACCGTTTTTGGACTTCACACTCTGCTCATCGGATTTGATTTGGTACCACGGTGCTCAATGTTGTCATAGACGACAGTAGCGCTCTAATTTTGTTGTTGTTGTTGTTGTTGTTAAATTACACCGACGAGCTAACTCAGGATTTTTTAGATTGACAACTACTGATCTCCAATCATCATTTAAATCAATCACTACTCTGGATAACACACCCAGTATGTTGAATAGCGGATAGTGTGAAATCAAACGGAATTAAAATGAAATGTATAGCTGGTATAGCTAATGTTAACGTCAATTTCCTCACTCTAAAGCGATGTCAGTAACGGGCGAGCCCAGGATTTGAACCTCGCACATACTGATGCGAGGTCGAATATCTTACCAACATTGCCAACGGCTCCAACTATTGGCGATGTCGGATTTCCAAATGTGAACCGCTTCATCAGATAAGATTTGAAATGCTACAGTTTGCTCTTACATGATGTCATGCAGTGCAATTTTTTCACGAGCTCTGAACATTTCTGCTGCCTGACAGGTGATATGATCGTCTCCGAGACTTGAAACCGCCACAACTGAGTCATCTCTGAGGAAAAAGCAAAGTAAATCATACTTACATAAACATCGCAACTAGCTTTAGAGTGTTCAAATATGGATTAACTACTCTAAAGCAGATTAGGCCTAATGGAAGTATTTAAATAATAAAATGAAATGACTCATTTTATCATAGAAGAGTAAAGATCACTTATTTGACAATTTATACAGAGTATATATTGTGCGAAGAGAAATTGATCTGTCCGCTAGAATCTAATGCAGTACATTACAGTGAATTGTCAATCCTTAAATCAAATATGTGCTATCAATCAATTCGTAGCGATGCAATTGTTGCAGTTTTCTTCTTGATCATACCTTATAAAATAAGCAGAAATTTTTCTTTCTGACGAATTCCCCTTCATGACGACTTTGTCATATTTGCCAGAGTAACCCGCGTATCTCAGAGTGTGGCCTCCAATGTTGACCCAGAAGTACGGAATAGATTCCAACTCTGCAGCTTTGTCTAACATGTTTAGCGCTGCAACTCTTCCTGTAATAGATTGAAAATTACTATTCTAAATAGCGCAAATATAAAGTAATAATTGCTCGTATTGTAATGAGATCAGTCAAATACGTAATTTATAAAAAAAAGAGGTTGAAACACGCATTATAGTCAAATGATCAACTATGTTGATATCTATCACTTTTAATTCCACGTGTTTAAACCCTTAGGCAATTCAGACCATTGTCCGTATAGAAAGTCCAGTGATTGTCCGAGAATTTACTTTCATATCAGCGTGGCTGGGATTCGAAAACACGAGGGTTCAATTCATCTAAGGATCTGTCATTTAAAACTTCATGACGTTATCCCTACGCTATTGAGACATTCAATACTTCGAATTCAAAACTTCGAATTCAACATAGGCAATCTGTTGTTGTTTCGTTGTTCAATAGCTCCATGTCTTGTTTAATTTTATTTACTAGATATATTGTACATATTAAAAGCTATAGGTTCGGACTTATCGAAGTGAGGATATAGCATGTTCAATCTCAAGCATTTCTTCAAAGCTATTCGACGCAATGATAGTAATATAAAACTTAGAGTGTCCCTTCATCTACGTCATTTTAACCATTAATTACGAATCCAAATCAAACCGATGAGCTAAAATTAAAAAGTCGGAATAAAATTGCGAATTTGCAATCCTAAAACCAGTAGGAAACTATTAAGAACAGAATTCATCCCAGAAGTCATTACCGTGTTGCTGTGCCATTGGCCAGGTTTGTATGTTGACGAGAGAGTCGTCTTGTGGTGAGAGAGGAAATTCTGTGACCTCACCCGCACCAAACACGTCCTTCTTATTTGTTCGCATTTTCTGCAATTTAAAAAAATTAATTGTCTGGCTATATGATAAACTAAGACAATAATAGCCGTATTTACTAGCGAGATATTCAGCAGTTTAAATCGCAATATTGGAGTAAACTGCTGAGCAATCACAATATGGTATTCTGTAAGTTAAAACGGTTGATTAGGCTAAAGTATTACGCAGCTGTGCCTCTCTTTTCGGATGTCCACCCCGCGGATTAGTTAATCAATCAATTAAAAGATAATATTCTAGTTTTAAATGGACTAGTTATTTGATCTTGTTATTGCCACAGTAACGATGAGGTGACATGTTGATGGTAGTTTTAAGGAGATAATGATGGTTTCAATAGAACAAATTCCTCATGTTATACGCACCCTATCGACGACTATTCGATGCCTCTCAGATATGACAATTCCTGAATCTTTTAGAAATTCCAGACAGGGTTCCTCACCTAAAACACCACAATTTTATCGCTTATAGAATAATATTACATTCAATCTATACTCCGTATGTCTAATTCGATAGATTATTCTTTTAAAACGTACAAGCTAACAAGCAAAGTAGTACATTCATACAATTTATTAGCACTGTTTATTAGCCACACCCCCTCAGGCCTCGGCTAATAAACAGTGCTTGAAGCTCTGGGTTAGGATTGGTTAGGGTTAGTGTTTGGTTAGGTTTAGTTTTACCCGATGCCTGAGTGGGGTGACTAAGAATATAATTAGCGTACTTATTAGGTTCTATAGAGAAGATTTGATCTTGCTATAATAAATGTATTAAAATATTTTTTGGATACAAACGTTACAGCAGCCTAACCATCGCGCTTATTTATTGATTGATCGATTAATTGAAGGATTAATTTATATATTTAGTTATATATTTATTTACTGTTCGATTGATTCAATGATCAATTGATTTATTGATTGATTGATTGATTGATTGATTGATCGGTTGATTGATTGATTGAGACGGTTGGCTGACCAATAGTAGTAACACAGAGAGTGACATCCAGCTCAACACCACTCTTCAGCACAACTCTCTTTACTCTTCCCGACTCTCCATCGAATCTCTTCACCGAGGTGTTCATCTCCAAGTGGATTCCTCGTTCTTCTAGAATCTGAACACATATCATTCTAACTCTCATTAAGGTCAGGCGTAGCATCAAAATCGTCACTGGCTGGAGCCAGTGACGATGTCGGTAAGATACATGTACTCGCTCGTCACTGCCATCGCTTTCTAGTGAGGAAACTGACGTTAACATTAGCTTTTTTTACCGAAATGGATTTTGAAAAATGTTTCTGAAAGGATATTTAATGATATATTCAAAAGAAATATTTTTGGCATATTATTGTGAAATATTACAAATCAGAGTTTGTCATCTCCGCGCTATGAGGTGACTAAATACAACTGAAGATAGCAATGAGAAACCACCTCAGAATCCTTGTTATCTCATCCTAAGGGCTTACGATTGCTATAGGTTTAGCATTTTTAATGAAACTAACTCGTTAGTCAAAGGAATGCTTTTATTGATTGTAAGTATTTTGAGTGGGATTATGAATCTTGACCACATCAGAACACTATATATATCACCACACTATAATAGAAAGAGATAGAGAGCATGTAATGATTCTGTTCAATGAGAAAAGTCCATATCTCCACTAAGTTCATACATTTTTCTCCACCTAGTTCAGATATCTACTCGGTTCTTATTTCCACCCACCTCATATCTCCACCCAGCTCATATTCTGCCTAGAAAGAGAGAACATTTCAATTATCTGCAGAACGAGCTCACAGTTTGACTACAAAACCTATTGCTGAATTGTAACTTAAAACAATTCTTTACTTTATAAAGTACAGAATTGCACACTTACACTTTTACACATTTTACACTTTTTACACTTTTTACTACTTTATTTACTGCAGCTTTATAAACATACCTGAAGTATTGAGAGTCTAATACTGTAGTATAGAATTAAACCTTTTTGATACAGTCACCCATCTCCTTGCCCACGTGACGTTGGAATGGGGATTCCTCTAGGTCCACGAGGGTCACTGACTTAGCTTCTTTAACGAGAAAATCCGCCACTTGCAGTCCTGAATTAATCAAATAAAATTATAAAACTTCATTATCTTTCTTCTTCTTCTTCCCTTTAATCCCAGTTTAACTAGGGTCGGGATACGAATGGACCTTCTCCACTCTTCTTTCTCCCATAAAATATCAAAATCTCTTCCATTCGTTTTAGCAAATTTTTGTAGCAATTTCTGGAGTCTTTGATTGATTGACTGATGATTAATTAACGCTAGCAGTTATTAAGTACACAACTTCACCATGTGATGATTATATCTCTCTGTCACAGCCTAATGATGACTATAATGAAGAGTCCAATGCACATATTTCCCCATCCCATATTAGTCTTGCCAATACAGAGAGAACTTCAATTCACTCATTGTAAGCAAATAAACTGAAAAACGTTTAAAAATCCCGGCGAATGGCAGGTCCTGTAAGCAACAGTATCTATAGGATAGACTTGCAGTCTCCGGATACTAGACGGCAGATCCAACGGGATGGGATTGAGTGATCCTTGCCACTCTCTTATCAAATATGGAGAAAATAAGTACTAACGTTAAACTCTTGGTTAAATAAGTATGTAAAAGTGGCATTAAAAAATAAACACGCATTATAGTGAATATGTAGATCATTTTCTACTACTGGATGCTAAGCTAGAGAGAGGTAGACCACACTTGACTTAGGATGCGGTAATTAAGAAGGACATGAAAAATAGGGGATTGACTGATGATATGGTGTGGGACAGGTAGGACTGGAGAAAGTCTATTCGTATCCCGACCCTGGTTAAACTGGGATTTAAGGGAAGATGATGATGATGATGATGATGATGATGATGATGATAGTGAAATGATCATCTATGTTGATATCCATCACTTTTTAATACCACACGTTTAAACCGTTGCGCAATATAGTCCATTTTCCGTGCAATCAGTCCAGTGAATGTCCGAGATGTTACTCTCAGATCAGCGCGGCCGGGATTCGAACCCACGAGGATTCAATTCACCTCAGGGTCTGTCATTCAAAACTTCATGAAATTACCCCTAGGATATTAAGACATTCAATTAATGAGCAATCATATGCATAAGATATAAAATAATATGCATATGAAATAAAATTACTTATTCGATAGTATACAAATATAAAATAAAACATACTAAATCATACCTAATGCAGATGCTCCCACTATTACAACCTTTTCACCGACAGTGGACCAAAGTTCAAGGTCATGAACTGAACGCACCGGATGTATGCCGTCAAGGTCATACCCAGGAATCATTCGAGCTGACCTCGATCTGCGCATGCGCGAAAATTATGCTACTAAATCTAGATACTAAAATCATGATACTAAAATCTAGAGAAGGCGCTATACGTGGAAGAAACTAGGAAGCACCAGAAACGAGGGAAGAAACCAGATAGACTATATTCTGATGGCGTTATATACCACGGACCTGCCAGCAGGCAGTGCACTAAGACAGAGACTAAAATCTACATATAGCGAAGTCAAAAATGAGTTAAACGACTTGTATCAGTAAAGCTTTGATCGAAAGTAAGAGAATGAATACTACAGTTCAGTATGAATTGTAGATTACATTTGTTCTTAATGTAATAGGAGCTGTCTTTTGGAATGCTTATAATAATAAAGTTTAACGTCCGTTTTTCTCATCCAAAAATCTTAACAATAAGGAAGAAACAATTAATCACTGAAGTACTGAGAGAATTAACATTGTAATAGCATGATCAATGTCCACAACCGATAAGGCATTTCATAACTCATTAAAATCATTCTTAAAATTATTAAAATCATTAAAATAACTCTTAAAATCATTCGTTGAGTCTTAAAAAGAGGTCTGTTAGACCATCAAAGTTGTCTCTATGGTCTGTTAGACCATAGAGACAACTTATCAGTACAGATCTCTCTTTTTAGTTTCCTCATCTAAACACGTCACGTTAACTGTTGGCTCAATTGTAAACTTTACTCGCTGGGAAAATATAAATTAATTCATCGAACTGAATAAAATAAATGAAGATGAAATAAATATGAATCTAATAAAATAAATGAAGATGAAATAAATATGAATCTAATAAAATAAATGAAGATGAAATAAATATGAATCTAATAAAATAAATGAAGATGAAATAAATATGAATCTAATAAAATAAATGAAGATGAAATAAATATGAATCTAGAGTTTTCTAACCTACATCCTGACGCGATGAGAAGTTGATGATAGCTCATCTCATCACCGTCTTTAAAATAAAGTTTATTTTTATCCGTGTTTATGTGCGTTATCTGAAACAAAACAAAATCATCGTCATCATCATCTTCCCTTAAATCCCACTTTAACAAAGGTCGGGATACGAATAGACCTTCTTTTGACGCTTTTCCATTCGTTTAAATTTGTAGCAATTAAAACAAAACAAAATAAAGAAAAATAATAACATCAGAAATGTAGCCCACTTAACATTATGTCTGAAAGGCTGACACAGCGACCACATAAAATTATATATTATTAATACGACAGTGTATAGATGCACTTGATATCAAGCATTTAAATCAATTTTAACCTACATGTCTGGCTCAACATTTTGAAATAACGATTATTAATAAGGAAATGAGTGTGCCAACTATAGGGTCTGTAGAGATAAGTAAACATTAGACTTCGTTGTAATAATAAAAATTATAATATATTTGTATAATACATGTCAATCTGACAGACGCAGAAAGTTAAAGTAGAGAATTAACATGCAAAATATTTCTAGAATCGAGCTGTGTAGGTGGCTTGTTGGCAAGTTGTTTGACATCGAATCAATGGCGCTAAACATGGCTATTAGTTTAAAATTATTCGTTTTTAGCAAAGCTCCTGTATTGTGGAGTTTTTGTGCGTTTCTAAATATTTAACTTTAATTAGACCTTCGTCGATTTAGTCTCTTTTTTGTGTGCTTAGGTGATCATTTTGAGTAAATGGACAATATTAATATTTTCTAAAACATTTATTGAATAGACTTTTGAAATACCTCTTTGTCTCTGAACAGAATATCTCTGTTACTGTAAAACTTTCTGTCTCTCAGTGGAAACACTCCATCGTAGATTACCCGACTTGCCTGCAAACAAACATGAATACCGCTATTTCTCTTTATATTCTACATGAGTTTTGACTAATTCAAATTGTCAAAGATTTATAGAGAAAAATTCTTTTTGTCTATTTACTTCAAACACAAGTTATTTGTATAATGAATGGCAAAAAACTAAACCTAACTAGATAAAATAGAGAAAACGAACAGTATGAAACAGACATTTGCATGAGAGATAGAATTATGCATGAGTGAGAAGAACTACCAGATGCTGCATATCGTGGATGAGATTGGATTCGTAATCAGAGCTTTGAGAACAGGCGACATGCAAGCTAACCATGAAACATCAGATCAAAATAAGAGAACGTAGGAGTCTGAGAATTCTTATTAAGAGTGCTTTCACAACAGCAACAACAATCTACAACAGCTACTCTATGACAACATAGAGCACTATCGTGTAGCTCAGCAACATCCCAGTAGACCTCTGTTTCCAGGCTGATGTAAAACAACTGATAAAGCTAATTTTAACGTCAGTTTCTTCACTCGAAAGCGATGTCAGTGATGGGTGAGCTCAGGATTTTAACCCCGCACATACTGATCCACGGTCGAGTATCATACCGACATTGCCACTGGCTCCAGCCAAGTAAATAGTTTGAGTTCAGGTCAACCCCCGTCACGTGATCAAAGCCTAGGCGCTTACCAATGCTATGCGGTCGAACTGGAGCGTTCTCTCATTCGCTAGCACAACAATCTTTCCTGTGAAGCTTTCCTGACGCAGCGTCTCAGCGCAACTCATTCCAGCTGCTCCTGTGAAGGAAATCACCTCAATTATATTAATTCAATTATCAGCATACCTGATGCAGATAATTATTGAATCAGTAGCATTATCAGCACTAGTAGAATTATCAGTATCAGTAGCATTAGCAGTATAAGTAACATTATCAGCATCAGTAGCATTATCAGTATCAGTAGCATTATCAGCATCAGTAGCATTATAAGTATCAGTAACATTATCAGCATCAGTAGCATTATCAGCATCAGTAGCATTATCAGCATTAGTAGTATTGTCAACATAAGTAGCATTAACAGCATCAGTAGCATTATCAGCATCATCATCAGTAGTGATATCAGCATCATTAGCATTATCAGCATCAGTGGCATTATCAGCATCAGTAGCATTATCAGCATCAGTAGCATTATAAGTATCAGTAGCATTATCAGCACTAGTAGCATTATCAGCATTAGTAGCATTAGCAGCATGAGTAGCATTAGCAGCATTCATTAGCAATACTCTTAGCTCTATTTAGTGGACCCACCAGCGCCGACGATGACGATGGTTCTCTTGTCGGAGGGGAAGAGTCTGGTGGCTCTGCGTACCCTGATGTTCTCTCCCAGCTGAGATCTACTCGCCGTCACATGTACTTCATCGTTCACTAGTTCCACCTGGTCATAGAGAAGAAGAAGAAGAAGAAGCTGAAGAAAAAGAAGAAGAAGAAAAAGAAGAAGAAGAAGAAAAAGAAGAAGAAAAAAAAGAAGAAGAAGAAAAGAAAAAGAAAATGATGAAAAAAGAAACAATATAAGTTCGAACATTTTATAACTCACATGACTTTCTGAACTTAATATTGACATAAAGTTTCAATTCAACTAAGATTTTAAAACTCATAAATGTGTTTTGGTCTTTTACATTAGAGATTCAGTTTCTAGTTAAACGATCCGTGAAAAATAACAAATGTTACTGTTGGCATTACAGCTCTATGACATTCTCAAGTTATGATAAGTTTACGAATTGGTTTAAGAATATTCAATGAGAAATCTGAAACATTAATACGGAGTTCTCTGATTATGAATAACGAGCAGCTTATGAAGGTGAATGTAAAAGAAAAAGATCAAGCCAAAAATTAAATTTTATTCAGAAATTCAGTAATATTTAAATTTAAACAAAGTGTCTCTTATTTTGTGATTCGAATATTCGCTAACCCCTCTATAATTTCTTAAATACTGTTATGCACAAGGTTTACGACAAATATTTCATTTGATGGTGTTAAGTTAATTGACAAATACTTGAGACAGTTATCTTATGCACATTATTCAGAATTTTCAAGAGACAATCTCAGTTGAAGAGAGTTTATTGTAGAAACTATTAGTGAACTAAATAAACAGGTGAATAGGACTAAACACTGATGCACCTAGCCCACATTTAGCATATACGAGCATTGCGCCTGTCGGCTGATCTTAAGTCCTAACTGTGTGCATGTCAATTGCAAGAATTTAAACATTTTGTGATCTGAATTTTAACAAGGAAATTTGAAATAGTTCGACACTTCAGACAGACACTTACATTTCCGTATCACACACAGCGAAATATACGTAATGAAAGCACTCAACTTTAAGGTATTTTATGACGATGAGATAAATATATGAATACTTTTGATTCCAAAAAAAGTCCATAAATGATACATCTGTAATTCTATTATGAACTATTTTCATACTAGTTTTAAGGAATTTGAATACAAAAATGCTACTTTAATTATCATATTAAATTAAGACTTTTTCTGTAGAATAGAAGAAAGCGCACTCGATTGTAGTGGCTCTTATTACTCCAAGATACGCCAGGCTACGCCAGGTTCCTCATTCTCTAATGTTAAATTTAGAGTCGTGTCATGTGACCAAACATAAGAAACTCCACTGTTTGTCAGCTTGATAATTTGATTCATTAAAAATCTCATTGATGTTAAAAGTTTAAACTACACACTGATTTATAATTAAATAACAATATATCTCTATAATAGAGATTAATTAAGTAGACCTACTTGAATAATTAAATGACTGAAAGATCGATTTACTGATAAACTAACATGTCTGACTGCTTGTCTGATTGACTGATTGATTGACATGACTGATCGATTGACTGATTGATTGATATTTATTTTGACTGATTGATTGACATGACTGATCGATTGACTGATTGATTGATTGATATCGATTGACTGATTGATTGATTGATTGACTACCTTGTACGAGTAGATGCTATCGAGCCCGGGATGCTCAACGAGATCACCTGTCTCTATGTTGAACACTGAACCATGGCGGGCACAGCGCAGCCTCTTCTCGTGCAAAGCCCCTGAAAAATCAATCAGTCAGTCAGTTAAATGTTTAATTACAAATAGCTAGCAAATATTTATATTGAATATATTAAAATTCTTTTGCTTTCTTTCTATATCCCGATAAGAATAGTGTTCAAAAGTAGAATGCAACATGTCACAATGCCATGTGCAAGTGAATAATTTCGCTACATAGGTTCAGAGTTGAGATAGAAACGAGATGATATATAGTGTGCGATTCACGAAATTAAAAATGTACATGCTAGAGTACTGTGATAAACAAAAACCAAAAGGCAGGCCTAGCGTCTCCAAGCGACTATAAAAACGAGATATATTAGAGACCCTGCGACTGAAATTATTGTCTGGACGATGGATAGGCGACCTTAATGTACCATTTCCTATCTAGTCCCCTCCGTGTCGACCACGAATACGCACGCTTAACGGAAGTTATGACTTAAATTAGAAACTCCAGATGCTAGCTTATCAGCCAAGCATGCTATTGACTCGACCAACTAACCGCTACAACAATGTCTGAGAGTGCTTACCATCCAGTAAAGATTCGGATGTTGGATCCAGTGGACATTTCGGACTAAGAGCGTAGTACTTGTCGTCCTGCTTGATAAGTAGTATCCGGTGTCCCTCCATCTCAATCTCTCGCATCCTGAAAATTAACCGGACGTTACTCAATCGATTGCAAGAAAAAGTAGAGCTGACAAAATTGACCTCATATTAAATTATATCGTGTGAGGAATATATTAGATGGATCACCATAAATCAATTCGTAAAGTTATATTAAATTTGTATGCAATTTAATATTTATTTCAGTAAAACGATTAGAAGTGAAGCGATCATTGAAATGATTCAATTATTTTAAAGTAAATGTACTAGTGATAGAAATTATACAAATTATACGCTTTAAGAACGTCACCAAGACGATCCACAAGACACTACACTGTGGGAAGAAATTATTATTAGTCAACATAGTGAAACAAATGAAACATATCCTCGTGTTGTGCACGGTCGTGGTTGGACCACTGCAGAATAGGGCAACCGCAAATAATCTGCTGCGTGTACGTAAAAGCTATAGGCTACATTAGGTATGGATAAGGCATAGACTTTGTGAAGGGATTAACTTGTTGATCTAAGGAGTGCTCTTATGGAGCGAGAAAACAGACTTTGAGTATGAATATGTACCTGCCACTTGGCAGTGCACTGAAGAGATGGAGAGAGGGAGAGAGAGAAACACAATTGCAATGTAATTAACAAACAATAATAACACACTTCGAGAGCTACTACTGACAACGACAACATTTCTCTGAGCATTTTTTGCTGAGATTTTTTCAGGTTGCTGTGATTTGTTTTGGTTGAGTAATAAACTAGTTATTAGATTCTATTCTGTTATAAGGAGATTTTATAAGTAGAAAACGTAACATATTATTATGTGTTATAATATTTGACCGGCTTCACTAACTCTCCATTTTGAAGATGTTCGGACCCCTGTAGAACCGTCTTAGTTACCAACTCTCCGTCCGTCTCACTACCTGTATAGAAACAAGGTATAGAGTAAACTACAAACATACTACAGCAATGCAATAACATTGTATATTATGATTATAAGAGAGTTCGAACCTGTTAACTAACATGTCATGATGCACACGTAGTGTCCAGTAGTGTGGAGCCACAATAATAATAATAATAATAATAATAATAACACACATTATAGTGAAATGATCAACTATGTTGATATCTATCACTTTTAATACCACATGTTATATCCGTTAGGCAATTTAGTCCATTTCCCGTGTAGCCAGTCCAGTGAATGTCCAAGATTTTACTCTCAGATCAGCGCGGCTGGGAATCGAACCCACGAGAGTTCGATTCACCTCTGGGTCTGTCATTTAAAACTTCATGACGTTATCTACACCGTTAACCATTGCGCTATTGAGACATTCATATAATAACCTCCTTACGTTTTTGAGACACAGACCTCAACGAATACGAGTTACGTAGGCTATGCTGTCGTAAACATAGACAAAAGCTACATAGGCTCTCTAAACCCAGACATGATCATGTCTTAAATTTCAATGAGAGGAATTTTGCTATATCGATAGGAATATTTATCGTCTCTACGACTTTCTACATAGTTCTCGAGAGTGAAATTGATGAATGGTTTACATTCACTTGTCTCAGCTTGCACTGATAGATCATCAGAGCTCTTTCAACTCAATTATACCACATACATTTCTTACTGTCATATTGTGCTAGTGTTTAGCCACACTGGCTGCAGAAACATACTGGCATTTAGCAACGATTAGCCTATTCACATTTGATTTGTATTTCTTACTCTACATGTAGGGCTATTTTCCTCTTAGTCGGTAGTGTGTAACCTTGCTTCAGACATATGAATGTATAGAACAGTAGAAAGTAGTCTCCTGTTCTATACATTCACAAGTTCACGGATCTATTAAATTTTTAAAAGCCAAGTTCTTCTAGGTCACCTTCTGTGGGGCGGGATACAGTGACAAATAATAATAACCTTAGTCACTGCAATTGTGTGAACTTTTTTCTAATTCTGATAATTTTCCATTCAATGATTCTTTGCATAAAAGGAGTTGAATCAATAAAATTCCCATAACAGTATATTCTCTGGCAGGAAGTCCTTGCGGTAAGAAGGGACGCTTAACTTTCTTGTACATGTGCGGTCTTATATTAAACTTTTTAACATACCCTAAGGTCTCTAGGGTGTATATATTTGTTGATAGCTGCGCTTTGAACCCAGGACGCTTGCTTCCGATGCAAAGACACTAACCGTTACGCCATAGCCCCTTTCCCTGGTACTTTCAATGCAGTGGATTGAGTCAATGTTTAATCATATTTTATCTGTCTGTCGTCTATTTGACACTGTTGAATTTGATTCAGGTACTTTTTAATTTTCTTACAGATAAACAAGTGTTCAAGTAAAAGTCATTCTGTATTTGCTAATTTCAATATAGTTAACCAGGCGGTACAAGTAAATAATGGTTGACTGAAAATGGTTGACAGCTGCTGTTGAAAGTTTTGATGCTTCTGCACAAATTTATTACACACGACAAGAACTTTAAAAATACATCAAATTTAAGTCAGTTTTGTCTATAAAACATGACACTGCGGGACAGGCACTCCATGGATTTTAACCATGAACCTATTGATCCGTAGACGGATAACTTACAACCGTCTCAACCCAGTAATTAAATATTCATATACTGATTCAAACGTTCGGGTTAAGCAGCGGTTATATCGATTTTCTGCCTAAAATTCCAAAGATTTGAGCTGCACACAGGTTGACGCACAGTAGAAACGTCAAACAGGTGTGCCACTGTCCACCTGAAAGTTTATTGACGTCTTTTACGGTACGTGAATCAGAAGTGTGCCCACGTCAAGATTAAAATTAAAGACGTTTATCAGTGAATAGAGAAAGAAGGCAATCTTATCAATCTAATCAATCGATCACTTCTCGCTTATCGAACATCACTTATTGATAAATTCGTGCGTGAGAGAAAAGCTAAACTTGTACTGCTGCAAGAGGCATTCTGTATGTGGGCTAAAGACTTACACTTAGAAACTGACGTTGGCGTTATACAGCTTACTTTAGAGACTGGAGTGCATTTCAGAGTTCAAATCTGATCCGATAGACCGATACACATATATCGCTCTTTCCCTCTCCTCCTATCTCTCTCTCTCTCTTTCTCTCTCTCTCTCTCTCTCAATCTCTCTCGTTATTTTTCTATTTATCTATCCTTAGCTATCAGTCAATCAATCAATCAATAAAGTAAGCACGCATTATAGTGAATAATCAACTATGTTGACATCTATCACTTTTAAAACCACATGTTTAATCCGTTAGGCAATTTAGACCATTTTCCGTATAACCAGTCCAGTGAATGTCCGAGATTTTTCTTAAATTTTAAATTTTAAAATAAGAATTTAACGCCCGGTTCCTCGTCCTAAGGCAATGTCAGGGACGTCTCTTGCAGACTCTACACAAACAGGCGTAAAACCACCACACGATGACGACTGAGTATACAAAGACCACAAAAGATCAAAACAGTGCAAGCCCATGATCCAAGTCAAGCGGGTCAAAATTTAAATCTATATATATATATATATATATATATATATATATATATATATATATATACATGTATATATATATATATATATATATATATATATATATATATATATACATTCTACTGCACTGTTAGTTGACAGGATAAAGATCAATTTCTCACAGATCTGGTCACAATGGTTCCACAGCTGTGTCATCAATGAAGAAACTGACGTAAACAATAAATTAGTTTACCAGCTTTTTTCAAGCCTAAATTAAGCATTTTCAACCAACCTAGATTAAAGCGAACTTTACCGTCAGTTGCATAACTTGCATCATGTGTTTGAGAATAACAACTATGTTCATTGAAAATGCACATACAAGTACAAGCTCGTGATTAAATAGACCAAACATACCCAATCTAGCCTATGCATATCCTAACTAACATGTCTCGAAAGCATAAAAGTGAAGGTAGTGACTGGATATCTATCCACTAATCCGCAGCCAGAAGCCTCTCTCTCTTAGTCATGCCTACTGGCAGGTCCATGGTATATAATTTAAAGCATCAATTCTTCTCTGTCTTCCGCTTTCATATTCATTTCCACGTGAAGAGGAAAGCGGAAGACAGAGAAGAGTGGAGGCGTTTGGCTAGAAGCCTAACAGATCATTAATTAAAATTACGATCAAATAAGATTAACTATAAGAGATTTAGATGGAAATTTCAAGCTCTTACCTTTCGTGCTCATCTGCCCCATACCGGCGTGAAATATTTCAGATAGTCCAAGTATTCCTAGATACACTAATCACTATCGACTAGAGTGCCACAGAAATCGTGCAGCGGCACCAGGCAAGTGCTTAAGTAGTGCCGCTTATATGCAGAGCATTTTGTCGCATTAGCAGCTCCCACAACAATGTAATCCCTTATTCGATCTGTCGATATCTAGATTTCAATTCGAGGGAAGCTAGGGTAGCTGCGTTTAATTTGAAGCAAAATACGTAATTTGGAAATCAGGTTTAAACGAAAATAGCTTCCACTGGCATATTAAGAACTTCCGTAGCTGCTGTGCCTTCGGTCTCGCAACTCGCCGTTGGAGGGCAGCATAGGCCGTGGGTTCAGTCCGTTGAACGTTAACAAATAAACGGTGCAAAGATATCTACTATAATATTAGAGTTGATATTATTATTATACAGAGTCTGCATTAACAAATAATCCCCGAATTAGCTGGCGATGTTTTGTCAATTCTTTGTATTTCACTTAATATTAGCCATTTATTTACCAAACTTGACTGAATAATATCAAAGATTTATTTTTACTAAGAAGAGTAAAATTGTGCGTTTGACACATTATTATTAATGGCAGTAATTTTGACAAAATGGTATGACAGTAGTTCATTTTTATCTTTCTAGCGCTTCTAGAATCTTGATTTCGGAATTGAGCCAGTGCGCAGCGTAATAAATACTGCAGAAGATCATCACATTTCTTGACGACGTGCATGTTTACACAACGGGGCTGAAACTCCCCACTATTTCCCAATTTGTTTAAATAGGCTAATAAAAGGGATTAGGTGTCCGAAAGAATGCTTATGGAGATAGGATCTTACAGAAGCTAAATTTAAGTCACAAAATAATTACCAAGCTTTAACTAACATATCATCATCATCCTCCCTTGAATCCCAGTTTAACAAGGGTCACGATAAAAATAGACTGTCTCAAATCCTCTCTGTTCTACATCATATCATCAGGCAATCCCCTTTTTGAGACTCTTCCATTCGTATACATTTTTGTAGCAATTTCTGGAGCATAGGCGCTCACCAACCGAATGCCCTTTCAGACGTTGACAAGCTTTAACTAACACAAAGTTTTATTATTATTTGTAAAACAATAACTTTGGCTTTGTTTTATATTTTTCAACACTAATCTTGTTAGATTGACTGTTGATGTGGTGTGGGAGAGAGGATTAGAGAAAGTCTATGCAAATCCTAATCCTAGTTAATCTAGGACTCGAGGGAAGATGATGATGAATCTTGGTAGATATAAATGTTGGAATTGGTTCTCTTCAAATTGTTCTAATTTCAAGATAATTATACTATCAAAGATTTAAAGTAGTACTGCCAAGGGTTTATTTTTATTGCACACCCGGTAGACCTATGCCAATAACTATTGCAGTGGATAAACTAGCTAGTGATAGACTATATTTATTCTTACTTTTTTATGCTTTAAATTCATTCGGCACAGCTTCACTGACAGACTAATAGCGCTGAATAGTGTCCAGTAATTCCTGGATCTCTGCCAAGTTGTAGTGTTGACGGATTTACATAAATTATTCGCATCATTTCCTGTCATGCACTATATACGCTGTCCAAACAAGGTTTAGACTAAGTGCAGTCAAATATCTCCAGCTCTATGTTACTCTAAATGCTAAAAATTATGACTGTTTACAAAACGATATTAGAAGTTAACCGCCAGGTTATAGCATAAGAAGAGACATTCAATATGTGACAACCAGTAGTGGTCATACTGATACCAATGTACAGACGTCACGTTGACGTGTCGGTGTCGTCCTGTTACCTAGTTTTGATCCTCTCCATTCTAATTACAGATTAAGGTTTAGAATGTGTTTTATGGATAATTCTTATATGCTAGTTAAGTGTTTTGACATTCTGAGCTTAATGTAGGTTTATATGCCTAATTCAATATGTAATTGACTTATAGATCAATTTATGCACAGCCTATTTGCTTTTCTGGTTCTTGTTGCATTGGTGTAAGTGTAAGATTTATGTATGGGTTATTGCGCCTGAAATAAAGCAATAAATAAATATTACAGATCATTGTCATTTGATATCTTATCATCATCCTTATATAAATAATTTGCACAATAATCACACCCAGCCGCACATTTCTTCAACTAATTCATCTTCATCATCCCCTTCCCTTGAATCTCAGTTTACCTAACAAAATTCTTTCAATGTTGTAAATTTATCAGTCAGCTTAGGAAAAAGAATAGCCAAGAATAAGAATAGTAAAAACACCTAGGATCAGAAGTAATTTTTAAACGTATATTTCCAAATTGTAAATTATACTTGCACATTCTCATAATTTATCGCTAAAATGCAATTATAAGGAAGGCCTGCAATATTCACTGAAACACAAAACAATCACAGTTTACTAAAGCTATACTATAATTCATTATACTTAACCAACTAAGAAATAAAATAAATTGAATCTGTCCGTTGTCAGATAAGCAGGTAATAGTACATTGTATGTCTGTTTTAAAGACATACAACCTATTCCAGGAACACTAGAAATTACATGTGCTACTAATTTAAATTTACTACTTCTAATTAACATCTTATTGAATTAGGAACACATTTTCTGCAACATAAAATTTTATAAATAAGGAAGAAAATTATAGTCTAAAGAGTCTACACTAATAAATGTAGTTATATTAAATTATTACCAAAATTATATGCTAAATACAAAATCTAAGTAAAATTTAACCGGACGACAAATCAACAATGAAAATTGGGGAAAATTTTATTTTATTTTAGTTACACCAATAGATTTCAATATATCATTAACAACTTTACTTTAAAATGCTTTAATTAGAGGTTATGGGTTTTGAACCCTTAACCTTTAGCTATCAGACAAGCATGCTACCAATCAATCATCAGGCATTTTATGGTATCAGAATATATTTAAGTCTTAAAATTCAAAACAAGCTCAAATTAAAATTTAGTCAAATATTACACCATCACAAAACAAAAATAAACATGCATTTGAGAATGGGTTCTGAATAAATTAAATATTAGGTTTACAACGAAAAACAAATGTAAGACATTTAAACAAGACCTAGTCTAATTCATTTACTTAAGGCAGCTAGTTCACGAATTGTCCTAAGTTTCATGACGATACTTAGAGATCTAAATGTGACCTAATATATGACTCAATTTAGAGAACGATAAAGAGCAAATAAGTTCAACATGTACATATGCGACCACTTCTAAAACGGCTACAGCTATCAGTGTCCAGTTTCTAATTTACTATAGCCTCAATTCAATGTTTACTTCTTTCCCTTCTTTTTCTTCTGACTACTGATGGACGCACTGGAGCCAGTATTGCTCTCAGCCACTGGGAGTTGCTGTTTTAGAGCAAGAAGCTTCACGACTTCTGCATCAACGAGACTCTTCTCTGCCTTCTCTGCCTTCATCTTCCTCACAACCTCTCCCTGCAGAGATAATTCAACAATTAATTACAATATTATAAAAACTCATTTAAAAAACTCTGCCTCAGGGCACAAACTACTGTGCTCTGAGTCGGTCCCAAGCCCTACATATAATGGCGCACAGCTCTTAACTTCTTATGTTCTGAGAATTGTAATGAAACATTCCTTCGACAGTCTGAGATTAGGCAGGAACAAGTACACTAACTTCTCAATAGAATCCTAGCTTTTTATCAATTAAAGGAAATGCTTCTATAAGCATATGATTTCAAAAACAAAACTCAAAAGGACGCTATTGAAGAAGATTTATAAGTTTATACAGTTTATGTAGAAACCTGTTGTAATATCTCAGCATTCAGCTTAGCTATTGTTTCAGGATCAGCTGTCACTGCTGGCTGACATTCTGCAGCTACTTCTGCCTTCTTAGACGTTTTGTCTGTCGTGGGCTACATGCACAATCAATCAATCAATTAATCTTTCAATATAAAATATATTTACAGAGCATTGCAATTACTCGATCAGTCAGTCAGTCAGTCAAGCAATCACTGAATGTTAGAATAAATATTCAAAGGCATTTGTAAAACATTTCCATACACCGGCGAGTAAAACATTATTGAGCATATGCATGTAAATTAATCTACAATAGGAATGGTACAATGGAATGTAAATGAAAACAATTGGTATGTAAATGCAAATTGTGACAGACGACACTGCACAGACGATAACAAATTTTCTGCATGTGTAATTTCATAGTAATACAATATCGCATATACCACTGAGAATATCACGTAGCCTGTGAAACTGTTGCTTTTAGATAAAATCTAATAATGGCGACACGAGATTAACATGTAGAAGATATTTAACAAGACAGAAATCTGATACAACTGATATATACCTTCTCCTCCTTGGTTGCCTTGCCTCCAAACCGAGCCTGAAGCTTTGAAATGAAATCCTTCTCCAGCTTCTGAAACAGTGGCTGCGGCTAAACACAAACCAGCAACAATTAGTTATGACTCTTAAAAATGACATAATTATTTAAATTGCCAGAAGCATTCAATAACAGTAATACATACAAATACAGGAAAAGAACAAAATTAGCACTGTAGATCAGACTGATCGACAGTGAGTTAACCACACAACAGAAGATTACAACGTATGCTGGCCCTTTTCTTCAGTAAATCCTGTCCAGTTAGAGCCTCTAACGACAGATTACTTTGGACTGATTTTCTGGATTTTGAAATTTGCACCGTTTTTGGACCTTCTTTTTGCTCGCTGGCTTGATCTAGTCTCAATAGTTCTCGATGTTGTCATTGATGACTGTAGCACTCTAATTGCTGTTGTTGTTGATTATGACTGAATATTCAAGAGAGGTAGAATGACAACAAGATGGACTTACGTCTCCGATACGATGACCCTCAGGTACGACGCTGAAGAACTGCTCGGTGAGCACTCGCTGATGAGGAGCAAAGTTGAGCTGACTCTCTATCGTCTCACTCACACCAGGCATGTAGGGTGAGATCAGGTTAGATATCAGACACACAATGTTAACTGCAAGGCTAAGTACAGAACCCGCTCTCTCTCTGTTTATCAATCAATCAATCAATTAATCATTTTGTTGATCAAAATAAACAATAGGCATATTAAGAGATCAGGTTGGATATCAGGCACACAATGTTCACTGCCAGGCTCAATATTGAGCCTGTTTTCTCTCTCTCTCTCTCTCTCTCTGTTAAATCAGTCAAAAAATTAATAGTTAAATCTATCAATCAATATCTGGTATCAATCAATCCAATCTATCAATCAACATGGATAAAAGGCGAGACACGATTGGCCAGTTTATATACAAAATATCATCGTTAGGACAAACACTACGTTTAACAGTAATACCAAGAGAGTATTCAATTTCATTACATCATACTTCAGCAGGCTCAAATCCAGTTTAACGATTTATTTTGACACAAATAAAGATAAAATACTGATATGTAGAGAGGAAAACGAATAAAAATTCACATCTATATGATATCAATAAAAGTTCCTAAAAAGTTATACCAGTTTAGAAGAATATATACATGTAATATTACGATTTAATACTAGTCAAAAATGCAAACAGTCTAAAACTCACAATTGTTTCAAAGGTACATAATATCACTATCAGATAAACAAATTATATTATCAGAGTTTAATAAGCTAAGGTTTAACCTTTCTGTCTCAGATCCCTTGACAAGAACCCATGGAGCGTTGACCTGGATGTACTGATTGCCCAGCGTTGATATCGCCAGAATGTTCCTCAAGCTGTCGCGAATCCTACCCAAAAACATTTACATTGCAGTGTGCTGCCTATGTTATGCCGAAGTCTCGTTAAATTTTAATGAGATAGTGCTAAATATGCAAAAACACATTAACAGATATACATTAAGGGCTAAATCTGTATTACACATGATATTCATAATAAAAAATATTATCATTTCTTCACTGCAATATTGTATGACAAAGACCCATGGAACTGCACACTTACAAGAGTTTGTAAAGCATTTAACTACTATAAGCCAAGCATACTGGTGTATCAAAAGCTAAAAAGCTAATGTTAACGTTAGTTTCCTTACTCGAAAGCGGTGTCAGCCCTGGGGGAGCCCAGGATTTGAACCCCGCACATACTGATCCGCGGTCGAATATCTCACCGACATCGCCACTAGTTCCAGCCGATACTGACATATATTATATCTAATTATTATAATATCTGCCAGATATTATGCCAATATCTGCCAGATATTATGCTAACATCTGGCAGATATTAGCATCTCTGTAGCGCACATGATGTCCACACACGCACATAGTGCACTTACACATCTGCAGCTTACAATTATACACATTTATCTGATGCTATTTTACAAGCTACGTGTATTTACAGTTAGAGGATGAAGAGCTACAAACTTTATCTGTTCTAGGTTGTCGATGTATTTCTTCAATTCTCTTGCCACTTCAGCAACAAGCTGCTTATCGCCGTCATTCAACGTGATCTTAGAAACCTTTCCATCAAAGTTCTTAGCTACAAATGATAGCGTCCTGTAAGTAAAGATAGCAAACATTTTAATTATAATGCACGATTAATTATATAAAATATTGCACAAAAATATAGAAAGTGCAATAATGATGATAGCACGACTACAAAGGTTACATTACACTATTACACTCTATGTTACCTATTTCACTCGAATAGTATACAACTAAACACAACTAAACAGTTATAGTACACTAACAGCCATATAAAATCCTGGTAAAGTCCTGCACATACCCTAGAGTCTATTCCATATATTCCATATACCATACTAATGCTTGTAATACTGTTCGTTCATTCCTTCTTTGAAATGGCGTACGTAACAGAACAGCAATTTAGCACACATGTATTGTAGAGTCACATTTAGCTAACAATTGCACACTACGCACATCAGACACAGACCTGTTTACAAAGTTGCCAAGGTTGTTGAGAAGTTCACCGTTATTCTTCATCATGAGATCATCCCAACTGAATGCGCTATCCTGCTCACATTAACCGTTCAAACAGATAAACACATTTATCACGTTGGGCTTCAAGATTATAAAAACACAAAATAAGAAAACTATTAAAGGAAAACATACAAAAAATCTGAATAGTAATTTAAACAGAATATTTCCATATATTCGTATGCGACAATATATAATTTAATTCTAACTATACATTTTATATACTTAACTACTTATTTATATATATATATATATATATATATATATATACACATACACATATATACTTGTTTATCAATACACACAGATATGATGTTTTCAGAAATAAAAACTATAATAATATATCCATTTTGCTGGTAAAGCTAACATTCACGTCAGTTTCCTCACTCAAAAGCGATGTCAGTGACGGGTGAGCCCAGGAATTGAACCCGCACATACTGATCCGCGGTCGAATATCCTACCGACATCACCACGGGCTCCAGCCAGTGATAACTAACAACTAGCATTAAGTTAACTACTAGGCAAAATTAAAATTCTTACTTCCGAGATAACTATTCTAACCAGTTAAATTTATTCACTCTCCCAAGGCAATAATAAAATTCATATCGACTAATGGTATTATAACAACACACTAAGGAGAACCTGGGACTCAGGTCTGACGTAGAGCAGATAAAATCTAAACACGTCTGGAGATATCCCAGCGTCTCTAGCATTGTCACCAAACACGCCGAGGTTTCTGCTCTTAGAGAACTTGCCATCCTCATAATTCAGATACTCTGCGGACAGAAATAAAGCAGACATTCCACAACTGTCGGGGATAACTCCAGTAATGAGTAGTTATCATTGCTAATAATTACATTTACCAGAGCTTTATCAGTTGCAAGTTGGAGAGAAATTTTCTCATTTCAGAAACTTTTGTTAACATTTAAACATTTAAATTTTTCTAGTAATTGATTATTATATAATCATTGGTTTAGTATAATGAATTACCATTTCTAAGATAAAGCATTTAAACAGTTACTGAGAGTTTCTGAAGGAAATCATTTGAAATGATTGAAAACCGAACAATATATCGAACAATATAAATTCAACTTCTAAATCCTATTAAGTAAAATCAAGAAGTGCTATATTAACTCCCAGATAGACGTTAGATAATCATAGAGAAGACATGCAGACCTGTTGCTGACATGTGATTGACAACAGTCCACGGTTGTCCAGTGCCGAGCAACGAGCAAGGAAATATTACGCTGTGAAACGGTACGTTGTCCTTAGCCATGAAGTTGTACAGCTGAACCTTTATAACAATTAAAAACAGACTCAATGAAACGTCAATGCAATCTCATTAAAATACACAGTGTTATCGTGTTGTGTGAGTGCGTATGTACGAGTGTGCATTCGTATGTGAGTATATGTGCACACTTATGTACGAGGGTGCATTCATATGTGTGTATATTTAGGGCACATATTAGAGTCTTCGGACCTTTGTGTCCTTTTCATTTTCATGCAAATTGCTGTATTTTGTGAGACTTTTCTAGCTCTATTGTGTGAAATGACTAAATCAGTTAACTCAAATTTTTTTAAAATAAGTACTTGGGGTAGTGTTTGAGTCATAAAAGCTAAATTCCACAAAGTTACCTGCGAGGGATTCTTCCACCATTTCTCCCACTCTTCTGTGTAGTTAGCTGTAATAGAGATGTATCCAATCGGTGCATCGAACCACACGTAGAACACCTGCATCATATAAATACCATCATACTGAAACGATCTACAAAAGAAAATATAGACCTTGTAAATACTCAAAAGTCTAATGTTTTACATTAACGGGTTCAGTTAGACAAACTAGCTGCCACAATTTAGCGTAAAACAGATTCCCACAAATACGAACCTTATCTTGATATCCTTCAAGCGGAACAGGAGTTCCCCATTTCAAATCTCTGGAAATGCATCTCGGCTTCAGCCCATCCCTTATCCATGATCTAGTAATCATCTTGGCGTTGGAAGTCCAGAGGCCATTCTCAAAGACCTTATCCAGGTGAGCATTTAGCTGAGGCTCGAGCTGCAGAAAAGCAAAAGTAGTTGCATTACATACTTTGTATAGAGGTCGAAGATGACTTCCAAATGTTACACATAAAGGCAAAGATGACTTCCAAATGTTACATATAAAGGCAAAGATGACTTTCAAATGTTACACATAAAGGCAAAGATGACTTCCATGTTACACTTAAAGGCAAAGATGACTTCCATATGTTACACTTAAAGGCAAAGATGACTTTCAAATGTTACACTTAAAGGCAAAGATGACTTTCAAACGTTACACTTAACGGCAATGTCGTGACACAACGCTACCTAAAGAGTTCTGAGATTAAAAGTAAGGACAAATGAAAGCTGTCACTGTCTCTAGACAAATTCTACCTTGCCCCATCATCAACTGCTGAGAGTATAAAGATAGCTTCGTTTAACCGGTAAGCTCAGATAATGCAAATCCCTGCAGTCACTGGTCAGTAGTCGACCACGTGTAAACAAACTGACCAGAAGACCACAGAGTGGTCCACACCACGACCACTTTCAGGACCCCTGCACTTTCATCATTGTTACTGATCAAACCGAATCATCTCCGCATAATGCTCAGCAACAAAAGAATACTACAGAATCTAGTTTCTACATAAAGTCAATGAAAAAATTTGAGTTTGGAAAGTGAAAAGTGAATATTAGAGCAATTAAATCAACAAGTTGAGTTAAAGCGACGGAAATATTACCACTGTATACATTTATAAACGACGACAATTTGACAAAAAATGCTTCGCCATAAAAAGCCACATTTTCACAATCAAAACAATACGTTTGTTAATTATGCATCTAAAGCCCAAGCTCAAAATTATAAGATTTGAAGCCCAGCAGCCTGCATAACATCAGATGGCGCAGTGAGCTTCATGCCATTGCTCTACAGTGGACATATCAAAGTAAAAGGTAATTCATAGACTTCAGTCACTGCCCAGATGCAGCAGACATTTGGCGCCAATCAATTTGCTACGATGCTGCATATTGAACCAAACTTTCACTTTAGGTCTAACTGATTTTCAATACGGTGCGAAGGCAAAACCACGACAAGAAAGCATAACAGTTAATGCACTAGAGTACGTATCTGTCACTGACTGACTGTGACAAAGCTATCCCATGATTTTAAATTACAGTCACAAATTAAAGTCATAACTCAACAGAGCTAACTAAAAAGAAATGTAATAACAGGGTAGCAATCCTACAAGCTATAACTAAGCTAAAAGTAACGATGATAAAGGTTTTAAGTTCATTTCCACATCTAAGCCAGGGACATAAGCTCAGATAATGCAAATCTCCACAATCACTGGTCAGTAGTCTACCACATGTAAACAAACTGACCAGATGATCATAGCATGGTCCACACCACTGACCACTTTCAGGACCCCTGCACTTTCATCATAGCTAGGAAAGATATACTACACCAAGTTTCAGCTCGAAAAATAAATTATAAAATGGTTCGACAGAAAAATTGCATTTTTCATGGAAAGTTCCCCTGCCTCTGGTAAAAGCAGGCTTTATTTGCACAAAGTTCTATAAAAATAAAGGCATGCAAATAACGTATGTTTAATCGAATCAAGCCGTAGACTCGCAGTCAAAACAAATCGTAGAAAGTCAGAGAAATAAGTTGTGTCTTCATCTGGCCAGCAAGTTATGCAGTATAGAGAAACAAAGATATCATAACCAAAACCAAATTCGATAATATAAGATAATAAGAAATAGGAAGAAGAGTTGGATAGGACACATTATTAGGGGGGTAAGGTCTATTAAAAGAGGAGACATAATGACCAAAGATATAATAACCAAAAACAGAATTTGACTAATTAAATGTAGACTTATTTAGCCAAATATATAATAACCAAAAACCAACTTTGACTAATTAAATGCAGAATTATTTAGTAGGTTAAAGGTGTGTAGAAACCTTGGGCAGATCAACAAAGAGATGGCTGGAGCTCTTTACGATAGGAGTGTTGCGACAGACTTTACACTTGGGCTGCTTCAGTTCAATAGCGTTGATCAGTTTACCACATTTATCGCACTGGTCTCCTCTAGCGTCATCTGCTTGACAAAACGGACAGATTCCCTCCACGAAACGATCAGCTAAAAACCTGGCGACAGTCAGTGACACAATCAGTCAGTCAATCATTAAATAAAATAGTCAATCAATCACATCCTCATGTGTCATCAACTCACAAAAGGAATATACTCTCTATAAAAAACAATTCTAGAAATTGGTTTTTATCTTATGATAATAGCTCAACTTCTGCGTTCTCATTCAAGGCATTAGCGTTATTGATATAGATGTATATGAGATATAATTCTAATCACTGTCACTGGCTCTAAACATATTCTACGTTGCCACATCATCAACTGCTGATTGTATAAAGATAGCTTCGCTTAACCGGTAAGCTCAGATAATGCAAATCCCTGCAGTCACTGGTCAGTAGTTGACCACATGTAAACAAACTGACCAGATGACCACAGCGTGGTCCACACCACTGACCACTTTCAGGACCCCTGCACTTTCATCATAGCCTGAGAATAATAAGAACTACATGTTCCAATGCTATAACATTTATGATTTAACAAAATTACTTTAATTATTGAGAGGCAATGTTAACAATAAAATATTATTAAAAAAACAATAATATAAAAATTTAATTACTCAAAGTCAAAACATCAGTTACGTCAATGTTCCCATATCACTCAGATAAAGCAAATCCCCGCAGTCACTGGTCAGTAAGTCGACCACATGTAAACAACTGACCAGATGACCACAGAGTGGTCCACACCACTGACCACTTTCAGGACCCCTGCACTTTCATCATAGCCCGAGAATAATAAAAACTAAATATTCAATTTAACGAAAATAAATTATTGTGAGGCAATTGTCAACAATCGAATATTTGTTAAAAACAGTAATATAAGAAAATAATTTGCTCTAAGTCAAAACATCAAAAACAGTCAAAAATATCACAGTCAAAGATGACGTCCCTGACATCATCCTTGTATGAGGAAACAGACATTAAACCTTTATTATTATTATTATTATTATTATTATTAATAATATTAAAAATAATGCAGCAATGGCAACAAACAATTAATGATTTTGCAGTTATGTTAACAAAAAAGAGTATAATATTTAAAAGAAAAAATGTTGCAGCAAATGAAATTAACAGTTTCGAATGAAAGAATAATCGTCAACAGATAACAGCAGATGGAGCAAGAATCAGACCTGTTGCATTTTTCACAGAGCAGCTGCTCCACATCATCTTTAATGATGAAGTCGTTCTTATACAGGTCCCAGAAAATGTCCTGAGCGATTCTACAATAGCAGTTTACTTCAGTTGATGAAACCCTTACATATAATTCAGATAATGCTTACAAAAAGTAAATAGTACAAAAATTACAAGGATTTCGGGTGTATAAAAAGGTTTGCCGAGGCGCAGAGTTTAGAAAGTTAACAGAGGTATTTTACGCTAATTCATCAAGAGACAGTAAAGATTGAAGCAAAGAGAGAGAAAGTGAGATTGAAGTCTATAACTCATCATCATCTTCCCTTAAATCCCAGTTTAAACAGGGTTGGGAATTGAAGTCTATAACTAATTGTATACATATAAAGTTTCAATAAATCAGCACAATAGCTCAATTAATTAATTAACAATTAATTAAGAGCTAAATTAATTAACCGGCAAAATTGGGTCCATCAGTTATCACATTTGTTATACAAATATTGTTTCGGTTAAAGTGAGTATAATTACAGACTGACTGTGAAGCATTTTATCCTGAAACATCAGCAAAACATACTTGGTCTGATGCTGAAACATCAGCACTACATACTTGGTCTGATGCTGAAACATCAGCACTACATACTCGGTCTGATGCTGAAACATCAGCACTACAAACTTGGTCTGATGCTGAAACATCAGCACTACATACTTGGTCTGATGCTGAAACATCAGTACAACATACTTGGTCTGATACTGAAACATCAGCACTACATACTTGGTCTGATGCTGAAACATCAGCACTACATAATTGGTCTGATACTGAAACATCAGCACTACATACTTGGTCTGATTCTGAAACATCAGTACAACATACTTGGTCTGATACTGAAACATCAGCACTACATACTTGATCTGATGCTGAAACATCAGCACTACATAATTGGTCTGATACTGAAACATCAGCACTACATACTTGGTCTGATTCTGAAACATCAGCACAACATACTTGGTCTGATGCTGGGTGGTGGTGCGACCAAAGAAATCAAAGCTGATGTTGAACCACTTATAGATGTTAGCATGGATGGCGTGGTACTTGTCGCAGATCTGTTGCGGCGTTAAACCTTCCTCCAGTGCCTTGGTTTCAGTAGCTGTGCCATATTCATCAGTGCCACATACAAATAAAGGGTTGTGTCCGCGCAGTCG
This sequence comes from Enchytraeus crypticus, assembly GCA_905160935.1. NCBI lineage: Eukaryota > Metazoa > Annelida > Clitellata > Enchytraeida > Enchytraeidae > Enchytraeus > Enchytraeus crypticus. Next base: position 284,820 of record CAJHZI010000219.1, on the reverse strand, counting down.
GCAAAATCTAAAACAAACAGGAAATATTTTTCACTAATTTCTCGCAAGGTTGAATTAGTAAAGTTAACGGCAGTTTCATCTCTCAAAACTGATATCAGTGAAGAGCTAGCCCAGGATTTGAACCCCTCACATACTGATCCCCAGTCGGATGTCTTACCAACATAGCCACTGGCTCCAGCCAATGAGACAGAGAATGAGTACACTAATTCAACTCAGTGTTGGACTCATAGTCGAAGAGACAGTACAAGTTTTAACGATGATATCATAATACGATGCTTGAGATACACAATTTTGCTGGAACAATAAGTAAAACAAGTGAAAATGGCCAAATCCAAGCCGGGGAACATAAGGAATTACCCACACGGTGCAAATTTGAAAAGCCAGAACAATAGTTCAAAGAAACCTATTGGAAAGAGTGTCAAGCTATCGGCAAAGCGAATATACAATAAACCAATTTACTTTTAACGTCTGTCTCAGCATCCACAGTGACTGAACTATAAGGATATCCTAGAGGAGTTGTGAACTCGCTCCCTAGCGCTTATCATGCAAAAGAGCTACCAACTCTACCAACTAGTAAAACAAGTGCGTCATATCTTGTTTCATATCCACGAGTAAAAAAATATGATTATTTATTAACTTCCAAAGCATAGTAAATGTTTCTATCAATTGTAAATATAACTGTGTTTTGTATCAGCATATATTTTGAGAACATATAACAAGATTCACATGTAAATACAAGTATATCATTTGCTCTGAAACAAGAGGCCCTGAGTAAATGGCAAAACTGAAAAGCAATATTAATCTTATTCAAAATAAAGTTAAAAATAGATAGTAATACGACAACAACGTACTACAGTATCGGCAATATTAGTAAAAGTAATATTCATCATCATCATCATCATCATCATCATCAGTTCCTTGAGTTCTGTACAAAAAATAGGGCAGCAACATTCCTCCATTCGTTTCTATCATCAGCAATCTTCACAGCGTTTTCCCATGAAATGCTTAATGCTCTCAAATCCTTATTGAAAAGTATTATTAATCTAATTTAACACTATGTTAAAAATAGATAGTAATAAGACAACAACATCCTATCAGTATTTGAACATCCTCCTCACCTCGTGTAGACATCTGCACTGAGCACACAGCCGATGATGTTGCCGAGATGAGGCACGTTGTTGACATACGGCAGAGCGCTCGTTATCAGCATGTTACGCTCCCCGGGCTGTGGCAAGCTAAATAAATAAATAAATATAAATAAATAAAATACAATAAATTATAAAATTTAAAAATTTAATATAAAAAATTAAATTAAATTAATAAAATAAATAAATAAATAAAATTAAATAAATAAAAAATGTAAAATAAAATAAATAAGGTATAAAATAAATGTGGCACCAACAGAATTAGCTAACCCAAGTCATAAATAAACAAAGCATCAAGTAAAAACATCTGCCAGTCCAAAGAGTAAGACCATGACAAAGAGCATAAATGAAGTAAGGCTAGCTGATATCTCTGATACTAAACCGCTTATCATCAGAGCACAGCACTTTCCATTCATTGCGACAGTAAATAATTATAATTAATATATAATTTAAAGCACTTGACGTTTATATTCGTAAGATCTCAAGTAGACGAGGTTCTACTTCTTTCCTCATTGAATTATTCTGCAAGAACTTTTCACATAGGGTATGAAAACAAAGGCCCGAATAACAGCGGCTGACATAAAATGAGAATCAACTAATGTTTATTTATTTATTTATTTAGTTAGATCACCAAAAAGGGTCATTCAACCCTGTACAGTTCACAAGCAATGCAAACAATCAAGTAAATGCAATAAGTGAACACAATTTAACTGTGAACCATGGTGAACTTAAAACCAAAAATAAAAAGTAAAAATTAAAGAACTGAAATGAAGAAATTCAAAATAAAGAAAATTAATCATAGTAGGTAGCATAATTATACATTTAAGTTCATTATCATTAATAATTATTTAATAAGTACTGAAGAAGATTAATATTGAAACAGTTAACGGAGCGAGATGATCGTAAATTAGATGGAAGGGATAGCCAGTATCTAGGGCCTTGTACAGCGATATACTTTTCGTGACAGAAAGTTCTGAACGATGGTATAGTAAATTCGGAAACTTGTCGAAATTTATAAACAGAATTTACAACATTATTTAATAGCAACGAATAGTTGTAACATAAAGGCATATCATTATGAATAAGTTTATACAGAAATACGCAACAGCAATGTTTATGAATATCACTTAACTTTAAAATTTTAAGTTCTTTAAATATATTGTTCGTATGACTACGATACTCTGCATGATGAATTATTCTAATTGCTCTTTATTGGAGTACTATCAATTCGTTGAGCAGGGTTTTCAAAGCGTCCCCCAAACAGTATTACAATAAATTAGATGCGGATATATTAGACTGTAGTATAAATTTAACATACAATGTTTAGGTAATTTAGTTTTAACCCGATGGAGTAATCCAATGGATTTGGATAATTTTTGTGCAGTATAAGAAATATGATATTGCCATGATAATTTTTCATCAAGAATCACTCCCAAAAATTTAGTCTTATCTATTCTAGAAATGTTGATATCAGCTATGTATATAAGAAAATTTTCAGAATTATTGTTATATTTGTATTTATACCCAAATAGCATGTAATTGGTTTTTTGTATATTTAGGGATAATCTATTCGCTTTAAACCAGTCAGAGTGTTAGGAGTTCAATATTAATTGAATTCACTAGTTTCAAAATATCAGGGTGTGTGCAGCTAATATTTGTATCATCTGCAAATAATATGATGGTAAGAATTTTACTAATCTCAGATATGTCATTGACATAAATCAGAAACAACAAAGGTCCCAATATTAAACCTTGTTGGACACCACATTGAATAGTTCTATAATTTGATTCTGAATTATTATATACCACATATTGCTGTCTATTGGTTAAATAACTTTTTAAAAGTGTATTAAATACTCCCCTAAAACCATACATTTCTAGCTTTTTAAGTAATATTTCATGGTTTAAAGTGTCAAAAGCTTTTGAGAGATCTATGAAAATACCCAAACAAAATTCTTTATTGTCAATAGCTTTAGAAAACCTATCATGAATGTTTAATAGGGCCATATATGTAGAGTGCTTTCTCTTGAATCCGTATTGGGCTGAAGTAATGATTTTGTAATGGTCAATAAAAGAGATCATTCTAATGGCAATAATTTTCTCAAATATTTTAGAGAAGCAAGTTAAAAGACTGATTGGTCTATAATTTGAAATTTCGTTACTAGGACCTGACTTCTGAATAGGACATACTTTGGCAATTTTCATTTTACTCAGAAATGTTGCATTCATAATACATAGATTTAGTACAATTGCTAAAGGTTTGGCTAGGTAATAGATTATACTTTTAGAAGAATGGACGATACGTCATCGAAACCTGCACTCGAGGTATTTTTTATAGATTGGACTATGTTAATGATTTCATATTGATCGGTTAGATAGAGAGCACATGTGTTGGAGATTTTAATTTTGTCTGAAATGAAATCATAAAAAGACTTTTTTGATTTATGGATTTTATCAGCTAGGGATTTTCCTATTCCAATAAAATAGTCATTAAAACTCTCAGATATAACTTTTTTATCAGATACCATTTCACTATTTAAATTAAAACATTCCTGAATAGATTTAGACTTATTTGGTTTTAAAATGCTATTAATGCACTGCCATGTTTTCCTAGGGTCATGTTTATATTTAAGCAATTGATCTGAATAAAATTTCCTTTGCGCAATTGTTAAGAGTGAGTTTAATTTATTCCTATCAGCAATAAACTTGAGTTTATTTTCATATGTATTTGACTGCTTATAGACTTTATAAAGTTTAGTTTTTCATATGTATTTGACTGCTTATAGACTTTATAATGTCACTGTTATAAACTGACAATTAACTAATGTCACTGTTACAAACTGAGAATTAACTAATGTCACCGTCATAAACTGTGAATTAACTAATGTCACTGTCATAAACTGAGAATTAACTAATATCACCGTCATAAACTGAGAATTAACTAATGTCATCGTCATAAACTGAGAATTAACTAATGTCACCGTCATAAACTGAGAATTAACTAATGTCACCATCATAAACTGAGAATTAACTAATGTCACCGTCATAAATTGAGAATTAACTAATGTCACCGTCATAAACTGAGAATTAACTAATGTCACCGTCATAAACTGAGAATTAACTAATGTCACCGTCATAAACTGAGAATTAACTAATGTCACCGTCAAAAACTGAGAATTAACTAATGTGAAATTATATATTATGAGAACATTACGCACAGAGGAGTTGGTCTCTCTTTTCTCAGTGGCACAGTTTCTATACCGTGCAGAAACACTTTCTCAGCGGCCTCCAACTCTTCCTTGCTCACTGCACTCGTCGCAGCTTCCTTTACAACAAAATAAAACATTCAACACTTCTAGTTTCTAATTCTTTTTTGAAATACATAAACGTAAACTATTTGTCCCTTACAAATCTTTAACTTAAAATAATTATTTTTGCAATACATAAAGTAAACTATTTATCCCTTAAAAATCTTAAAACTTAAAACCAGTCCAACAGGACTATTAAGTAACAGTAGTGCTCATTAATTATGCAAGCAAATATAGAAGTAAAGAATAAAGAAGAGCAAAGCAGACATTAATATTTCAAAGCAATACAGTAAAGCAGATAATTTTCAGTAATTTGCATAAATACAATTATTAAAGCTAAAGCTGGTAAATCTAAGGTTAACGTCAGTTTCCTCACTCGAAAGCGATGTCAGTGACGGCGAGCCAGGAACTATTAACAACTATATTCACAATTAGAGAATTGCCTACCAAATAGTCTAAATTGCACATATAACATATTTGTACAAAAGGTGTGGAAGTTGGACAATTAGATCATAAACCTCCTACAGCAGCATGCATTTCTTCATCAAAAATCAGGAAGTGATAAGTCTAAGGAAGGCAACAGGAAACAACCTCAGAAGCTATATTTTTTCAAAGCTATAAGCTACATAAGGTACGGATAAAGTAAGGCACCGCCCTACTGAAGAGATTAGCTTGCTGATCTAGTGAGTGCAATATATATATGGAGCAGGAAAGCAGAGATACGAGTATGAATATATACCTTGGATCTACCACTTAGCTTAACACTACAGAGAGAGGGAAAGATATAATTTCTAGAATAAATAAAAAAATAAAATAAATAAATTTTAAAAACTTCTATTTAGAAAAATAACTACATGATAATACATCTTATAAATTTACTAATATTTTACATAACATGTACAGTACTTCGGCATTACAAGCAACAGCCAGATAATACCTCCATCTCTGGAGCAGCACAATGATTCACTTTTTCAGTCGCCATCTTGACCTCATTCTTCATCTTTCCATCCTTCTTTGTCTTACCAACAGGTTTAACGTTGTTGTCAGCCAAATTCAATTGAGACGATAGGGCTCTCTAAAATAATACAGTAAAAATATATGAGAAACTACAGCAAGCATACATCACATCATCGTTACAATACAATCATTTCTGCCGCTTTGACTTATGCAGAAGCAACTTAACAATATTTAACAATCTATGCCCTACTTTTGCATTTGAGAAGCAATTTAAGAACAACGAAGCTAAGTCACCCTAGCATTCAAATTTCAACATACACATTAAAAGCTCTGTTAGTGCTAAATTTTTAGCAATTCATTTGTACAGCAAATCTAAATCAAATCACAAAAAATCTTTTTTAGCTACAACAACAGCAGCAAGAAATAACTTTAAAATGACAGCTAAAATTTCAATTAAAGTTCTCATATCTCACTTAAATACTATATTTCAGTACATTTCTGACTACACAGGAACTACAGTTATACAAGACTATTCTGTTTGTTCGATGGAGAGCAGAAAAGACAACTAGAATGTGGAGGAGTTATACTTACGCAAGGAAAAAGAGGAAAGGAAAAATAGGCAGGGGCAGGCTGAGATTAGGTATGTTAGATGATTTAAAGACCCACTCATATGTGGAAATGAAGAGGAAGGCGGAAGACAGAGAAGAGTGGAGGCGTTGCATACCACGGACCTGCCAGTAGGCATAGCACTAAGAGAGAGAGAAAGAGATACTTACGCACAGGTCGTCCCACTTGGTGTCTTTGAGAACAGCGGCCAGGCTGCTCTGAACAGCAGCGTGTGAGCCAAGCCCATCGAACCATTCCGTCAGCTTAGGATTAGCACGCCTCAGATCTAGTGAAGTCATTGATATAGCCGTTAAAGTGAGCACGCATTACAGTGTAATGATCAACTATGTTGATATCTATCACTTTTAATCTTCTTCTTCAGTGCACTGCCAAGTGCCAGGCTCAAGGTATATATTCATACTCAAAGTCTATTTTCTTGCTTCATAAGAGCACTCCTTAGATCAACAAGTTAATTCTTTCACAAAGTCTATACCTTATCCATACCTTATGTAGCCTATAGCTTGGGAAAAGTATAGTTTCTGAGATTGTTTCCCATTGCCTTCCTCATTTAGGTGGATTAATTACCATTTAATCCTGGGGAAAATATTTCATGGTGAGGTGGGTTCCCTCTTGCCATCCTCAGCTCCTGCCTTTAGTCGCCTCTTACGTACACGCGACAGATTGTTTGCAGTTGCCCTATTCTGCAGTGGTCCATCCACAACAGAGTACAACTCTTTTAATATAAGATGTTTAAACCGTTAGGCTATTTAGACCATTTTCCGTATAACCAGTCCAGTGAATAGCCGAGATTTTACTCTCAGATCAGATGGGATTCGAACCAACGAGAGTTCAATTCACCTCAGGATCTGTCATTTAAAACTTCATGATGTTACCCCTACACTATTAGGACATTCAATAATAATAAAATAAACACCATTGTAGACACAATAAAGGTATAGCGTTTCTAGATCTCTATCATATTTTAAATTGCAATTAATATTTACAAAAAATATTTAATTCAGAAAGTATTAATATTTTTATTAAACATTTATATTAGCATGTAATATTTCTCTCTAATCTTACATTTAGGTGAGATAGCTATACGATAGCATCTGACGAGCAACTTCATGAATGGAATCATAACACGTGTCCTATAATTTTTCCTGTTTTTTTGATCACCAGATAGGCACCGTTTACGATCTTTTTCTTTCTCTTCAGCACGTCTTTTTCAGATCGTTTGGGGCGAATCGATTTGTAGTGACAAGTGATGCAGGACGTCCTTGTCATCATCCTTGTATGAGGAAACGGACGTTAAACCTTTATTATTACTATTAAGTATGGGAATGATAAATTAACAATTGAGGAACTAATTGGCCTTGCACTTCCTTTAATCCAAATCACCAATAGATAAATCAAAATAATAATCTACTACCTCAGAACCAGTAGTAAAGTGTTACTCAACCTGGTAGAGGACTAAGAGTGGAGAGGAGAGGATAGAGACTGCACCAAAGAATCACAGCAGCTGCCCGAGGCTCCTGCACATTAAACAGCAAAGTGCAAAGATTCTCCAATTAATTATCTAATTATCTAAGGACAAATGAGAGCTGTCACTGTCTCTAGACAAATTCTACCTTGCCCAATCATCAACTGCTGATATTATAAAGTTAGCTTCGTTTAACCGGTATGCTCAGATAATGCAAATCCCCGCAGTCACCGGTCAGTAGTTGACCACATGTAAACAAACTGACCAGATGACCACAGGGTGGTCCACACAACTGACCACTTTCAGGACCCCTGCACTTTCATCATTGCTAGGAAATAATAAGAACTAAATATTCCACTGGTATAACATTTATGATTTAACAAAATTAATTATTGAGAGGCAAAGTCAACAATAAAATATTATAAAAAAACAATAGTATAAGAACTTAATCGACTGCAAGTCAAAACGTCGGTTACATCAATGTGCCCGTAGCACTCAGATAATGCAAATCCCTGCAGTCAATGGTCAGTAGTCGACCACATGTAAACAACTGACCAGATGACCACAGTGTGGTCCACACCATTGACCACTTTCAGGACCCCTGCACTTTCATCATCGTTGCTGATCAGGACACTCTAATCACCGCTTGAGATGACAAGCCCAGAATCATATAAACCCTGGCAGAAAGGAGCAAATTAAAAACCATGAGGATATTAAAAATACAAATAAAGATAAAAAACATTAAAACAGTAGAATCATTATATTATGAAACTTTGAAGAATTGCAGAAGCCTGTTTATACATTGATATATAAATGAAAAAAGGAAATTTAAATAATCATACAAGCATAATTTGCAAATACTGTGACAAAAATTCTACATTCAATATTTAAGTAGCTTTTGCACTAACAAACCAGAGATTGTTAATTATTTATTATCCAAAATAAATGTATTTCTAAAGGCATTTTTAAATTCTTTGAACAAACATATTTTATATATTAAAATTGTTGTCTGTAGGAATGTCATGCATAATTATCTGAACGGTTCCCTCCTCGTACATACATATTAAAGAGATTTGTTTCAGTATTAGTAAATAAAATACTTCAAGCATACATATGACATTAAATCATTCATTTATAACGCTAGCAATGATTATTAATGAGTGAAAACTTACCGAAGTGACAGTAATGACAGCATTTATCTCATCTGGGATTAGACGAAGAAATTGCTCGACTGTAGAAACCAGATCTTTCTTTTCCTTCTCTGAACTCAACGCAAGCTTCTGTACCAGCGGCTGCATTTAACAGTATCAAATTTATCAAATATAAATTATTATTCATATAAAACAGATAACATCATTGCCAGCAAAACATTTAATTTACTAACATAGATTAGAAAAATGAACCAGTCAATCAAAGCCAAGCTCTATCAATAGACAACAAAATAACAATCTGCAACAATACAAAATTATTAACAAATTTCATAAATTACCCCAATGGAATGAAGGATTAGTAACTTCTCAAGAGAGTCTTTACCAGCTATGACAGTATCTACAATTTATTATGAAGGTATGTAAAGTAAAGAAGCATAATATAGAAATGATCCACTAGGTTGATATCCATAACTTTTAATACCACATGTTTAATCCATTAGGCAATTTAGTCCATTTTCCGTATAGCCAGTCCAATGAATGTCTGAGATTTTACTCTCAGATAAGCGTGGTTGGGACTCGAACCCACGAGAGTTCAATTCACCTCAGTATCTACAATTAAAACGTCATGACGTTACCCCTACGCTGCTGAGACATTAATCTAAATATGTCTAAGTACGTCTGCCACAATTACAATAAACCAAAAATGTTTTGTAAATGAGTTGTAAACCTTTAGCTGATTTGACTCCCATGCACATAAAACATCAAGACATTCAGAACTCTCTTCAACACCTTTCTCAAGTGACCAGATATATCTGAATGGCACAATACAGTTACATAGTTTAACCTATATATCTGAATGGCATAACACAGTTACATAGTTTAACCTATATATCTGTATGGCATAATACAGTTACATAGTTTAACCTATATATCTGTATGGCATAATACAGTTACATAGTTTAACCTCCCTCCAGTACACTTTCCAAGGTACAGATCCATTACACCTATCTATATAGGTAAAATGGTTTCAGCTTCTCTATTCAGCACACTCAGATCAATCAATAAGGCAGTTGGTGATAGATAATTTCAGTGAGTAATTAATTAATTTCAGCAAATATGCTCAATCAATGAAGTTTTATAAAATGAGGCGATAAAAAATACTAGTGAAGAGATGAAAATACAAAACATTTCCTTAAAAATTACATCAACACAGTGCACATTTATCAACATTATAAAGTCCTTTAGTAGCTATAACATAAATTAATGCTAGGTCATTAAAAGTAATGAAATTAAAGAAAATAGGAATTTAGAATATTTAAATTTGATTTTATAACATCTACAAATAACTGTAGCCTTAAAACCACAAACATTACGATTAATTTTAAAAATCTACAAGAATCACAAAGTTAATTACTCACCGACATGACTCGTTAGGCCCAAAATTGTAAACATGCGGCGCCACTTCTAAAACCGGCAAAGTGTGAGAGGTAAACTGAGGAGAGATCTTCTCTAGATGCAATAAATACAGAAAATGATCGCAATATAAAACACAATGATTTATTTAACATTATTCACACAATACAATAAGACAATTTTATGCTCAGCAGTAATTCAGCCAAATCTATTACAAGAGGTTGCTATGACACTACTCACATCGACTTACAGCTCTAGATATGTTAAGACTACTCTAAGTTTTTCTTTTTGTATTACAAAAGCAATGCACACAACTAAGGCTCTCATAATTTTGACAAATGTTCTCAGTTACTGTTTAGAAATGTTGGATATTTCCTATTTTAATGTATATCCAAAACACATTTTTGTTGGTAATAGGTCATATTTTTATAAAAAAATAAAAAAAATAAACAAGCATTATAGTGAATAATCAACTATGTTGATATCTATCACTTTTTAATATCACATGTTTAAACCGTTAGGCAATTTAGACCATTTTTGGTAGAACCAGTCCAATGAATAATAGACTTCAAAACAATACAATACAAAAATACAATACAAACAATAAAATACAGTGAATGATAGACTTCAAAACCTACAGATGTTACGTAATCCGCCAAATTTAGTCCAGGAGATCCTGATATCAAGTCCAGAAGAAATCAAAAGGATACTTAAGGAACGCTATAATGGTCATAGATAATCATGAAATTGGTTAATGAACTAATAAATGGCGACTAAATGACAAAAGAGTTAAGCATAGGCTTGGCATTAGACTTTTTCGAGTCTGTGCAGAGTGTAAAACAACTAAGAATTGAATTAATTACAAATTGAAATCAGCTAGTGTGGGTAATGATGACCTATGCCCACTATCTATTCTGAAAGTGTTAATAACCAATGTTACAGTTTCAAAAAAAGGCTAACACACCGCTGGAATAGTCTGATTAAGAACTTTAACATACATGTATTTTACAACATAGTGAACAAGTATGAGAATTTTAACATTAAAATAAATTAAGGTTTCATTTACATAAGTTAACATTAAAACTCCAGTTGACATTTTTTAATCCAATATGACGAATGATGCAATCCATTTGATCATTACAGCTATTAATTTTCAGGTTAAGACTATATCACAGACAGCTAATAATGCAATATCAAACGTATTACACTATAAAAAATAATTTCTATTACGTTCAAATCTAATATTGCCTTAATAAATGAATTGAATTACAATTAACACTCGGCTAATTCAAGTAAATGTAAAGCCGGCTGAATTACTACCACGAAACATGCCATCGCGTATGGTAAGAAGTTTTCTAAAAACAAACCTTCTTTGTTAACTAATATTCTGTCAATCTTACATCCCGTCAGTTCAGATGCTATGAATAGCTTACAGGCGTCCAGATTACCGAAATTATAGTAAATCTTCATTTTATAAGGATTAAATGTTAATTCTTATAAAAAATACTCAAATGTAAACACGATAACACAAAGAACTCGAACATACCAGCAGTGTGGCCATGGAACATCCAGCAACAGCAGAAGACAACAATAACAACGATGTCAAAATGGGAACAAAAACGATGACAAAATCGGGCACTATTGAGACCAATCTAAGCCCATGAAAATTGAACGAAAAGAACGTCCAAAACGGTGTAAAATCAACTATTCAAGAAACCGTCCAAATTCAGATTATGATTAGAGCAACAACAATAATATGACTAAAGCGCTACTGTTGTCCAAGGCACGATGCTTTCTAGCACTATGAAACCAAAATCTAGTCAAAGGGAGAAAGTAAGGGCCAATAAAAGATACACATCCAAAATCTGTGCAGTCAGTCCAATGATTGAGTCACTTAATTCATGAACCTTGAGATTAACGCAGAAATGAAAGACGCTCAATTAAGTTATGGGCTCGGAAGGGCTTTTATAATTTAGCCTAGTTATACTGGTTCAAAGTCTGTAAAACTTTAGGCAAATCATAAACTTTCTAATTATTATACATGTATATATATTTATCATATATATATATATATATATATATATATATATATATATATATATATATATATATATATATATATATATATATGCTTTCAAATATTTATCATTAACTTAACATATATATATTTACTATCACGATATATATATATGAAGATCATATATATATATCATATATATATAAGTATATAATATATATTTTCACTTTATATACGGTTTATTCTGTACACGTTTTATTATGGCCTAACTGCTTAGAGGGCTACGATATGCACAATATAATATAAGCTGATGTTAAGATAATAATCTATTAATAGAGATAAGGCTGCTGGCTGACCTGAGAAACAGACAAAAGAGAGAGAGAGAGAGAGAGAGAGAGAGAGAGAGAGAGAAAGAGAGAGAGATAGTATAGAGGCAGTGGCGTAGCGAATTTTCTGAAGCTAGAAGTTGGGGGGGGGGGTAGAAACACTCTCAAAATTATGATGACCTGACGTGTGAGACGTTTATACCAGATAGGAGCCAGACCTGGGGGCATTCCAACCGATTTGGCTACGCTACAGCTTAGTGAGATACGTAGCAGGGGATAAGATTGATAAAACAACTGTATAATTATTAAATTTATAGCCTGATTCTTTTTTTCTACCCAAGTTAAGTTCAAATATCTACATACTTTAAGTAGTCACTGAGATCTATCGACCTTAAAATTTAATTTTATAGCTGAAATGTTCCTACAAATAACTGAATTTTCCTTTCATCCTCGAGTAGCTATTATCTGAGCGTATAGCGGCGCAGGCGCATGCAGCAATGCGTCACTGACTTAGGCCTAGGACCATAGGCGCAGCAACAGCTGCCGGTAAACGGAGTTGTTCTAACTTCTTTGCCGGCGCTGCTGCTGAAATTAAGAGTAGCTAAACTCAATAATTAACTTAATTAACTCTTAACTAATTAACTTAATTAATTAATTAACTTAACTCTTAATTATGGAGTAGCTTACTTAGTTAACTTAGTACTGAATGTTTTGGCCTGTATTTATCTTAATTGTGTTAAATTAGTTACTGAATATTTACATTCTTATTTAAATTGAACAGAATTACGTTGTTGTTAACATGGATACACACATACAGTATGTAATGACATGCGGCGCATGTTGCAGTTTTTCTTGCTTAGTTTCTGTTTTTGTAGTTTTAGTTATCTCTTCCTTCGCCTCTCCGCTATTACTGGTGATGCTGCCATTTGATAGTGCATCGCAAACAACCGTTGGAGAAGTAAGAATGATCTTCCAACATCCTGGATATTTATTTTCATTCAAAGCTGTCAACACTCGATCTTCCAAGATGGTTTCCCATTCAAGTACTAACCGGGCCCGACGTTGCTTAATTTCTTTCATTGACGCGCCGCTAAACCAATTGCATTGAATTCCGACCAATGCATATTTAATAGCAACAACGCTGTATTCAGGTGGTCAGATTAAGTTTGAATTCTTCGGTTTATGGGATTTGATGTGGATAGAATAGCAGCTGCTCTTCTAGTTTAGCAGCTGCTGTTAGCAAACAGCAGACACCAGCTGCCTCTGATTGTAGCCAGCAGTTTAGCAGCAGCTGTCAGCAGCAGCGGCCACAGCTGCCTCTTCTAGCAGCCAGGAGTTTAGCAGCAGCTGTCAGCAGCAGAGACCACAGCTGCCTCTGCATGCAGCCAATAGTTTAGCAGCTGTTGGTAGCGGATCATGATTGCTGCGGAAAGTTAAGTGCAGTATGTGAGATAAAAGTCAAATCAAGGAATTGAGTAGGATTCAATAACTGTGCGAAATTTGGTGAACAATTACGTCTATTTAAATAACAGGTCGAATAGTTAATAGTTTTACAATAGGCCTATATAAAGTATGTCCTTGCCTACTTCTTATTGAACTGTTTAAACAGAATCTCATGCATATGGTTGAGAAAATTAAGGAATAATGCACGTGCTTTGAAAAAAGCGAACAATCAAGATCCAAACTTAAGATATATTACAAACGGCATTGTGAAAAATTCCAATCAATAGATTTTGTTCTCACTAAAAATACATAAATTTAATTAAATAAATTATAATTTATTTAGCGTGTGAGAAATCTCATCTCAATGTATTCACATATCGTAAGAGATTAAAACTAGGATGAGCTTAACCTGATCAATGGAATGCCTATTAGTAAGTGTAAAATAGATTTATAATGAGAGTGGATAAGAGACGATAACTTGGACCTGCGTTTAGCCTTATGTAGGCTTACATGAACGTAGGCCATACTATAGGTGTATATTTGTGGAACTTAAATAATTATACAAGGACCTTTACACAAGCGGTTAGGCATACGAATATTTTTCTGCTAGAGTCATCGGCTGGAGACAGTGGCGATGTAGGTAAGATGTTCGATCGCGGATCAGTATGTGCGGGGTTCAAATCCTGGGCTCGCCCGTCTCTGGAATCGCTTTCGTGTGAGGAAATTGACGTTAACATTGGCTTTATCAGCTTTTTCAGAGTGGAGAGAGATAGAGAGAGCGAGAGAGAGAGCAATCGAGAGAGAAAGAGAGGAAGAGGGAGCGAGAGAGAGAGAGAGAGAGAATGAGAGAGAGGGAGAGAAAGAGAGAGTCCATTGAGACAGAGAAGGAATAAAAGTTACATACATACGATTAAAACTAATGATTTTCATTGATCAGCAGAATATATTTTGCACATATAATATCATATATAATAAAATTTATGATAAATATATTCCTAAAGTTCAAACAATCAAAATCTAATGGTTAGTATGACATAAAAGTTAATCAATATAGACGTTATTATTCTAATCCAAACTAACTTTAAGCTCTTCAGCTTTTATTGTCGATTAGATCAAGGATTACACGTACTAATAGGCAGTGGAACGATGTCATTCCGTGTGGTTCGTCAGAGTAGGTTCAGGCACGTCTTTGGACAGGCACTGAAGAAGGACCAATGTTACGACAACATAAGAATAACCAAGAGCTCATGGGATTCAACATTTTGTGCCGTGAACCCTAAGTACGTGGCTATAATTACAGAGGCGGCTGGCGGTGGAGCATTTCTCGTGGTCAATGTGGAAAAGGTATGAGTTTAGAAACTCTTTGCTTCTCTTTTTTCTCTTTTCTTTCCTCTTTCTCTATAGTAAAGTTCAGGGGCAAGGGTTTTGTAAAGCGCTGTCTGTGAATAGGTTTAGGAATAAATTAGACTGTGTAATTGGCTGGAGCCAGTAGCGATGTCAAGTCGGTATGATATTTGACCGCGATCAGTAGGTGCGGGATTCAAATCCTGGGGCTAGCCGGTCACTGGCATCGCGTTCGAGTGAGGAAACTGACTTTAACATAAGCTTTCTAAAAAATGAAGTTTGATTGGAGACTGGCATATGCTGACTCAGACGTCGACTGATAACGTGATACAATTGCCGTGTGAATCAAATGCTATATCTTCTAGACTCTAGAGCTCATGGAGGGTTGATTCTGTATATGAGCCTGTTGTCAAGGTCGCTATATATATATATATATATATATATATATATATATATATATATATATATATATATATATATATATATATATAGCGATATAAAACATTAACATAGTAAATTAGCAAAGTGCTAAAAAACTCGGAGCCGCCACCTGAAAGCAAAAAACAATTGGGAGCCGCTGGGTTAAGCAGGTTGGGAACCACTGCTTTATAGGATGAATCTTTACGCCGGCTCTTCGCTGTTGACTCTTGACTAATAGTTGAATAAAATACTATGAAGATAATCATAGTATTTCATAATCATAATCAAAGAAGATAATTATAGTATTTCATAATCATAATCAAAGAAGATAATCATAGTTAAATTTCAAGAATATTCAATATCCCAATCAAATCCAGAGTCTTCTGAAAACCAATCGGCCATGACATCTTTCAGCAATAGAATAAAGGAATTACTTAGTATTAACTAATCAGTTTTGCGCAGAGACTATATCACTGCACGTGGGTCTGCGAACACTGAAGATGATAAATCATAAATTTGTGCTTTTAAGAAGAACTATCGATAACTGATGGTTTATATCTCCTTTGAGAGGAAATCGTAGTGTGTAAATAGATTAAATTGGCAATATATACGAAAATCTAGAGTAGCAGTTAATCCCAGCTGTTCTAGAGTAGTAGTAGGCCCAGCTGTTCTAGACTAGCAGTGAGCCCATCTGTTCTAGAGTAGCAGTAAGCCCAGCTGTTCTAAAGTTGCAGTAAGCCCAGCAGTTCTAGAGTAGCAGTAGACCCAGCTGTTGTATAGTAACAGTAGGCCCAGCTGTTGTAGAATAGTAGTAAGTGCAGCTGTTGTAGAGTAGCAGTAAGCCCAGCTGTTCTAAAGTAGCAGTAGGCCCAGCTGTTCTAGAGTAGCAGTAAGCTATGCTAAGGTTAGGCGCGCTGCATGCCGGAGTGAATGGCTGCCTCGGATTACTGGGATACTTTCCTGTAGCTACGCGGCGGCTTCCGTCCTGGAGTTTTAATAAACTGGAATGAACTCTGTACGTTCCACCTCAATTCAAATTAAAAGCAAAGTTGATGGGCCACAATTAGTAGATAATTCTTTTACCACAAGGATACTCTCTGAGTCAGACTGGCTTAGATTCTAATTTTGGGCCTCCTTACCTTGCACGTATATTAGAGTTACTATTTATTCCAATCAGACACTTTGCTTTATGGAAAGAACTCAAGATCTAAGAAATCGATATAATCAACTTAACGGAATATTATTTTAATTATTGATTTAAGCATAATTTCGAAGTTTCACATCAACGGTACGATTTAATTGTTTTAATTCAATCTCGCACACCATCAGTGGTACCTACTTATCAGTTGAGGCATAATTTACTTTGCTTCGGTACCATAGTGCTCAATGTTTTTCTGCCATACTGCAAAATATTGTCATTGACGACAGTAGCACTCTAGTTCTGTTGTTGTTGTTGCTGTTGTTGTTGAAATAGAATGTGATGTGGAATCCCAATCCAACCGGACGAAATATCAACCTAGGTTTCCTAACCTTCCCATCTGTTTTGCAGTGTTTTACTCCAGTTACCTGCTAACTGGAAGCTCCAGCAGCGCTGAAAGTTGTTGCAAGGCTGTAGTCGAGCCTTATTAGGCCACCAGTGAGTCTTGTATGTACATCGCACTTAGCATTGCTATCAGCTGATGCGTGATATCATTCCATAGCACTTCACGCCTCCCCCATATAAGTACGTCGATATCAAGCTTATAGATCAATCATGCAAATACTAATAATAAAAGAATAATTATGCTAAGGTTTTTAACGTTTTCTCGTACAAAAGGGTGCAAGTAGTTTTTTCTTGATATTTAAGTATTTTCTGAAATAGCTCTCTAGCACGCAAGCAATTAGCGTGTATACGAGTATATATGTATATGTATATTATATATATATAATATATATATATATAATTATATTATATATATTAGATATATATTATATATATAATAATATATTATTATGATATATATATATAGCTTATTTCATTACACTCAATGCAAGACAAGAAACAAACTATATCAATCATACATTGACACAGCGTGCTAAAAAAAGCTGACAAATTAGACGCAAGCAATGGCTCAACGTGCTGAATAAGCAACTTGATTTGTTCTAACGACAAAAGTGGTTCGAATGTGTTAAAATCAAGTCTCTCTCTCTTAGTGCAATGCCCTGGCAAGATACAGTTAGTTCTATTAATATCGTTGACGCAGTATTTATCAAGCATTGGCAACAACTCTCCATTAAAATAATTAAAGTATTTACAGGTAGTATCAGAAAGATTTAATTTCTTCAAAAAATTAAATCTTCTATTTGCAATCTTTAGTTCAATCGGCAATTGACCCGAAAAAATCTGACATTGATTAATTGTTTTCTTATCGAATGTACGAAATAACTTGCTATACAATTGAGAATTTTTGAGCATTTTCTAGGCCCTGAATCAGAGACTTTGCCAATTCTACACATTCAGAACCATACAGCAAAATAGGTGCACAATATGATTCAGCAAGTGAGATCACTACAGAAGGTGCAGCGTTGCCCCCAATTTTGCTGAAGATAGCGTTAAGTGCCCTAAAAGATTTATATTTACGATTTAGAATATTAATTTTGAAACTTTTGATTACACCAAAACTAATCCCAAATAACGTATTTCATTAACCCACTCTATGCTTCTGTAATCAATTATCATATTGATGGGTTTAATATTATGTCTAGGACCAATCAATTCTAATGCAGAATGTTTACTACAATTAACACTTAAACCTACATTAGCTAATTCATTTGTGATGATTTCAATTAGGGACTGTAAATCTATAACAGTCAACGATAATAATATTAAATCGTCCGCATACATAAAAATAATATTAAATCGTCCGCATATATATATATATATATATATATATATATATATATATATATATATATATATATATAGATGTATGTATATATATATATATATATATGTATACATATATATATATGTATATATATATATGTATACATATATGTGTATATATGCATATATATATATATATATATATATATATATATATATATATATATATATATATATATATATATAGATAAACTAGTCCAAATACTATACTATAATTATCACTGCGAGTACTTATCATTATCACTGAGAGTACTTATCATTATCACTGAGAGTACTTAACATTATCACTGAGAGTACTTATCATTATCACTGAGAGTAGTTATCATTATCACTGAGAGTACTTATCATTATCACTGAGAGTACTTAACATTATCACTGAGAGTACTTATCATTATCACTGCGAGTACTTAGCATTATTACTGAGAGTACTTAACATTATCACTGAGAGTACTTATCATTATCACTGAGCGTACTTATCATTATCACTGAGAGAACTTATCATTATCACTGAGAGTAGTTATCATTATCACAGAGGGTATTTATCATTATCATTGTGAGTACGTGTCACTATCACTGTACGCACTTATCTATATCACTGAGGTTATTCGTGGCGCATTCGTGATAATCAATTAAATTAATTTATTATTTAAAATCAAAACGTATCTCTGCGCATACACGCAATTGTCTCAGTGATCCAAAAATTCCAACTCAAAATAGTAAACCTTCCTTTCATTCAAAGAGTTCATTTCAAAATATGTTATTACATTATAAAACATCAGCAAACCTTCCTTTCGTTCAAAGAGTTTGTTTCCAAACAAGTTATTATTATAAAACATCAGCAAATCAGATGACTAAGTGATTGACTGCACTAGCTAATTGTGATATTATTTTGACCTCTGGATAAACGTCAGTAGATCTGAAACTTTAGCAGCAAGATTAGAACAGAACTGTACTCTAAGCAGGAATTAATCGATATTGCCTCTTACCTACATGTGAATTTTAACTATAAGTTATTGATATCGCCTCATAGTTAATATGAACTTTATCGCTTGGTATTTAATTACATGTAGACCGTTGTTGGAATTTAGTTTCATGCAAAAGCGAAATTTAAATTATATAGCGTAAACCATTTAAAGCAAATGTTAGGTTTTCCGGTAATCATATATTTTGTTAGTAGAGCAGATTACATCATATTTATTTCTCTCATCTGATACTTTGGCCTGACACTCTCGCCTGACACACACCTGACACCCTCGCCTGACACTCTCGCCTGACACTCTCACCTGACACTCTGACACAAACTAAAATAAGATGAGCGTGCTAACTTAAATTGTACAAGAAATTGTAATCTAAATTCAGAAATATTGTAAGTGTATATTGACAACCCTCGCTATTTACAATCTCTATTGCAATGATCTAAAACGAAACTATATAGCAGCTGATGCTAGTAAAATATACAACAAAACCATCCTATTCGAGCATCATCTAAGTCTACAATTAACCAAGTCTATTTAAATAAACGCCTCTGAAATTCTAACAATATACATGTATATACTATGTACAAATAATAGCATAATAGTATATAATAGTATATTCTATGTACAAATAATGATGGGAGCACGCTAAGGCGACTATTAGTGATTGATTGATTGGTAGACTTATGACGTAATTACCTCGTCGTGGATGATGGGAGCACGTTAAGGCGACTGAGCATTCGTGATTGATTGATTGATAGATTGATGACGTAATTACCTCGTCATGGATGATAGAGTCACGCTAAGGTGACTATTCGTGCTTGATTGATTGGTAGACTGATGACGTAATTACCTCGTCATGGATGATGGGAGCACGCTGCTGTCATAGACTGGCTGTTCGTGCACAGCCAGTCTCTCTTCCAGACTCTTGCCTGACACTCTCACCTGACACTCTCGCCTGACACTCTCACCTTACACTTTGATCTCATACTCTTATTACACTTCTGATAGTCTCACCTAACGTTCTGGTCTAACATCTATCCTAACAAAAAACTATATCATCTGACATTACCTTTTTAAATAAAAAGTAATATTGCGTTTGCATGAGTATTCAGAGGTAAAGACACTTAGGCTAGAGCAGTGGCGATGTCGGTAGGACACTCGACCGCGGATCAGTATGTGCGGGGTTCAAATCCTGGGCTCTCCCGTCACTGATGTCGCTTTCGAGTGTGGAAATTGACGTTAACATTAACTTTACCAGCCTTTTTGTCACTGTCTCTGACTTTTTCTATTTCTCTTTCTCTTTTTGAGCTCTTTCTCACTTTCACTATTTCCTTTTTTCTACTTTTCTAACTCCTCACTTGCTTTCTCTCATTCTAAATACCCCTCTAGGCTCTCTTTGTATCTGTTTCTGAGTCTGTCTGTTTGTCTGTGTGTCTCTCTGTATGTCTGTCTGTCTGTCTGTCTGTCTATCTCTCGGTCTCTCTCTCTCTCTCTCTCTCTCTCTCTCTCTCTCTCTCTATCTGTCTTTGTGACTGTCTGTCTGTCTGTCTGTGTCTACACAAGACGATGAAAGACCGTTTAATGTACGAGCGCAGCTGTTTAGCTGGCTTGACTCACCACTCTCTTACCTCATGCAGTCGTATTTTCGCTAACAAATCGCGCTCATTTCAATCCAGTACCTATAAACTTGCAGTGTAGATCCGCGGATAAATCAGTTCCGTGTTTATTTACACCACTGCGGGTTTATCAACATGACGAACAAGTTTTCCCATCTATCCATGTGGTGGTGTGGTCTTGCGAATTCTTACGACATTACTAAAGGTTGATGCTAGAGCTGATGCTCAGAGTTGATGCTCATAGTCAGGAATATTCGCATTTTTAAATGTGGCGCATGTTGCGTCTACAGTTTATGAGGACGTGAACTTTCGTGCGCAGTTTCCAGAATGATGTTCACAGTTTGGCGCTGTCAGTCAGTGTTTGTTATGATCTAGGTTTAGTTCAGTATGTTTAAAGTTAACTTCTCTACGTGTAGAGTGTATTAGAAAAAGTTCTGCAGTCTTTGCCCTCGAAGAATGAAAGAGATGTTTTTCTCTATACTTAGATTGGGACGCAATATTTATTATTTATTATTAACGCGTGTTTTTCGCTGATACCATTTAGAAGATTGACTGAAAAACTTTTATCTATACAGCCCAGTAGATATATCTAAATTAAACTGCCATATAATATACCAATTAAATATTATTAGGGTCATAAAACTAGCTAGTGGTTGAGGCATGCTATGTGAAATAGCATCAAAAATATCACATGAGCTAAACTAATGCTTTGTTAAAGGTTTAAATTATGTGAGAGGATCAATTTTATGATTTATGGCTGTGCTCGTAAATAGGCTTGAAAGAATACTTTTTGAGTAATGTGTAACATGGACCTGCCATTTGACATATCTCTAAAAAGAGCGGCTAAATATTTTCGGATGTTATCTTGTATATCACGCACATGTCTCGCACACCGCAGAGCCTAGGTGAGCAGCGAGACGGACGTTAAATCCAAGTCTTTATTACCTTTCGACAGATCTGTCGAATCGGACAATCTACGAACATCTTAACGACATGTCGGTAAGATATTCCACCGCGGATCATTATGTGCGGGGTTCAAATCCTGACCTCGCCCGTCACTGACATCACTTTCGAGTGAGGAAACTGACGTTAACATTTGCTTTTCTTTATGTAGATCGGTAGAGTGGACAGAGACGCTCCACTGGTCTGCGGCCACAAGGCGGTTGTCCTTGACATTCAGTGGTGCCCACACAATGATGACGTCATCGCTAGTGCGAGTGAGGATTGCACTGTCAAGGTCTGGCAGATACCTGATGGTGGGTTGATGAGTAACCTGGAGGAACCTGTGGTCGATCTAGTAGCACATCAGCGACGGGTGGGTCTGGTTGTGTGGCATCCCAGTGCGCAGAATATTCTTCTTAGTGCCGGTATTTATTTTAAATAAATTAATTCGTCTTTAACAGTCATAACATATCAGCGCTGTAATTAATAAGATTTATGTGATATTAAGTGTGAAGCATGATTTAATTACGAATCAGTCAGTCAACACCACTGACAACTTGGTGGTATTGTTAACTATTAGTGTTTAATGGTAATTAATCCAGCTGAGGAAGGCAACGGGAAACCACCTCAGACGCTATACTTTTCCCAAGCTATAGCCTACAAAGGTATGGATAAGGCCTAGACTTTGTGAAGAGATTATCTTGTTGATCTAAGGAGTGCTCCTGCGGAGCGAGAAAGCAGACTTTGAGTATGAATATGTATCTTGAACCTGCCGCTTCGCAGTGCACTGAAGAGAGAGAGAGAGAGAGAGAGCGCGCTAAAGACAGAGTATCATTAAGTTTTAGCCCCGCACGTAACAGTTTGGTAAATTTAATTTACTTTGTGTAAGTCTCCTCAAGAGATAATTTCAATTAGTTGAGAGTTGTAGCAATTAGTTGAGAAGTAGATTCCCTGGAGATGCTTTGATCTTCCTGTCTCAGAGTCTCTGATTCAAATAAAGTACAATTTTAATCCGATCTGCTTCGAATCTTGACTGAACAAACTATAGATACATTTTAATGCATAAAATTATTATCATTTATGCTATTGATAGTACGATCTTTTACGATAGGTAATATCTACTACTAATGTTAATTATAGTAGATATTTATTTACAATAAATATTGCAATTTAGTTTATTATTGTAGATTATTGCATTATAGCTTTTGGGTCCTTTTAAGTGCAAGTGCCCTAGTATTACCCTGATTCTACACTGTAGCATGTATTTTCAATATTGATTAAGCTTTTAAAGCTAATGTCAGTTTTCTCGATCGAAAGCGATGTCAGTGACGGGAAAGCCCAGGATTCGAAATTTATAGTGCTTCGTATCATAAAATTGTATTGTACAAATCTATTAACTAACTAAAATAAAAAATGCAGTATAAACTTATTAAACGAGGATCATCATCAACGTCATCATATTCTCTTGAATCCCAGTTTAACCAGGGTCGGGATACGAATAGACTGTCTCAAATCCTCTCTGTCCTACATCATATCATCAGTCAATCCCCTATTTGAGACTTTACCATTCTTTTAAATTACGAAAAAAATATCCTAGTTTAATTTAAACTTATTAAACGAGGATATAATATTAAAATATTAATTTCTACCGGATTTTCGAACGCTTCAGGCTCAGACAATAAGATATTTGTCTGGAACGTTGGTACCGGTGAAGCCGTCATGGAACTGGAATTTCCAGATATTCCACTCAGTGTGTCCTGGAGCTGGGACGGAAGCAGATTTGTGACGTCCTGCAAAGATAGGAAAGTCCGAGTGGTTGATGGAAGAAGCGGTAGAATTATGAGGGTAAGACTGATGTAAATCACTGTTGTAAAGTGTTCACATATCGTTAGAAAAGATGATAATAATTATATAGGATTACCATAATTACATAGGATTACCATAATTATATTGGATTACCATAATTATATTGGATTACCATAATTATATAGGATTACCATAATTATATAGGATTACCATAATTATATAGGATTACCATAATTACCTAGGATTACCATTCGTCTCCTCATTCAAAGCTGACGCTGATGAAGTTGCTATAATGTCTCTAATCTACCTGAGATATGATTAAGTCGTTTGATTGGCAATTCAGATTTTAAACGTGGTTGACTACATGCATGGAGCCATGTTGAAAAGATGTTACGTGATTATTAGCTCACTACAGTAGCTTTCATTACTTTTTCTCTTTAAAACTGGTTTAATGTTTTTGATTTCTTTTTTCGCTACACACAAATTCAATCATAAAATAGTGATGTGACGTTCTTTCTTCACCTGGAGTTGATGTCAAGAAAGAAATTCGTAATAAAAGAAACATTAAATGTGGAATTACATAATCTTGAAATGAATTTAAAGTATTCTAGCTAAAATAGCAAATTTTATTTTTTATCATATTGTTAGTAAAATTTATTGACAATAACATGCTAGATTTTTCAACTTTAATTCAATCATGATTACTTAATAAAGGGTGTTTTATCAATTTTCTGTAGGAGACGTTCGCCCATGAAGGAACGAAACCTGCGCAGGTTTGTTACCTGAAGAACGGGGCCATCTTCACGACCGGCTTCTCGAGGATGAGCGAGCGACAGTACGCTATGTGGGACGGGGTAGGACAAACTAATAAAAAGCTAATTGCCTCCACTTACCTATCACCCATATCTAACTAGAAGAAACGTTGCTGGTAGAAATTTCACACTTCCTACTAAAAGAAATAGTTTAAGTGACAAGAACTTTATTACCCGTATTATACATGATGATGCTAGAAATTATTAACTTTTAACTTACAATGCCAATGCTACCTGTTTTTTTAAACTGCTGAAATTGTTTTCTGCTACTGTTTAATAATGCTTAGATAGCTATATGTGATTTTAGAGCTCTTAAAGTAGGATACGTTTGCATTGGTCATTTTTTTTCTTCTGTTATCTTATTATTTTCAATCTTGCATTTTTGATTTAGTGTTGAATTTTTGCCTGTATCTGTTGCATTGCCATGTTATCTATCATATTGTTACAGTCTGCGGTTATCAGATTGCTTATGGGAATAAAAAGGAATAGATTATTATAATGTTAATATCAGTTTCCTCACTGGAAAGCGATGTCAATGACGGGCGAGCCCAGGATTAGAACCCCTAACATACTGATCCGCTGTCGAGTATCTTACTGACATCGCCACTGGCGATCGTTGTCTAGCCAGTAGGACAAACTTGTCTGTTTATTTGCAATTTAGTTTCTAACGTTATCATCATGTCAATAATTATATAGAATTAATCATTTTTATTTTATTTTTTTATTTTTTTTATTTTTGGCTTGAGCCAGTGGTAATATACTTGACCGCGGATCAGTATAGTTCTCACAGTTCTCACATAATTGTCACGTAATTCTCACATAGTTAGCACATAGATTTCACGTAATTCTCACATTATTTCTACATAGTTCCCACATAATTCTCACATAATTCTCACATAGTTATCACATAGATTTCACGAAATTATCACATAATTCCTACATAATTCTCACATAATTCTCACATAATTCTCATATAGTTCTAGCATAAATATCACATAGTTATCATATAGATTTCACATTATTCTCACATAGTTCTCACATAATTCTCACATAGTTCTTACATAGTTCTCACATAGTTCTCATATAATTCTCACATAGTTTCCACATAATTCTCACAGTGATTTCACGTAGATTTCACATAGTTCTCACATAGTTTTCACATAATTTTGACTATTGCTATGTTGCCTGCCTACAGCATCTGAACAACATCGTAATGCAAGAACTCGACACAAGCAACGGCGTGATATTTCCTTTCTACGACCCTGACACAGACATCATATATCTCTGCGGCAAGGTATTATTAATAATAGTAATAAAATTAATAAACTAACCTATAACACTAATAATTATAGTGTTATTATAGTAGTAGTAATTATAGTAGAAATTATATCGATATTGCAACTCTTATTACTAACAAGAGGAAAAGAGATCGAGAAAAATTCAAAATAGGAGAGGTTTGGCGTTATTTTTCTTACCTAAAGATGATTTCAGGAGCGTCGGCTCTAATTAATTTTTCACAATTATTAGCTAAACATTTATCTATGTTTTAAGAGATTGGTATAATCGCTCTAAGATAGTTCTGATTGGGTAGGCGAATGTACAGCACTTTATCCTGAGAAGCAGGAGTCAATCGGTACAAATACTAGCTTGACCGTCTCACAGAATTGCGTAAACGATTCTGACAATGACGTTAAGCTTAGCTTTACAGCTTTATGTTTCTAATTTTATTCAAGTTCAAACGTCATGATATTATTTAGGAGTTATTAATGTTAGAGCCGCGATGTGAAGCCCAAAGTGATTTCATATCCATAGATTCCGGCTCTAGATCAGTGTAACATGGAACTAAACCCACTGATAACTGCTCGTGTTTCCTAAAAGCGGAACAACGCATATGTTAGGAACGGTTAAAATAAAACTTTCTAAGAAAACAAGCATTTCCAAAATAATAAGTGTCCCATTGTAAGGGTCAAACTCATATAATTCCACGAAGAATCAACCTCATATAGTTATGAATGAAATGTCGTAAGCTGCAAATTGTGATAATGTTGATGTACTCTCTGATTGATCGATGGAATGTTCGCTAGTAATACAATGAGCGAGAGGAGAGTACGTTTGTCTTAAACCGCAATTTGACAGATCCTCTGAAAAATAAAGAGTACTTTCAAAGTAATAAATGTCGCAATGTACATGTCAATACAACGGCTGATTGATCGATTGATTGATTGGTTGATTGATCGATTGATTGATTGATTGGTTTATTGATCGATTGATTGGTTGATTAATCCATTTACTGATTGGTTGATTGGTCGATTTATTGATTGGTTGATTGATTGATTGATCGATTGATTGATTGGTTGATTGATTGATAGATTGATTGATTGGTTGATTGATTGATAGATTGATTGGTTGATTGATTGACTGACTGATTGGTTGATTGATTGATTGATTGATTGCTACAGGGTGATAGCGCCATTCGCTACTTTGAAATAACGGACGAGTCCCCGTACATCCACTATCTCAACACTTACCAGTCTTCTGATCCTCAGCGGGGCATTGGCTGGATGCCCAAGCGTGGCATTAATGTCAACATCTGCGAAATCGCCAGGTTGGTCATCAGACAGATATACAGACGAACAGACAGACAGACAGACAGATAGACAGACAGACAGACAGACATAGACAGACAGACAGACAGATAAACAACTGACATAAAGACCGACAGAGAGTTAGCCAATTATTTCATTCAATTAGTTTAACCAATCTGACAATTTGTTTAATCAATGAGACAATTATCTTCATCAATCAGACAATTAGCTTATATCTTCCTGTCATCATCATAAAGACTTATGAATTAATTAAATTAGATAATAAGCAAATCATTTAATTAATTAATTAATTAATTAATTAATTAATGGGTGAACAGATTGTAGAGTCTTGGACTGTCGTAGAAATAGATCAACAGCATACATACTGGCGTCAGCGTTAGTCATTAATATGATTGATGTCATCTTGCTTGATCATATTATGTACTTATCACACATTAAACTGACTAGCAATAAGTTGTTGGTCTGAGTGATTGTCTGGCTGGGGCCAGTGGCGATGTTGGTAAGATGTTCGACCGCGGATCAGTATGAGCTATGAGCGGGTTTCAAATCTTGGGCTCGCCGGTCACTTACATCGTTTTCGAGTGAGGAAACTGAAGTTAACATTAGCTTTACCAGCTTTTGCTTTTATATAAATACTTTGTTGTTAATATATTTAGGTTCTATAAGCTTCACGCCAAGGGTCTGTGTGAGATCATTCCTATGACTGTGCCTCGTAAGGTTTGTAAACTACTTTAATTAATAATTATTAATAATTAAGTATTAATTATTAATTAATTAATTAAACTATTGAATAATTATTAATTCATTGGTTTATAAACGTCTTTAATTCATCCTGACACGTCTGTTTTAAATCTGTAATATGAGAGTTAATCAATCGTGAGAGAAAAGTGTTTCTTTTATCATTTTTTTGAAAATTTTCTGTTTTTTAATTCGCAAATCTTGAGAAAAAGTAAAAATTATCTCGTATGGCCAGTTTAAAACAATTAAAGGCAGCATCAAGATGTCAAAAAGGCATTGACTTTTGGATGAATCTGAAATGAATAAATATTGATGAATATAGAATAATCGCATTTTCTGACAGTTTTACAAGAATTAACTTCGATTTATACTAATATCGAACATTAAAAGCAAATATATTGTGTCTATAGATAGAAATTTATGTTTAATTTATTTATGTTTAAATTATTCCATTGATAATAGCTAGCAAAAAATGAGCTAGAGAAAAAAAGACTCAAAACTCGAACTCGCTTTATATTAATTGGTTTCATATTTTTTATTGGTTTCATATTTTTACGTTTTCATGCAGTATGCTTTCGACTAACATTTAAGAGATATTTTCTATGAATACAGTCAGAACTATTTCAAGATGACCTCTACCCTGATACAGTCAGTGATATACCGGCTATGACAGCAGAGGAATGGTTGGGCGGCAAGAACTCGCCTCCTGTATTGGTTAGTGTGCTAAATGTTGTCGTAGACAACAATTATGTTTTCGTAATTTTACTAGACATCATGCATCATATCTCAATGGGCTATATAGTTTTTTAGTAGCAGGTTTTGCCGCAATCAGGTCTACTTTATATATTTGCTAATTTAGAAGTAACTTGAAATTTGAAGAAGTGACGGATTGTTATTATACAGCACGTTTATAAACGTGCACGGTTATTACATGGTAATTTATAACTAGAACGTTGCCTTTTTGTAAGATTTCCTAGTACCTTAGGTTTTTTTTGTTAAATTCACAGATTTTGTCCGCAACTCAATTTAAATCTTAATTGAAGTACGTGTAGGTTCAAATCCAAACCAGAAGACTCGGTAACTTGAACATGTAATATATCAAATACGAATGATATGTTAGGCAACACCAGAGTATCTGGGCCTTGTGATAGATAAGCTGGAGCTAGTGGCGAAGTCGGTAAGATACTCAACCGCAGATCAGTATGGTATGTGCGCGGATCAAATCCTGGGCTCGCCCATCACTGACATCGCTTTCGAGTGAGGAAACTGACGTTATCCTTAGCTTTACCAGCTTTTTTAGGTGTGTTTGTCCGCTCTGTTGTTGTTGTTGCTGTTGTTGTTGTTGTCGTCGTTGTCGTTGTTGTTGTTGTTGTTCAGTGCAGACATTTCGATGGGGGAGCAACGCTAACCTGAACTTAGAGTTGACATCTTTTTGTTGTTTAGATTTCCATGAAGGAGTGCCATCAGTCGAGCAAGAAGCCCGAGGCGAGGGGCGTGGTTAAGAAGAATGTTCTGGGCAAGCAGATCAAGAGACCCGCCCCCTCTGAGACCATTTCTCATCACCAGGCTTCCCCCACCACTGCCAACAATCAGCATTTGAGTCCCGCCGAGTCCCCCTCTGTGGGGGCCAGTTTACCCCCGGTATGTGGGTTTTTGTAAAATTCTAACGTTCATTATTTCGAGTGTTGTGAGGTTATTATATTCATCTTTCATGAAATTTAGAGGACTTCCTCTGCATATCCAGTCTAATTGGAACTCTATGAAACTTTGTGAAATTAAAACATATTTCTCTCTCTCCTTCTCTCTCACTCTCTCTCTCTTTCTCTCTCTCTCCCTCTCTCTCTCTGTATCTCTCTGTTTCTCTGTTTCTTTCTCACCAGTGGTTGCAATATATTGACTGGAAGTAGAATTTACGGCAGAATAATTATATATCTTAGAAAGTGAATCATTGGATAAAGCTGGAGTAAAAGTCGAGAGACAAAGAAGACAAAACAGCGAAATTAGGCAGAGAATGACAAAGAGCGATAAGTCCTGAGCTAGCCTTATTTAGTGTGTTTAAATTAAATTACAGATTGGTAACTTTACAAATCGGTATGATTTTAGCGTAAAAGCACCATTAGCTGACATTTTAAACTATCATTACATTTATATCTAAAACTAAATTAAGCTTTGATGTTTCTTTAAATATTTAGGGTGTCGATTTTCAGGGAATTCTCGATGACATTCGCAAGGTAAGCAGATCCACGAAATGCTTAATTATATAATAAATAAATTAAATGCTAATCAATCACGAATAGTCGCCTTAGCGTGCTCCCATCATCAATGAAGAGGATATTACGTCATCAGTCAATCAATCAAACACGAACAGTCACCTTAGCCTCTTAAATGCTTATTCTCTCTCTTGTGCCTACCTACTAGAAGGTCCATGGTATATAACTTCTCCACTCTTCTCTGTCTTCCGTTTTTTCTTCATTTATGATTATTTTTCTTCATGTTTTTCAGTCATGTCCATATATTAGTGGATCTTTAAATCATCTATCGTTCCTAATCTCGGTCTGCCTCTGCTTCTCTTTTCTTCCATACCAAATACATATTAAATTTACGAATAGCACAAAATAATTCTCTAAGTATAATTGTTGTGGTTTACTTTATCTTTTGTCGTAGCATAGACTACTGCTATTATATGATATACGATGAATCTTCATGACTATGAGAGATTGTTCCGAAAACGCTATTATTTATTTTGTTAAATATTGTCGCAGTTAAAGATAATAGTGAAAGGTCACGAGAGACGAATAAAATCTCTGGAAGAGAGACTGGCTGTGCACGAACAGCCTCAGTCACCTTAGCGTGCTCCCGTCATCCATGACGAGGTAATTACGTCATCAATCTATCAATCAATCATTAACAGTCACCTTAGCGTGATTCCATCATCCATGACGAGGTAATTACATCATCAGTCCAATCAATCTCGAACATCCTTAGTCACTCTATCGCGACCCCATCACTCATGATCAGGTAACTATGTTATCATTAAATCGTGAATTACCTCAATCACCTTAAATTTAATTTAATTAGGGTATAGAAATCTTCCTAAACTGAAGTATGTCAAGTCAAAGAAACTCCAATAAATAATAGTGAAGCCTACATATGCATAGGCCTACATGTGCAGCCAAGTAAATAAAAGAAAACGCTCGTGTGTAAATCATAATTATTCAATATAATAACCTAGTATCATGGTATGCACATATTAATAGAATAACAGTGTAATGTAATGTATTAATATCTAATCAATTGTATTTTTCAGATGTATGATGGTCAAACAGCTAAACGTAAAATCAAGATTTTCTTTCTGAATTCGGCTTTACTTCTACTGCATATCATTGCGATCAAAGGAATAAATAAATATGATGTCTCATTCATTGAAAGCTATGCGTAAAATTCTGCTATTATTTGTACATAGCATATACATGTATATTGTTAGAATTTCAGAGGCGTTTATTTAAATAGACTTGGTTAATTGTAGACCTAGATGATGCTCGAATAGGATGGTTTTGTTGTATATTTTACTAGCATCAGCTGCTATATAGTTTCGTTTTAGATCATTGCAATAGAGATTGTAAATAGCGAGGGTTGTCAATATACACTTACAATATTTCTGAATTTAGATTACAATTTCTTGTACAATTTAAGTTAGCACGCTCATCTTATTTTAGTTTGTGTTCAGCTGTTTATAGAGACACAGTTTCTGTTAGTCAACCAGTTATTGGGTATTTGTGTTAATGTCAATTATGCGTTTTTATGCATGTACATGGATTCTGTAAAAGTTAGTATATTTTGTAGGTGAAAAGTTTATATGCGCTAGTTTTACTTATACTCTAATTTGTATATTCACTCTGCGCGTTCATACGCATATGAATTGGTTGGCGTAATAGTAGTTGCATAAAAGTAATAGCACAAAATACTTAGAAAAGGTGTTGTAGAAGCACTTTCCCGTGGTTTTTTTCAGTCAGTTGTCCGGGACACTGAAGAATAGACCTACCATTAACTGCATGTGTCATAGGAGAGAGGCGACTAAGGGTGAGGTAGGCAACAAGAAACCCTCTCAGAATCCTTATTTTTTTCCAAGCTATAGGCTACATATTCATTTTCTTACGCAGCACCCACAATCTAGAACTCTTTACCTGCTAATCTTCGCTCTTGTTCTTCTCTTTCAACATTCTCTAGCAAGCTTAAAACTTACCTTTTCCCACCATAGACATAATCAATCTACCTTGACCATTTTTTGATCACCGGACTGGCTTTCGTTTAATACCTTACTTCTCCTCAGCACAGTTCTTTCGCAGATTGGTCTGGGTGAATTGATCTGTAGTGATGTGTGCTGTTGGGGACGTCCCTGACATCATCCCTGGATGAGGAAATGGACGTTAAACCTTTATTTATTTATTATTATTACATAAGGTATGGATAAGACATTGCCTTTTGTAAAGTGATTAACTTGTTGATCTATGGAGTGCTTTTGATAGAGAGTGAAAGCAGACTCTAAGTATGAATATATAGCTTGGACCTGCCACTTGGCAGAGCAGTAGAGGGAGAGAGAGAAAAAAGCAGTGTAGTTAAACGAATGATTTAGCACCAAAATGTGAAAATTTCGCTATAGATGGTCAGTATGGGGTTTCTTGTTGATCTGATAAATGAACCACACTGTCACCTCTCTGATGATAGCTGGTCCATAGAGCTTAGCGATGTAGAGTATGAAGTACATTGTATATCGTTTAGTAATACAAGCTCATACGCATAGATAATTTCTGTATAATGTCGTTTTACGTCATTGCTTTGTTTCACTGGCTGGAGCCAGTGGCGATGTCGGTAAGATACTCGACCGCGGATCAGTTTGTGCGGGGTTCAAATCCTAGGCTCGCTCGTCACTGATATCGCTTTCGAGTGAGGAAACTGACGGTAACATTAGCTTTTGTTTACATCGATGGAATCCAACCCTGGTTAATGGTCATAACTACCACCCTTACTACTCAACTGAGGCTATAGATCCATTGTGCAATAAAATTGGGCATTATATTTATCATCTTAAAAAAATATTAATATGCGAATGGAATTCAAATAAAATGTTTGGAATTTAACTATAAAATTCTAATGCAACGAATGAATATTAAATTTGGATTTAAAATGTAATTACAGCATAGATTACAAATTAAGAATATTTTATTGCACGAACGGTATGTATTGCTTCTTTACGATGCGGGATTTAGCGCACTCGGTTAAGCTGTGCGTCAATAAACGAAGTTAAGCTTCGTCGAACCCGGTTAGTACTTTGTGGGTGACCGTCTTGAAGCTCAATTGTCGATATCTTCGAGTGAAAAATCTCGAGGATATTGGAAGGTTAATCTAAAAATTTGCACCGGCTACAATTTGATACGCTAACAAATGGCAACGATTACTAATACCCCTAGAGAAGAGTGGAAGAAATAACGAAAACAACAACTAAAAGGAAACTTTGTAAACTTATGCGATGGTCATTGTCTAATCATTGGATCACAAAAATATATATATATATATATAGGCATATTATCTAAGTTAACATATGCAGAAGTTGCACGCCTGACTTTACGTCCTTTTCGTAGACTAGTGATGAAATCAGACGGATAAGGTTGGAAATCGAACCCACGTCATCTAATTCATATGCAAATATCTATAAATCACAAACTTATGAATCTATCTAACTAAAGCTAAGCGTGTATATAGCCAAAGCATATAATATATGCTGATGTGAATGCCTTTAGTTTACTATATTAGTGATGAGCTTTAGCTATTGCCGCCTTGTAATCGTAGAAAGTTGTTCAGTATTACTACACCTGCCACTTTGTCCCAGTATTAAACTACCATTGGTTGAGCTAGTGGCTTATTGGCAAGTTGTTCAACAGCGGATCAGTAGGTGTGCGATTCAAATCCAATGTTCTTTCAGTCATTGACAGCTGTCGAGTAGAAGACTGACGTAAACTTGGAATTAGCCTTTAGATTTAGCAAAACTAGATAGAAAAGAAATTTCTTAATTGAGTCATTTAAAACTAAAGATAGCTAGTGAAGTGTAGCTAAAGATAGCTAGTGAAGTGTAGCTAAAGATAGCTAGTGAAGTGTAGCTAAAGATTGCTAGTGAAGTGTAGCTAAAGATAGCTAGTGAAGTGTAGATGTTGCTTATAATCCATTACAATAGTAGTTAACGTGTGACTGATTATAATGACAATGAGTAATTACAAGAGCTAGTGGGCATATTAAAATTAAACTTTCTGTAATAGATAGCTAGCTATCATGAAGTGCATGCTTAAAAGTGCTAATCTTTAAGTAAAATGCTAAATTTCTCAGTAATTGTACAACTGCTCATTTGTATTTGCATTCAGTGACGGTATAGGATCCATGTCTTAAATTTCTTTCGCGTACAGCATTTTAACTGGTTTTTAAAAACTGATCACAATAAACAAATAAATGTAAAATTCTTCAGTATGCCACGTCATCGATGACGACTAGAGTGTCACGTGATCACAGAGCAATGACGTCAGCCAAATCGACCCTGACCTTTATGTATACGGTGTCTTCCTTTATGTACTCTCCCTCAAACAGTTCCTTCAGAGCCAGAAATTTTGGAAATCCTGCAAAATGTGTTTAATTAATTATAATTGCATAATGTAAATATATAACAAAAATTAAATTTTAATTACTTTAAACGTTCGCGTAAACATTAAGCAAGAATTTCTTCCGAGTTGGCATCTTCGTTAAATACCAAATAAAACCTGCTCAACATTAGCCTACACGAATCTACATGTACATCGCTGACGCCTATATAAAACCTGCTACAAATTATGTTAATATTTATATTTACAATAGGCCTATTTAATATTTAGACATAATTATGTTTAACAAAACGTTCATAAGTATGTCATATCACAAGTACGTCATATCACAAGTATGTCATATCACAAGTATGTCATATCACAAGTATGTCATATCACAAGTATGTCATATCACAAGTACGTCATATCACAAGTGTGTCATATCACAAGTACGTCATATCACAAGTACGTCATATCACAAGTACGTCATATCACAAGTACGTCATATCACAAGTACGTCATATCACAAGTACGTCATATCACAAGTACGTCATATCACAAGTATGTCATATCACAAGTACGTCGTATTACAATATGTCATATCCAGCGTGGTTTAATGCAATGAGAGCTAAAATATTTATGGAGCGTAGATAAAGATCATAAAGTAGTTCATGAGAAGATTTGTGTAATGAGAATGGCTTTTTTAAAATGCTCTACTAGATATACTGTCTGTTAAAAATATGGATAACCGATGTTCTATACCACTATACCACAATCAATTATCCTTTACATTATGTTGCAAATTCAGAGCAAAGAATTTATTGTTACAACATTAGCCAATTCTAGCAACAAGTGAATCATTACTGTATAAACAGGCGTAACGCCTGCTTTGCAGTAACGTATCGATTCCTTAGAAATGCTCTGCTTAATGCAGAAATGTTTGATTATAAACACACAACGATTGATCTTAACCCACTGTTTAAACTTATTGAAGTGAGAGTAAAGATAAGACACGTCTTAATGCAGATCTAAGAGATTAGAATTTACAGCTGAATATCTAATTAGCCAACAAATTAATTCTAATTACATCGAGTCGATATCTGAAAAACCTCATGCGAACTGCACCTAAACTAACTTGAAGAGGAGGATGAGGTTTTTGGTTTAATTTAACACATGTAATCTGCATTGCTAGTAAGAACTAATAAAATATATTAGTAAAAATTACTTTAATTAATTAATTATTCCGACCTGCATGATTTTCTGAAAACCATTAATTTATAGACCTATATAACAGTTCTTAGTCGCCAATAACCCTAAATATACCTTAATTACTTTGATAATTTATACATTAATTACTTTTATAATTCAAATTGACATTGATTGGCAAGTAACCGGCAGCTGGGTTTAATCTGTTAACTTTTATTGTATTTAATTTTCTTTATCCTTTATCAGAGAGCACAAGTCAGAGCCACCGGGCCTTTGTGTCCTTTTCTTTTCACATTAACTGTTTGTAATTTGGATATTATATTTTGTATTAGGCCTATATGTAGCCTAATGAACATATGTATTATACTTAAGAAATTAAATTAAAAAATTTGATTTTTCCAAAGGGGGTTCGCTGTGGGTCGAAGGTATATCAGGAAGGTCAACAGCGCTCTTTCATAGGGGGGGGGGGGCTAAACCGTCCCACGAAGAACTTTATCAAGGGAGTCAAATATCTTCCAAGAGGTCGAACTCTCCCCCCACGACCCCCCTCCTTAACAAATCCAACCCCGAGAGGCAGGCACGTTTTCGTTCTCTTTCTATTCCTGACACACACCCCAAAAGTCTGTACTTGGGACGTCCGTGACATCATCCTTGTATAAGGAAATGGACGTTACACCTTTATTATGTGGTTTATTTTTTATACTACTTTTATGTTTATGCTGTTTGATTTGTTTATTTTATATATATATATATATATATATATATATATATATATATATATATATTACTATAAAGATAATCACATGCAGTAGCGCCAAGTTACTGGAACGCATTATTATTTGCTGCACAAAACAAGAACAGTTTGACGTTTTGATCAATGCGCATGCTTTGCAGAAATATTTAAAACAGCCGGTGATCTCAAAAGAGATTAGCGTCTGTAGCGTCCTACGTTGTCATGACAACCAAGGACTTGTTGCAGTGAAGCTACAGAGACAACAGTAGCACAATAGCACAACAATAGTACAGTAATCGCGCAGCAGCAGATCTGTTATTCTAATGTCATCGTTAATTGTCACTCAACTATTGCTTTGGCACGACTGTCAAATAATTCTAATGACACGATGCAAACAGCAAGAAAAACAATCGAGTAGAGATTTCACGAGTTCTTTCAAGTCACGAGTGATAAGACGTTTCGCTGTCGTATTTAATTCAGTACATCTCTTTAGAAGAGCTTTGAAAGAAATATTGCGTATAAAATAAGTAAGTATAGCATAGGATGTTTGAGCTTAAATTTTTAAGAATGATTTTTAAATTTTTAAATTTTTAAGAATAAATTTGCAAGAATGCACATGGATCCATGTAACCTCTATTGTTTGTTAAACAATAGAGGTTACATGGATCCATGTGCATTCTTGCAAATTTTACCAACATATCTTGTTTCCATTGAAAATTATCCATGCTAACATACAATTGCGACAACAGTTTTAGAATTGTGCTTGACTATCTTATAAGACCATGCATATTTAGGCACGCGATTTATATAACAATTTAATAACCCTGTTGATAGTAAGCTTGTCCCGATAAGAGGGAGGTTCAGAGATCAGTGGAACTGTCTCTTGTGGTACAGACACAGACGCTGAATTTGGCCTTAGAGCAGAGTATCATCTGAGTAGTGCTAGATACTATACTAGCTTAATGCCATGAGTTAATGCTTAATTCATAAAAAATATTATGGTACTACAATTCGTATTATGAACATTAATATTAATTATTTCGACCCTATTCAAACTGGGATTCAAGGGAAGATGATGAATGATGATGAACGATGATGACGACGACGTTGATGATGATAATCACGATGCTGATGATGATGATGATGACGACGACGACGACGATTATGATGATGATGATGGTGATGCTGATGACGATGATGAATATGATGATGTTGATGCTGATGATGATGATGAATATGATGATGTTGATGCTGCTGATGATGAATATGATGATGTTGATGCTGATGATGATGATGAATATGATGTTGGCTGATGCTGATGACGATGATGAATATGATGATGGTGATGCTGATGATGATGATGAATATGATGATGTTGATGCTGATGATGATGATGAATATGATGATGTTGATGATGATGATGATGATGATGATGATGATGATGATGATGATGCTGATGACGATGATGATGAATATGATGATGTTGATGCTGATGATGATGATGAATATGATGATGTTGATGTTGATACTGATGATGATGATGAATATGCTGATGCTGACGATGATGAATATGATGATGTTGATGCTGATGATGATGATGAATATGATGATGATGATTGCTGATGACGATGATGAATTGATATGATGATGATGTGATGATGACGATGATGAATATGAATGATGGTGATTGCTGAGACGAGGATGAATATGATGATGTTGATGCTGATGATGATGATGAATATGATGATGTTGATGCTGATGACGATGATGATGAATATGATGATGTTGATGCTGATGATGATGATGAATATGATGATGTTGATGCTGATGAAGATGATGAATATGATGATGTTGATGCTGATGATGATGATGAATATGATGATGTTGATGTTGATGCTGATGATGATGATGAATATGATGATGTTGATGCTGATGATGATGATGAATATGATGATGTTGATGTTGATGATGATGATGATGAATATGATGATGTTGATGCTGATGATGATGATGAATATGATGATGTTGATGTTGATGACGATGATGATGAATATGATGATGTTGATGCTGATGATGATGATGAATATGATGATGTTGATGTTGATGCTGATGATGATGATGAATATGATGATGTTGATGTTGATGACGATGATGATGAATATGATGATGTTGATGCTGATGATGATGATGAATATGATGATGTTGATGTTGATGCTGATGATGATGATGAATATGATGATGTTGATGTTGATGACGATGATGATGAATATGATGATGTTGATGCTGATGATGATGATGAATATGATGATGTTGATGTTGATGCTGATGATGATGATGAATATGATGATGTTGATGTTGATGACGATGATGATGAATATGATGATGTTGATGCTGATGATGATGATGAATATGATGATGTTGATGTTGATGCTGATGATGATGATGAATATGATGATGTTGATGCTGATGATGATGATGATGAATATGATGATGTTGATGCTGATGATGATGATGAATATGATGATGTTGATGTTGATGACGATGATGATGAATATGATGATGTTGATGCTGATGAAGATGATGAATATGATGATGTTGATGCTGATGATGATGATGAATATGATGATGTTGATGTTGATGCTGATGATGATGATGAATATGATGATGTTGATGCTGATGATGATGATGAATATGATGATGTTGATGTTGATGATGATGATGATGAATATGATGATGTTGATGCTGATGATGATGATGAATATGATGATGTTGATGTTGATGACGATGATGATGAATATGATGATGTTGATGCTGATGATGATGATGAATATGATGATGTTGATGTTGATGCTGATGATGATGATGAATATGATGATGTTGATGCTGATGATGATGATGAATATGATGATGTTGATGTTGATGATGATGATGATGAATATGATGATGTTGATGCTGATGATGATGATGAATATGATGATGTTGATGTTGATGAGATGATCTGATGCTGTTAATGCTGATGATTTGATGATGATTATTGAATATGATGAATGTTGATGCTGATGATGATGATGATTATGATGATGTTGATGCTGATGATGATGATGAATATGATGATGTTGATGTTGATGATGATGATGATGAATATGATGATGTTGATGCTGATGATGATGATGAATATGATGATGTTGATGTTGATGATGATGATGATGAATATGATGATGTTGATGCTGATGATGATGATGAATATGATGATGTTGATGTTGATGACGATGATGATGAATATGATGATGTTGATGCTGATGATGATGATGAATATGATGATGTTGATGCTGATGATGATTAATATCATTAACCTACGTACCTCTCGTATAGGCCTAAAGTCGCCACACGGTAAATAAATATCTAAATAATCCTTTAATCGTTTGGTATGAACTCCATAGCTGCTCTTTACCAAAAATCCATCAAGGTTAAGC
This sequence comes from Enchytraeus crypticus, assembly GCA_905160935.1. NCBI lineage: Eukaryota > Metazoa > Annelida > Clitellata > Enchytraeida > Enchytraeidae > Enchytraeus > Enchytraeus crypticus. Next base: position 244,749 of record CAJHZI010000219.1, on the reverse strand, counting down.
CGTCACTGGCGGTGCGTTTGCTAAGCAGACAAGATTAGCTCGCTATAGACTTAAATTTTATAAGATAACAACTTAGAGAAACTAACCAAGACTTAAGTTCCTCTCGGTCTTGGGCTGACCAAGGAAAGGTTCGTTGTCAGGTCTAGGATTGGGTGTGAAGGTCATGGCTATGTCGTGCGGTTGGGTGGTGTTGGGATCAGCCACCTGCTCAAGAAGGGTCATGGTCACTGGACAGGTGAAGGGCCACTGGAGCAGAGAGTCATAGGGGCCTTTCAGTATGGCGAAGAACACCGACAACCAGTCTCCCTTTCCTGTCAATATAACATCAAAAGTTAGTCCATAGCAACGTGGCAAATATAACAACATTTTAGAATAGAATTTAGCAAATTAATAATACTGTAAATACAATACATATGCAGATGTAATGACAGTATTTGTGAAAATATTATTTAATAATTGATATAGAGGGACGGAGAGGATTTGAGACTGTCTATTCGTATCCCGACCCTAGTTAGACTGTGATTCAAGGGAAGATGATGATGACAATTTAATAATTTTGATTCAACAGTAATAGAGTAAATAAATTAAATATACAGAGCATTATAAAGCAAAGAAATAAAAATAAATCGTTTGCTCAAAGCTTCTCTTTAGAGTAGAAGTATACAGTCTGCGTCAAAAGAACTGACCCCATACAGAAAATTTTCTATAACTTTTGTATCTGACGTGTCTTTATCATGTAAATTTAAACACTTATTCATGGTCCAATTGTACACAAATGCTGAAAAGGTGAGGGAAATATATGCACCACACTTCGAGTTACAGATCTTTTTGCGCCATGCCCCAATCTTTTAGAGATTTCCTACATAACATTTTCTATAACTTTGGTATCTGATTTCTTCTTAAATTGAAGCGATTATTCATGGTCCAATTCTACATGTATGCTGAAAAATATATGGAAATATATGAGCCACATTTCGAGTTACAGATCAATCTACGCCAAGCCACTACCTCTTATAGATTCCTTAAGCAGTTTATCACTATAAGTCACTATAAGTTGTGGATACAAATACTCCATGAGCAAGGTAACGGGTTGAAAAGAGTAAGCCTATCCGCTGAAAGGATGGTCCTTGTCAACTATTAAAAGAGTATTTGTCGGAAGATTGCAGAGAGAGAGAGAGAGAGAGAGCAGCTGGTAGAAAGGCGGGCAGTGGCTGGCCCAAAAGTGTCAGAATTCCTGCTAATATTGCTGCTGTTGAGGAACTAATTGGTTCTCAGGAAGGAGAGCCTGGAATAAGTCGTAATACACGTCAGATACCTCAAGTACTATGGATTTCAGCCGCATCAGTTCGCATGATTGCTACTACAAAAGAAAAGAATCAATGAAGGGCTCTAATCAGGAGTATTCTGTGACAAACTGCTTGGAGAACCTACAGGAGGTAGGGGCATGGCACAAAAAATTTGTAAATCGAATTATGGTTGATACATTTTCATGAATTTTTCAGCATGTGTGTAGAATTGGATCACTTATTATCGCTAAAATTTTCATGATAAGGAGACATCAGATACCAAAGTTATAGAAAATTTTCTGTAGGGGGTAAGTTCTTTTGACGCAGTCTGTATAGGCAATTAATTATTCACTCTTTCCGTCATTTGTCATAGTTAATGTTAATTTATTTCGTTCAAATTGAATTAGTTCAATGGGTTTTTAAGAGTTTAACTACCTTTTCCATCTCCGTTGGGACAGAGACTAAGCTGGAGTTTGTATCCGTTCCTGTGAGTGTCGAACACTGGACTGGGAATAGCGATGCGCCGTTCAGTCACCGCGTCTTCATAGCAAGAGGCGAAGTTCTTGATCTTCCAGATCAGCTGATACTCTCCACAAAACTTCCCAAACCGATCCACGTTGCTCTCAATCTGGAACAGATACGGTATCTACGTGTGCATTGTAGTTTACCAGTGCGGATAAACAGATAAACGGAATCTACATGTACATTGTAGTTTACTAGTGTGTATAAACAGATAAACGGTATCTACGTGTGCATTATAATTTATCAGTGCCGATAAACTGATAAACGGCATGTAGTGAGTCAGTGCGCTAATTCGACTCACTGCATAAGAGATGAACAATTAATAATAACATAATTGTTAATAATAACAAAACAAGTAGTAATAACATAACACTTAACAATAACATAACAATTAGTTATAACATAACACTTAAAAATAACGCAACACTTAATAATAACATAACTATTAATAATAACATAACACTTAATAACGTAACATGTTAGGTTATTATTAAATAACATAATACGTAATAGTAACATAACACTTCATAATACACTTACACACCCATAAGTTAGTTTAGAGGTAATAACAATAATGACTATCTAATCCTATGTTCCTAAACAACATCAGAAAAGAGTCAATATAGTAATAAACTAAATATACCGCTAATTTAACTATTCATCTACATTTTATTCTAAGACCATCGTATATTCCGTAAAATTAAATTAAGTCCAACAACAATTATCAAAATTAAGTTGCTTTATGGCATCATAAGCAGCCGTCCTCAAACATAGGCTATATATATATATATATATATATATATATATATATATATATATATATATATATATATATACTGTATATACATTTCCTAGCTTGCTGCGATATCCTGGGCTCGACCGTCACTGACATCGCTTTCGAGTGAGGAAACTGACGTTAACATTAGCTTTAGCCTTTTACAATTCTTTTGATCTCATTATTTAACTTTGACTTCCTAAGGAACTTCTGCCAGTAAATTAATTTAAAGAGAGAAACGTTACCGTCATCATTTTCTCGTCGAGTTCTCGGGTTCTACGATTATGATCCTGCACCGTGGACTGGAACTCCTTCCATAGAGCCATCAGCTCAGCCATACGTCTATGACAACATCGAGAAATAATAGAGATGAGTGAGTAGTGACTTTAAATAAAGATGAATTAATAGAGATGAATAAGCAAAGAACGTTAATAAGATGATTTACTACGGACGAATTAAAAGAGATTAATTGCAATGAACTAATAAAGATGAATTAATAGAAATGAATGAGTATAGATGAATTCATAGAGATGAATTCATAGAAATGAATTAATATAGATGAATTAATAGAGATTATTTGATAGAAATAAATTAATATAAATGAATTAATAGAGATGGATTTATATGAAAGAATGAGCCAGTTGCTATGCCGCAATAGACTCCACTCTTTTGGCTCAGCATTTGCAACCAGCAATTCCGAATGTGTTGGAAGAATAGCCTTCCAACACATTCGGAACCAAAAAGAGGCCAAATTGCAGAGGATAAAATGCAGTGAACAATAGCGGGTCCGAAAAATGATTCAAAATACAGAAAGAAGATACACAGATACAAAATTGAAGAGACCATACACATAGCACAGACCAATCAGTGATAGAATAGACCATACACATTGCACAGACCTATCAGTGATAGAAGAGACCATACACATAGCACAGACCTATCAGTGATAGAAGAGACCATACACTTAGAACAGACCTATGAGTGATATATAGACCATACACTACACATACCTATCAGTGTTAGGATCACTGACACTCTTCACTATCTTGCTGGACGTCGAGATGTTGACGGCAGTTGAGGTCTCAGTATTACCCGCAGGCAGGGCTCGAAGCACGGGAGCTGCGGGTGCCTTCGTCAGGGTGCTTGCTCCCTGGGGGATCGACTGACTCCCTGACTTCCCGTGGGACGGATCATTGGCTGGGGCCGGGGCAGGGTGTCTTTTGACGACGGAGGATATAGGGGGAAGGGAAGGGGGCTCAGGGGAGAACCTATGGGGATCGAGACCGTTCAGGTTGGCGGCACTGCTTCTAGAACGAGGAGCTAGCTTTGTTTTCTTCCGTCCATCACTGTATACGTCCATCTCCATCATGATCTGTTCTCTGCACTTTTCTTCTTGTTTCTCTGTAATTCTACCTCTTATTTCGCTGCACTTCTGCTTCTTGTTTCTCTTAACTTCTGCTTCTTGTTTCTCTGAAATTATATTTCTTTTTACTCTGCACTTCTACTTCCTGTTTCTCTGCACTTCTTCTTTTTGTTTCGCTGCACTTCTACTTCACAGCTTCAAATTTATATACCTATACTGTTTATTAACTACTGTTTATTTATTTAACAAATGTTTTACAATCGATGATTAGTTTGTTACTTCGTTACAGTAAAACAAATTCTATTTTTAAAAATGTAGATTATTTCTATTAGGCCCTACTGTAATTGAAATTCTAAATTAGTAATTTCGTTTTTTTAATCAATACACCAATTAATTATTGCATTCTCTCATTCTCTCTCTCTCTCTCTCTCTCTCTCGTGTTCATCGCTCAAAGCAGGTATAAGTATGGTACACATTAATTACTATTCGTAATTTTAATGGGCTATTGAAAGAGCACATCATCAATTAACATCAACCAAAAATTGATCCCAACACAAAAGGCCATGCCTTAAATAATATGGCAATAATAACATAACGTAACACTACAGAATCAGGAAGCAATTGCATGCTTGTTTAATACTCAAATAAACCGCACTAATACCAATACTAATAATAACCAATATTTCAATATAAGACTGAGTACGACATTATATAAGTACATTTATATTATATAAGTACATTTATATTATATAAGTACATTTATATTATATAAGTACATTTATATTATATAAGTACATTTACCAAAAAAGCAAATAAACAACTATACCTAGTATATGGTATATTATTAAGCTTGGCTTCTGAAATAAGTTTAGCCTGTACGCTTCCTAATTTTTTGCTTAGTCGCCTTTTTACGATATGTGAAAAAATATAAAATAGTTTTAAAATTCTAGAAAACAAAGAGAGAGAATGCCAAGCGTTACAAAAGGAAATGTAAACCTAATAAATAAATCTTACTACTAAGTAGAATTATAAAGCTGAAGTTGGGAAATTATCATTTACGTAGAGTATTGACTCAATACTCGACAGAAATTATAATTTCCCTAGTCCAGCTTTATAATTCTACATGTACATTATAGTGAGATTTATTTATTAGGCTTACATTTCCTTCTGTAACATTCTATTGACAACTGACAAGTAAACGTGTTTATACACGCAGAGCTATTGCGGACTTGTTGAATGTTGAATGGTATCCAGCACTGACTGTGCATCCACTCAAGCTACCGCAGAGCTACTCGAATGTGTCTGCCGACAAATGTTGTTAGCGTCACTGAATGCTAGTGAGATATTGGAACGGGACATGAAGAGAGGATTTCAGACTCCCTCGCTTTAAGATTTAAATTAACACTTTATTCAAAATTATTTTGCTTTCAATTATTATTCAAATTTTTTAAATACAAATTCTCAAATATGTCCCTGTTATTAGGGCCACCGAACGACAGTAAGATTCAGGGATGGGACGTAGAAAGTGGGGATCATAGTCTCCCTTGCTTTAAGATTTCAATCCACTTGTTATTCAAGATTTTTTATTTTCAATTATTATTATTCAAATAATTTTTTAATTTTCAAATCTGTCTCTGTTTTTAGTGTCACTGCCAGTGAGATAGAAGAACAGAACATGGAGAAGGGGCTAAGAAAATCCTGCTTTCAGATTTCAGCCCACTCGTAACTCATGATCGACGCATACCGGAACCTACTTTCAAAGAAATTGATTGTCCCAGTTTCACTATCGAAAAATGTAATTCATTGCAGCTTTTGTTTGGGTAATAGGATCACGTGAATTAAAATAGGTCAAGAAATTAGAAGAAAATGAAAGAGAAATTTTTTAAAAAGGTAAGGAAAACCGTTGACTACAAGAGAGACTAAAAGACCAACAGGTCCATGTTAAGTTAAGTTAAGGTCCAACCTTCAGCCGATAATTCTCTTCATTTTTAAGTTGATGAAGCTGGAGTTAAATTTGCATTGATTTACCTGATTGATTGATAGAGTGACAGCCGGACGGCTCTGAATTATTCCGATAGATTTGTTGTGTTTCTCATCATCACTGGAAAACGTTTTGCGTGTTCTTTTTCTAGTGGTACAGCTGGTATAGCTACGTTTAACGGCAGTTACCTCACTCGAAAGCGATGTCAGTGACTGGCGAGACCAGTATTTGAACCCGCACATACTGATCCGCGGTCGAGTATCTTACCGACTTCGCCACTGGCTCCAGCCAATCGTTAGTTGAATCGAGTGTCTTCAGCGTCAACAATGCATCCATAGAATACCTCAATGAATCTCTACTAGAGGAACCGAAGTGGAATTAAATGCGTTAGTAGGCCCCGGTACGACCCTGACAAGTAAAAGTCAGAAATAGCCCAACACTCAATTCTCCACTCTAACCCTTTCATTTATTTAATTTAGTTTAAACGTTAATGCATTGTGTTTTATTTTCTTAAATATTGTTATTATCTAATAATCACTGACATCATCTCGGCATAGGAAGCGGACGTTAAATCGTCATTGTATCGTATTGTGCAGTGCTATAAGTAATGATCAAATTAATTTAGTAATTTTAGATCTCTCATGCATCAAGAGAAAAAAATTTAATGTAATTAAAGTATCGTTAGACATGCTAAAGTTCAGATTTATCTGAAATACAGTTATTACATTTTTTGCTAAGTCTCCATCACCTAGAGTCAGTGGTGTGATTGTCTGCACGGCAGTCAGAGGATCACCGCAGTGTATGGGTTCACAGGTATTTGATAAAATAATGCTAAACTCAGCTGGAACATTTCATAATAACAAAACTAATATACTGAAACAAGTCGACTAGTAATTAATGCTAAAGACAAAACAGCAATGTAGAAACAACTATCTGTTTTCTGGTATTTGAAAGCAAAAGTCTCGATAGTATTAAATTAGATAATGCTAAAGATCTGCTTCCATCTGACGAATAGGCTTTTATCAATTCTTAAGGACTTAGACATATTAGACACACTATCAAAATGAGAGGTGGATTGCTGAATTTAGAGTAGGTAGTAGGGGTACAGTTTCATTCTGAGTTTGTATAGTTTCACATAGCCTATGATACGTGTAACCTTTCTGTGTGTCTAAAAATAATTGTTTCTCTTCCCTACAATAATAGCTCCCAATAACAGATCCTGATGAGGTGAATTCAACACTCGTGGGTTCGAATCCCAGCCGCGCTGATCTGAGAGTAAAATCTCGGACATTCAGTGGACCAGTTACATGGAAAATGATCTAAGCTGTCTAACGGTTTAAACATGTGGTATTAAAGTGAGAGATATCAACATAGTTGATCATTTCACTATAATGCGTGTCTACATTTTTAAATTTTTACTCCCATTATTAGCATAATCTTGATTAATTTCAGAGATAGCTTCAAAGCACAGGCCTACATTGATCTGCCAGGCTAACCTGCCAGGATAAGGCTGCTGGCAATTCAGATGTGCACTGCATTGAGTTGGAAAATGCAAAGCTTCTGCCTTAAATATCCTGACTCGCATTTATTTAACTTAGTTTAAATGGTAACTTCAATGTGTTTTATTTTCTTTAATCTTGTTATTATTTCATCATTTCTGAATCCATATACCAACATTGTATCGATATACAAAAAGCATCTGCCGCACCCGTGCCATAGTACCATTGTTGCTATTCATGACCATGATGATGATGATGATGATGTGGCGTTTATGCTACAATTAACTGAAACGTACGTAGAGGCATCAGAAGCACCCGAAAAATATTTCAAACTTAACTTAGCATAGCACAACCTGATGTTAAAATGATTTATAACAAATCGCAATAGATTAATTAATGGTAAAAGATTTATTAGAAATTAATAGAGAAATCCGTAGCAAAATTAGTCATATATGTTTTACTTATGAACACAAGTCTACAACATTGCACCCGTCTATGTGCATTCATGAAGTCTAAAATACTGCAAAACTACCATCAGAAAGTTTTTAAAATGTATAAAGAAAATCCTAAGGATTTCCCTTAAAACACAATATTATCAGGCACTAAACAATACATCTAACGAGTTTAATGCGAAAAATAAAGCAATGCTTGAAATACAATGGATGAAAGAGAATGATTATGAATGAAGTAACGTAGAGTTGAGAAATATAAATTGGCAGTAAAGTGATATAAATGTAGAATTACAAGAGAATTTCCACAGCGAGGCACTAGGGTATATAGATAGGATATATAAATTGGCAGTAAAGTGACGTAAATAGTAATAATAATAATAGTAATAATAATTACCCCCCCCCCCAAAAAAATAAATAAATAACAATAATAATAAAGGTTTAACGTCCGTTTCCTCATCCAATGATGATGTCAGGGACGTCAATGCAAATGTAGAATTACAAGAGAATTTCCACAGTCAGGCACTAGGATATATAGATCGGCAGGAAGCGGCTAACAGCCGCACGGCAGACCGGACAGAGAGCCGGCTCTGTCAGCAACTGGGAACAAGAAGAGCACAAGCACACGTGACCGCAATCCAACACAATCACATCACGACGATTTGTCAGGCAGATAACGCATGAATCTTCTCCAGATCCTGCCGGCGTACCCGACATTGAAATCCTGCTACGCTGTATTTCTGCCAAACGTTTCTTGAATTCTACAACTCGCTTCCATTTATTGATGTATCTGTAGAGTAAGTATCCGGCTAAGATCACTCCCACGCCTCCAAATACAAAGAGAAGTATTTTTAGTGACCTAGCTTCTTTCTGAAGAGCTCTAATTACGTCACTGCGTGACGACGTGGTGAGAATGTATCGTTTTCCATCCTCAGGACGACTAAACTGAATTCGATTTCCATCGCGGGACAGAGTTAAGCGTCCTATACCCAACACTGGAGCACCCAAGCTAAGCAGCATTTCTTTCTGCTGAAAACCCTTCGTTAACTCCCCAAATAATCTGTCGACACTTCTCGAGAGGAAGCCATCTTTAGAAGGATCATAAACGTCGTAGACTGGCGTAAGAGAATCCTGTAGGAAATCAGCAGACAGCGCATCCAATACGTCAACGGGGGGCCTAGAAGAGGAGTTGTCGGATGGATTCACCAGCTGAAATAGTGTCGAGTTAATGGAATCTTTTAAAATCTTCTTCTCTTCACCCCTGTACCACAAACATGATACATATAATGCATAAAATGTTTACTTAACAAAAGTTCCATCAGTATTGTCAATAGCCGTTGATTCACACAACATGGAAGATTCAGCAGAAAATGATGGACAACGGATAATCATAATAACAATAATGATAATAGACTATTTAATCGGATAATGATAATAGGCTAACCAGAAGATAATTCTCTCACCAGTGTTGAAGGAACCAGTGGCAAATGTTCCCAGGACATCAAGCAGCAAGATAGAGGTTAGTAAACAGGACTGACAAATAATAATTACTGATCTAAAAAGTATATTTCAAGTGTTCCATTAATCAATGCATACATACAGTAACAAAAAATACTAAGTCATAACAGCATAAGCAATACTTCGAGCATCTTACACTAGACTCATCATATGATACATTGCGCTACATTGCTGGCTGGAGCCAGTGGCGAGGTCGGTAATGTACTCGACCGCGAATCAGGATTTGAACCGCAATCAAATCCTTGCCCGTCCCTGACATCGCTTTCAAGTGAGAAAACTGATGTTAAAGCTTAGTTTTACCAGCTTTTTACATGCTACATTTTCCACAGATACAAGATGAGATGCAGATTTACTAAAACTTTAAACATCTGCAAACAATCGCAAAAGTTAACGACATTCAAACAAGAATTCAATTTATAACATTCAATATTAAAGGAATCTTTGCCACCAATAAAATCATGACGGAATTTACTGAATTTGATAAAACAAACATTAACGAAAAATGACCAACTCTTACCAGAAGCCTTGGACTCGCTTCATCCTGTGCTCAATGAACTGGACTCTCTGTATGACGCCCTGGCTATCAGTGAACTGACTCTTCAACGGTGGCCCGACGGCCGCGGTATTTCCTTCAACGCATGCGTAATGCAGGGTTTTGTCTGGATTCTCGGCCAATGCATTATAAAGTTCATCAGACTGCGCATGATAGACTGGTGCTTGCTACAAATATTAAATAAGTTACGAACAAAAAGTCAAAAGAATACATTAACAAAACTACATCCTAAAAAGTAGATCACAGGTCAGCTAAATTATTTACATATGAGATGGTAAGTGTAAGTGCTGAATAGGGTTGACATAAATAGACAATTGATAAATATCAGAGTTAAATAAATAAAATTGATAAATAAATAAATAAATATACAGAGTTGAAAGATTAACTGGATAGGTCATTTCTTGATAGGGAATGAAATACTTAAGAGGTAACTGAAGGAAAAATAACAGGAAAAAAAGTTAGCGGAAGACAGAGACTTGGGATGTTGGATGATTTGATATCTAATTTGTATGTTGATATAAGACAAAGCACGATAAGAATATGTTGAGGAGTTATACGCCGTAGACATGTCAAAAGCCAGAGCCCTAAGAAAGAGAGAATTAATTTGTGATCGTGCCACAAGTTTAGAGCAATACCTCAGGGTCAATATCACCTAAGTTGCACATACATGTAAGTTCTGCAGTGAATATAGCTTGAGTCGCTGAGCTGATCAAGTAGGATGACTTGTTAGGTATCTGAATAGATACCTAACAGATGATGATTCATAGCTCATCTTTATAGTTTTTAATTCAACTATATGATTTATAGGGTGTTTTTGGGGTTAAAATACTAATTTGGAAACAATCTAAAAAACCTTAAAGTTTACACTAAGTAAGCCTTAGAAATATAAACTTTAAAGGCTAACCTGAACACATTTGGCATCCTTAATTCTTTGCTTATACAAAAAATATACCAAACCAACAAGTGCGGCATCTACGCCTAGAGCCAAGAGCCTAGATCCGTCCTCCATGACAACTGCAACAAATACAGCACGCTCACTCATTAAAAGAGAATAGTTACTCTCAAAAGTACTTCTAACAATACTCCATTTAAATGAAATTCAACCGAATTACAATTTTCTGCTAATGGCTAATGGGAAGGGGAAGATATTTTCGCAGATATCAATCTCTACCATTTGACTTTATCCATGAGATAACTCAAGAGCTGCCTTTTGCAATTTATGAAGGTTTTCTATTCTCACCATTAAGTTGTGTATGTAACGTCACATTTCCAAGAATTATAAACATTTCAGCTCAGATATCGGGCGAAAAATTGCTAATAAAATCCAAAAGTGACTTTCTCCGACGATATCATGCGGAGTGGCAGCTATCGTTGCTTCATAAAATTGGCTATTAGAATGTCTAAATAGCGTAGGGGTAACGTCATGAAGTTTTATATGACAAATCCTAAGGTGATTTGAATCCTCGTGGGTTCGAATCCCGGTCGCGCTGATTTGAGAGTAAAATCTCGGACATTCACTGGACTGGTTATAGGGAAAATGGTCTAAATTGCCTAATGGATTAAACATGTGGTTTTAAAAGTGATAGATATCAACATAGTTGATTATTCACTATAATGCGTGTTTACTTTTACTATTAGTGCAAACTCGGCAGGGTAATAATCAGAAATAATACTTTTAAATAATTACACAGTAACAAACACGTGTAATACAAAATGTCAGAATTATAGTTAACTTTTAAAGTGTGCACACTCATTAAGTGGTTTTATATTTAGATAAGAAAAATTGAAAACGTTCTTACAAAAGTCAAGATTAGTTGAGATAAGAGTACAAAAATCAAAACAAAGTCAAAGGTAAACAAATACCATAGATACCATATTTACATAATGAAGTTGGGTCAGCAAGTTTGTATCTTGTCCAAATCTATGGTTTTATCCAAGTTTAACGTAAAATTCCTGTGTCGAAACTCGATGGCAGTGAAGAGGCTAGCGCTGGATTTAAATTTTGAATAATAAACACACTGAACCACAGCCTGACAACTTACCAATATCACTCCATGCAATGGAGAATAGCCTACTCATCTTTGAGCCTACTGTATAAATCCTAAAGAAACACACCATCGCCCATGGGCCCCGTGCCAATATAATTGCTTTGCGATAGTTCAAGATGTTAATTAACGCTATAACCACAACAACATCATCACTAGTTTATTTACAGGCACAAGCGTCCATAGGACAATTATCATCATATACAATTACACAGAGGTATTAGTGTGAGCAATACAATCAATGGCAATCATTGTTAATGATGGGCAGATCCAGACAGATCATATAGATCGCATCCCATATAGATCTTCCAATTGAGGAAATAATACAAGTATGAAGTAAGATTTGTTTTTATTTAGCTAAAAAAATATCCACAAATTACGTAAGCTGCTTATTAATCGCAAGATAAAGAATCGGCAGAAATTGACGATAAAACTCGAAGTGCTCTCCATCCCCTCCTTGTTGCTTTCACACTGAGCGTGGTTACTGACGTATCTTCGTGATTACTGAAGAAATCTTCCAACTAACGAGCAAACCAGTACACGAGAGTCCATCGTCAATCAAATAATAAATCTATCAAGCAACAACGTATAATAGTTCATTTATCATAAGCTACCGTATTTGTGGATAGTGATCATATTCCTGATTTGATGGCCGCTGTATTGAAATTCAAGTAACAGGGAATAGAGTACAAAAGTAATTTTATTCTAATCTTTAAGTAATTTTATTGATTAGATTGGAAACTACGAGAGCTTCATTTAATATAACAAAAGGAGTGCATAAGATTTTGAATTCAGATGGAATATAAATTACAAAGATTAAAGTCCGACATCTGTTATTTTCAATACACATTAGCTTTTAAGTATATCAAATTCCTGCGCTTTATTGTGATTTCAATACGAGAAAATATATTTAAATTTAATGCACTCGACACTCAGGTTAATCAAGCAACAGTTCATCAAGAAATACTGTGTAACAGATCTCACCCCACACATCAAAGCGTCAACTTCTTGACAAGCCCATCACAAGCACAGGCACCTCACTAGCACAAGCGCCTCACAAGCACATCAGAAATGACTGTAACGTCGAGATTGCTTCAAACAATGTGGCAATCAAGTAAAAATGAGAACAAAATGAACAACCTGTAAGAAAATTAGGCTCTAGATGCTAAATGAATGGAGCAATACAAAATTAGGAAACGACATTTGCTCTTCCTTCATTCTCAGTCCCTGTTCATTCTGTAGACAGCAAAACTAATCGCAATTCCCTACCTTTCATAAGTTCATAACCATACCGCTTCCAAGTCCATTCACTCATTGCTAAATTTCAATTATATAAATAGTATTAGAGATAATTAAGCTCAAAACTTTTATTAAAAACCGCTTTAATATATATATATATATATATATATATATATATATATATATATATATATATATATATATACATATACATATATACAAGTATATATATAGATATATACATGTATATATATATACATGTATATATCTCTATATATATATACATATAGATATATACATGTATATATATACATGTATATATATATATATATACATTATATATACATATATATATATATCATTATATATACATATATATATATATATAAATATATATATATATGTATATATATATATATATATATATATACATATATATATATACATATATATATATATCTGTACATATTCATATATGTGCACATATATCTATCTTAATCACAATACAGTGCATCCTTGATTTGATCAGTTCCATCAGCTAATAAATATTCAAAAACATTTCAGATCTTTTCTGATCAAGATAACCGAATGACGACAAGCGCTGACATGAACAACGGATTACACGAGCAGTATTTGCCCAAAATATTCATAGTATTGAAGATTATTGGTAAATAAATTAGACAAAGCATTAGCTCTTACGAACATCTGCATAACACAAGCTCTCACGTATACAAGTACTTCAGCACAACACAACCCCTACAACACGATTCTTTAGATATCTTCAAGCAAAGAATTAGCACTGCAGCAAATATATCATATCTTCTATAGAATTAAGATTTACCAATCCCCGATGTAACAAATCAGATATTGACATTAAAGGAAAAGAATTCTTCAATATAGCTTTCACGTAGCGACATCTTTGGAATTAGACATTACCACAAGTCTGGTTCAACAGTGACTTGATTTGACCACTTCTAGACAAGACTGAACAGAAAAGCCGGTAGAAACCTTCAAGCAAATCCGCTTACACTATACGGCACTAACCAACACCATCACAAACATCATTTCCTTAAGTTATTTAGAAGAAATTCAACTAAATAATATATAGCGAATATATAAAATCTAATTTAATCTATTCAACAGATTAAATACACATCGCTTTTTACAGAGGCCTGTAAAACTCTTCCGTTGTAGCTATATAATAATTTATTTACAGAAAAATGAATATCAAAAAAGTATATACAGGTTGCTAATTAAAATATCTGCTTACACATGACCCCATGACTGGTAATGCCTTCAAAATTCATCAAACTTTTCTTTTACAACTATTAAATACAGAAAAATACTATGCCTCTAAAAGCCCATACAACTTAAGTTTACGATGAAATTTCATAAAACATGGATGTTGTCAGAGAGCCTGAAAATTTAACCTGTGGCCTCCTACTAAAGCACTTCTGTTATCAAATCAATCAAGCAAACGTTAGTAAAATATTCCCCATCACGACTAATATAACAATATCTATAGATTTTTCATTCATCAATCATTGCTGCAGATTGTCTTGCAATCATAAACACTGTTCATTTAGAACAGCGTTAAGTATAAGAATGAATATACAGAGGCACAATTGCAACGTTTTCAAGCTGTTAATTGTACAGAACGGCAGATTATGAACTAACAATATAATATGCATAGTTCATGCAATGAAATAGTATTGAAATAAATGCAGTACCATAATCATTAACAAACGCCTGATAATTATACATGTACGCTCTTCACAAACGTCATACTGTCCAGATCTTCTCGTTCAGAGCAAAATACACAGAAATCTGGTACTATTTGACGTTATACTCTATTTGCATATTTTACATTTCCTTCATCTTTCTGCAGACAAAGTGTAAGCGTTTGGCAGTCTATTTATTCAACAAATCCATGCGGTGAAGAGCCATCCTCCTGTTTACTCTCCAGCGCAAACGGTGGAATACGACACTCAAACGTTGTACCGTCCTGTCGCTCCATCTTAAACGTACCCCTGCAAACAATGAACAAAGAATAAGTTTTCTAGCAAGAGTTTACACATCAGTTAGAACATCTTAAACGTACCTAGCAAACAATGAACAAAGAACAAGTTTTCTAGCAAGAGTTTACACAGGAGCTAGAACATCTTAAACGTACCCCTGTCAACAAAGAACAAAGAATAAGTTTTCCAGCAAGAGTTTACACATAAGCTAGAACACCTTAAACGTACCCGGCAAACAATGAACAAATTTTCTAGCAAGATTTTGCACATCATAATAATAATAATAATAGTAATTCCGTTTAGGGGCGAAAACTTGCGAGCTTCACATGTGCCCCTGCAGTCATGAAGTCGACGCTTTAGGTCTCCACGGCCTCTCCTGCAAACGAAGCTCAGGTAGAATGTCTCGCCATCACAATTTAAATGACATAATATGGCGAGCACTTTCGAGAGCAGGCATCCCTTCCTCTAAGGAACCAAGTGGGTTGTCCAGATCAGACGGCAAGCGTCTGGACGGCATGACTTTAGTGCCCTGGTGAAACGATAAATGTGCCGTTTGGGACGTCACGGTCATTGACACTATGGCAAACTCCTACCTCAATACGACTTCAGTCACAGCCGGTGGTGCTGCTGTTCATGCCGCCTCTAGGAAGTTGGATAAATACCATGATCTGTCCTTAGGATATGAAGTTGTTCCGGTGGCTATTGAAACCATGGGCCCGATGAATCCCGAAGGAGTTGACTTTATTAATGGCATAGGCAGACTTATTGCAGAGCAAACCGGCGATAAGCGAGAGACATCTTTTCTTTGGCAAAGGCTTTCCATGACTTTGCAAAGATTTAATGCAGTCTGCTTCAACAATTCTTTTAAGCCGATTGATGACCTCGAGTAGCCGGGCAGCGATTCAGCAGGTATTGCTCGAATCGTTTTTATCAAACCCCAGGTTCTTTACACCGGGGTAAAATAAAAATTTTAAAAAAAATATAATAATAATAATAATAATAATAATAATAATAAAGGTTTAACGTCCGTTTCCTCATCCAGGGATGATATCAGGGACGTCCCAAACAGCACACATCACTACAGATCAATTCACCCAGACCAATCTGCAAAAGAAATGTGCGGAGGAGGAGTAAGATCCTAAACGATAGCCAGTCCGGTGATAAAAAAAACCAGATAGAATATCTTAAACGTACCCCTGTCAACAAAAGAATTTATACATCAGTGTCGACGTGTCAGGCAGTACTAAACTATTACTTATATACTTAAACAGTTTATTTATATATTTAATAGCAGTTTGTTTAATTACAGAACCGATTTTTTATTTACTCACTGAGTGTTGTTGCGTGGACGATTCTATTCCAGTCAATACAAAAATGTAAAAAAAATGAAACGAAATATGTTATTCAGTGTAGAGAAATATGAAATAATGTCCATTCTACTGGATTGCACTTTCTGAATGGAGTACTTCATCCAGAATTTAGACATTTTATTATACAATAGCTGAATAACTGAATAAAGGTAATAATAATAATAATAATAGGGCCTCTCAGTGCGTAGAGGAATTATTTTAAACATTTATTTTTCATCTTTCTTTTAATTAAATAAAGCCCTTCTTTTATCTTGTTATTTAGCCCAGGGCCCTATACAGCCAAGTGCATTTAAAAAAATAAAATAAATAAAATAATAGTAATAGTAATAGTAGTAATAATAACAACAACAGTAATAATAACAATAAAAACAGAATTAGCATTATTAGATGTTTATTAGTAGTAGGTGTATTATTTAGACGTCATACCACATGTGACCGCTGGGAGCTTGCAGAGACACGTGACTCGTGTACTGAAACGCAGGCTGAGACTTTGAAAATATCGGCTCCTAGTAAAACAAATTGTTACAGAAATTAGTCAATCAAACACGATTCATCTATACATGAATAATCTTAAGAATATCTCAGACGTACTTTAAAGAGCGGCATTTTTATCTGCCAAGGGATACCAAAGATATTATACAGTACATTATTATTTACGGTACAAAATTGCAATGTAATTTTAAAATATTGAAATAGTATATTTTTTAAAAATATACATAACTTTATCAATGGCCCAATATAATTTACCGACTACGTATGTATGTCGTATGTATGTATGTATGTATTTATGTATGTATGTATGTATGTATGTATGACACAAAATAGAAAGTATATAATTTTTTTATGTCAAACATTTTTAGAACAGTAATTCTTATTTTCTTATTAAAAATTTATTCATTCTCATCTTCATGGATTAGCTGCATGCAAATAAATACGGCACCAAAATGCTATATAATAATATAATATAATTACCCAAAAATGCTATTATAAAGGGTGTTCCTAAGTTGTTTCTTACAGGGAGTTCCTAAGGTGCTTCATACAGGGAGTTCCTAAGCTGCCTCATACATGGAGTTCCTAAATTGCTTCATACAGAGTGTTCCTAAATTGCTTCATACAGGGTGTTCCTAAGTTACTTCATACAGGCTGTTCCTAAGCTATAAAATAAAACCCATAACAACTGGCTGGAGCCAGTGGCAATATCAGTAAGGTACTCAACCGCGGATCAGCATGTGCGGGGTTCAAATCCTAGGCTCGCCCGCCACAGACGTCGCTTTCGAGTGAGGAAGCTGACGATAACATTAGCTTTTACCAGCTTTTTCTACACGATAGGGAATGATCGAACCTTTCCGATGATGCCTCTGCCACGCACTGTTTCCAGCGTGCCTGAGAGGCTGAAGATCCTCCAGTGCCGCTCTCTCAACTGGACTGTCTCGTCACCGAGGTTCTCGAGGCGTATGCAGTACCGCCACCAGTACACATGCATCTGCTGAACCTCCCTCGAGCCGATGAAGAACGGCATCACGGTGACTCTCATGTTCTCAGTCGTCTCCCGGTGTATGTCCGTTAGCTCCAGCCATGGGTGATTCTTATCCTGCCACTCCCTCAACGTGTCTCTCATCACGTAGTTGTTTGTTCCTACACGTAGTTATGTTAGCTTCAAGTAACTGTTTGTACCTACACGTAATTGTATGTAACTACACGTAGTTATATTATCTTTACTACATTGCACCTGCGCGTAGTTATACCATCTTCACGTAATTGTTTGCACCTGCGCGTAGTTATACCATCTTCACGTAATTGTTTGCACCTGCACATAGTTATACCATCTTCACGTAATTGTTTGTACCTGCGCGTAGTTATACCATCTTCACGTAATTGTTTGTACCTGCACGTAGTTATACCATCTTCACGTAATTGTTTGTACCTGCACGTAGTTATACCATCTTCACGTAATTGTTTGTACCTGCACGTAGTTATACCATCTTCACGTAATTGTTTGTACCTAAACGTAGGTATACCATCTTCACGTAATGTTTGTAAATACACATAATTATACTATCTTCATTGTTTGTACCTACATATACTTATATTATCCTTGTGTAATTGCTTATACCTTACACTTAATTAAACAATCTTTACATATTGTTTGTACCTAAAGAGAGTTAAATGAGAGAGAGAAGTAATCTTAAACTAACCTGTAGAGGTGTCAAGGGCAAGAAATTTTTCAAACAAATGATTATGTATCGGTTGTTTCTCTGTTGTTTTATAAGGCAATACGTCTTCATGTCCTACATAGTCGAGACCTTAAATAACAATCATGCAACACATAATACATAGCACCTACACTAACTGTCTAACAAGCCATTCCTCCGAAACTCAGAAATAGAACCCTATGACATGTAATGTAGGAATCCATAGTATAATATTACATATAAAATTGTTAATATTATATAATAACAACAATTAGAGTACTACAGTCATCAATGACAACATCGAGCACTATTGAGATAAAAACAAGCCAGCGAGCTAAAAGAAGGTTCAAAGTATTATATATATTATATAATATCGTACGATGAAAAACTGAGGTATACTTTAGCAATCCTTTATATTTAGTACCAAATTCTCGTATATTTTAATAAATGGAAAAGCATAACATAGCATAACATAACATGACTACATTTCATATATGCTCAAGTATAAAGGTGACACCTATTCTATTAGGAATCAAAGTAATATACAAAAAACCATCAGCGAGGCAAATCAGTAATAAAATAAGCTGGTAAAGCTAAGGATAACGTCAGTTTCCTCACTAGGAAGTGATGTCAGTGACGGGCGAGCCCAGGATTTGAACCCCACAACTACTGATCGGCGGTCGAGTATCTTACCGACTTCACCACTGGCTCCAGCCATTAGTATGATAATAATAATATTAATGTATAATTGTACAGAGGGCAAACTTAGCAAATAGTAGCACATTAGTAGACACACTAAATTTATTTTTAAATTATGTTAGTAGCATACATTAGAATAAAGTGTTGTGTCCGTGTTGTGTTATCTCCCTGTGTTGAATTAAATGAAAAAAGAAATAGGGGAATGACTGATGATATGATTAGGACAGAGAGGGTTTGAGAAAGTCTGTTCGTGTCCCTACCCTAGATAAACTGGGATTCAAGGGAAGATGATGGTGATGAGTAGTAGACATTAATGTTAAAAGCGTTAGCAAATAGTGTTAGCAACTCAGTCCCATTACCAGGTATAGAGTAGAGCGTTCCATTGTTCTCCTGATTGCTCAAAAATGTAACTGACTCTGTTCCAACTCTCTATCACAAATAATAAACAAAAGTGCAAAACAGTAATACAAAACAGTGATATGTTAAGCTATACAGTAGGTATCAATTAGGATACATGTTAGAAATTGAAGTGATACATGACCGATAAAAATAGCTAACTTAATTACAGGGTATATAATGGAGATTCAATGTAAGTTTCATTGAACAGGAATACTATCAGAGAAAGAATAATAATAATTCCTATTACTGTTTTATTATAATTTAATACAATACTTACCATAATAGCACGAATAATAATAATTATTATTATTATTATTGTATTATATAGTATAATACAGTACTTACAATAATAGCACGTAGTCATACAGCAGTAATGATAAGTGCAACAGCTTGTGTGGCTAGCTAGAACAGAGCGTTGACTGCGATCAAGTATATAATTATATATATATATCTAGATAGATATATATATATATTATATATATAGTATTATAGTATATTACAATATATAAGATATATCTATTCCTCTGTATCTACTATCTCTATATACATCTATCTCTCTCTATCTAATCTATATATCTCTATACATCTAAGTATACTATCTCTATCTCTATCTCTATACATGTGTATATATATATATATATATATCTCAGAAGAGAGATCAGAGATCAGCTAGAACAGAAGGCTGAAGCCCTCACAGTTCAAAGGTCACTGAGTTCTCGGTAGCTCTCAGAGTTACTAGTGATTGAAAGACTCTTTATCTATAGCGGAATATGAAGCACATGTCGTACAACAGTAGAGACTAGATAGAAATTATATATAGGTACAAAAACTAATAGTTACAATGTGAGGTATATCCCTCGTGTCTATCAGAACTTGATAATACGTGTGAACTCGGCCCTTCACCTCCTTCGTGCCAGTAAATAACGTTGACGCCCTGTTGACGAAAAACACAAAAAATTACCTTTTGAAGACATAAAATCATAGCTATGAATTACAACGAGAAAACATTCTATCTTCATGAACAGTAAGCTTAGTCTTAATATTAGTGTGTAGTAAGCTCAGTGGGTACAGTGGCTGGCTTGATCATAAGGCTAATCATTGATCCAGATGCTTCAACTTCAATCAATCAATCAATAAGAATTTCATGTCCGGTTCCTCGCCACAAGGCAATGTCAGGGACGTCAGGAACTTCTGTAGACCTGCTTCGTGGAAGATATGATCAGCGAGTAGAAGCTCATATACACACTAGAACCATGTATGGATAATTATAATTGAAGTAAACAAACAACTAACTAATTGATTAGACTCTCACTCATTATACCAGTTCCAATAAAAATCCATAATAAATTTTAAAACATGGCCATGTATCATAAATCAATTTAAACATATGATCTAAAAGTGACTATTTATCATTAAAGATTATTAATATTATTAATTTATAATTATTATTGAGATTAATATGCTTATTCTATTTAGATAATTATTCCATGAATGTGTGTCTATTTTTTTGACAAACAAATTTCATTAAATAAAATTTTTTAGCTTTATAAATACAAGAAACTGTTATTAAAATAAATTTTATACAAATTCTCAAATATTATAAAACTTTGATTTATCCACAACAGTCTTTATCATCATTGTTTGTTTTCATTAAATCTTAGAATGCATGTGATATACTATCTCAAATAGCAACGTTTATTTAATATTGCATTTATACTAAATATAAAACTTGCTAGCCTATCTCATTTACACCTTCAAATACCAGCTTAGTACATAGTAAAAGATAAAATAAAATATACATAGTAAAAGATAGAATGTCTTAATAGCGTAGGGGTAACGTCATGAAGTTTTAAATGACATATCCTGAGGTGGATTGAACCCTCGTGGGTTCGAATCCCAGCCGTGCTGATCTGAGAGTAAAATCTCGGACATTCACTGGACTGGTTACAAGGATAATGGATTAAATTGCCTAACGGTTTAAACATGAGGTATTAAAAAGTGATAGATATCAACACAGTTGATCATTTCACTATAATGCGTGTTTACTTTACTTTTTAAAGATAATACTGCTCGGGTGTGCTCACTAAAATAAACCAATAAAATAAACAACGTACTGCTCTTCCTTGTTTGCCAAATCCCTATCGTAGACCTTTCCAACCCAAGGAAATAAAATAACCCCTCGGTAGCCAAATACTCGATGTAGAAAGATCTGAAAAAATACAAAAGGTGCGCATAACTAAAGCTTTGCTTGGCATTTAATCTCAGATACAAATTAAGCAGATTAGAAACTAATTTAAAATCAGATTTAAACTACAGTCAAGATATTCATTTCTATGTCCAGTAAAAAATTTAGACACTGAATATTTTCAACTCATTAGTGCTAGCATTAACTAAATTAACAGCGAGCAAGGTATCAGCTCAGTTAAGGTTATGCAATTATTATTAAGATTATTATTAAGATTATTACTAAGATTACTATTCAGATTACTATTCAGATTACTATTCAGATTACTATTCAGATTACTATTCAGATTACTATTCAGATTACTATTCAGATTACTATTCAGATTATTATTAAGATTATTATTAGGATTATTTATTAAGATTATTATTAAGATTATTATTAGGATTATTAAGATTATTATTAGGATTATTATCAGGATTATTATTCAGATTATTATTCAGATTATTATTAAAATTATTATTAGGATTATTATTAAGATTATTATTAAGATTATTAAGATTATTATTCAGAATATTATTCAGATTATTATTAAGATTATTATTAAGATTATTATTAAGATTATTATTCAGATTATTAAGATTATTATTCAGAATATTATTCAGATTATTATTAAGATTATTATTAAGATTACTATTAAGATTATTATTCAGATTATTATTAAGATTATTATTCAGATTATTATTAAGATTATTATTAGGATTATTATCAGGATTATTATTGAGATTATTATTGAGATTATTCTTAAGATTATTATTAAGATTATTCTTAAGATTATTACTAAGATTATTCTTAAGATTATTACTAAGATTATTCTTAAGATTATTATTAAGATTATTATTTAGTTAGTAAATATGGAATTGAAGATTTGAAAGTGCAGACTTATTAAAGATATTAGTAGTATTAGCAGAATAATAGAAGTTATTAGTACTATTAGCAGAATTATTAAAGATATTAGTAGTATTAGCAGAATAATAGAAGTTATTAGTACTATTAGCAGAATTATTAAAGATATTAGTAGTATTAGCAGAATAATAGAAGTTATTAGTACTATTAGCAGAATTATTAAGATATTAGTAGTATTAGCAGAATAATAGAAGTTATTAGTACTATTAGCAGAATTATTAAAGATATTAGTAGTATTAGCAGAATAATAGAAGTTATTTGTACTATTAGCAGAATTATTAAAGCTGTTAGTATTATCAGCTGAATAACTAAGCTATAAGTATAATAATTCTAATTAACTGTATCACAATATAATTTGCAATTTAAATACATTAGATATCTAATCTTCATAAATTAATTAAACTGAAGATTTGCTACCAACCTGCCCTGTGTCGTATTTGCCTTGTAGTTTAGGAGTTTCAAGTACTCCCACTTCCGAAAATCTAAACCACAATCAATAGATTATTCATTAATTCATCTATAACTAAGTGCCTTAATTATATATTACAAATAATTAAGCTACAACAACAAAACTGCCAGATACTGACCTCAATCTGGTGTAACATCAGTATCACATTTATCAGTCATGTATCTCAGAATAAAATACCTTTGTAGCTCTTACTTACACTTATACATTTGTATACAATTACAAATAAAAGCCATGTAACGAGTTACATAAATTTCCTTACATATAAACTTAATGCCTTCTACAAACCATCAGAGTGACTGTATTTTTATAAAAATTAATTTATACATAAAATATCTCTCTCTCGCTCTCTCTCGCTTAGTGCACTGCCTACTGGCAGGTCCATGGTATGTAACACCTCCACTCTTCTCTGTCTTCCGTTTTCCTCTTGAGTTCCACATATGCGTGGGTCTTTAAATCATCTAACATACCTAATCTCGGCCTGCCCCTATAGA
The DNA here is from genome assembly GCA_905160935.1 of Enchytraeus crypticus. Taxonomy (NCBI): domain Eukaryota; kingdom Metazoa; phylum Annelida; class Clitellata; order Enchytraeida; family Enchytraeidae; genus Enchytraeus; species Enchytraeus crypticus. Next base: position 220,733 of record CAJHZI010000219.1, on the reverse strand, counting down.
ATAAACACATAAAATAAATGCAAGAAAAAGTATTACCCGCATTTAGAAAAATATTGACTTCAGTTCACAATTAAACTTTAAATATACCGACGTATTGACTAAGGTGATAACGATTACGTTAGTTTAAACAGTATTATACACACTTAGTAGAGATATTTCTATGATGTTGTTTCTGTTGACCGACAGAAGACACAGTTAGGCCACTAAACCTAACAATTAGGCGACTTCCACTCCATGTTCCCTTCAATAACACAGCCGCCATGTTTATTTTCTTATAATTTAAAAACAAATTAGTTTTAAATGTCGATCAGATGTATTCAATAATTGTTGCTTGAGAAAATCATTCAATATATTAACAAATATTGATGTTTCAGAATATTTATTTTATGACAGTTTAGAAAATGATTTACAATAGTCATTTAGAACGAAAATATCTGTAATGAAATTATTTAAGTAATTAAGATTAGAGCCAAGAAATATACTCGATAAATAACGATCAGCTGTACTCAGAATAATGACTTCTGATGACTTTCTTGCTGGTTTGTTTCCTTCTTGATTCTAGTTAATTTTTGGGAATAATTGGTCAGGAATAATTAGTTAGGAATAAAACCCTGCCAGATGGTCAAATAGCACAAATCTCGTGTTGCAGTTTTAACGGCGAGTGAAAAGACCTAAGAAATTGGAAGGTGTTTAGTGCTATCTGGTGATTAAAAGAATTATATAAAACAATAGTTTAAGCTTATTAATACATTAATTCTGCTTATTAATATATCTCGAGCTACGGTTGTGTCTAGGATACTTAAGATTAAGCTAATAGTTAGCTGCGCATGTCGTAAGAGGCGACAAAAGATAAACCGAAGACGGCAACTTAGAAGCCTACTTTAAATCATATTTTTCTCAAGCTCTATAGTGACATGAGGTATGGACAAGGCATAGCAGTTAATTTGTGAAGGGATTAACTTGTTGATCAATGGAGTGCTCAGTATGGAGCGTGGAAGCAGACTCTTGAGTGTGAGTATGTACCTCAGACATGTGACATGTCACTTGAAGAACAATAGAGAGAGAGAGAGAGAGAGAGAGAGAGAGAGAGAGAGAGAGAGAGAGAGAGAGAGAGAGAGAGAGAGAGATGCTTCAATATCTATATTGGGCAGATATTGAGTTGGAGTCGACATTGGCGAATGAAGGAGTCTGAAAATTGGAATAAACTGTATTTAAATAGTCTATTGCTCGACGCAACATGTCAAACAGTTGTGGTAACTTTACAGTGTGTGACTATATGGAAGACAACTGTGGTCAATATACGAGTCTTTGGTTTGCGGATCGGTTAATAAAACAACACACTGTCTGAGTTTCTGATAAATCAATACCGGAAGATTCTATATGTTCAGAAAAAATAGAGCCAAGATAGAATAACTTGCGTGGCTAGACAGTGAAATTATACTCAATCTTGGCCTCCACTACATCGCGTTCGAGATTTGCAACATCAAACTGCTCGAGATCTCGAGCTATCAAATTAAATTAAATGATTCGACCACTCATTGGTGACAGACTGTAGGCGTTCTTCCAGTAGGCAGTGCACTGAGAATGAGAGAGAGATGTCCCTAGATATGTAGGAAAAACATGGGATTGCTTCCATTTCACTTCACACTGTAAAGTATCGACGGGATTTAGCGCAATTGGCTTAGTTGCACGTTAATAATCGAAATTAAGCTACATCGGCCTCGGTTAGCACTTTGTAGATGACCACCTTCGAGGACTGAGTGCTAACAGTTTTGAAAGAAAAAGTCCTCTTTTGAAAGAAGGTTATTCTTAAATCCGCTCCGGCTGCAATTGATGCGCCATCAAAAGGCAATTACCATGGAGAGGAAGGAGGAAATGGGCCTTAACCTAGTATCTGTGCTTCCTGGCCCAGTGTGCCCTTAGGCGCTATGTTTATGCTTCATTGTGCCGTGCGTCATAAGATTCATGAAAATTAATTATTTACTGTAGAGATTTACAAAAGCTCGAAACGCTTTGTTTGTTTTTCTACGTACTATCGGCTTACATACTTGCAGACCGATTGGAGAGCGAATGGAGAAATTCCATCACCTTTGCCGCCGGGTTTCTATTCATGCGTAATTTAAGTGCTCTAACGACATCACGCAGATTATGAGCAGACTTGTTATAGTGTGTTACATGGAGTCAAGAGATTATAACAGAACCAAGGCGGCAGTTACGTCGCTTTAGGAGTGTAGATCTAACATTAACGCAACATAACGTAGCATAACACATAGCATAACGTAGATAATGTAGAAAACACATAGCATAACGTAGATAATATACTTGTAGATAACAAATGGCACAACGTAGATAATGTAGATAACATGTATGATATAGCACAACGTAGCATCGTAATATCTTTGGTTGTAGGCTATACTATAGGTAAGTATCTATAGGCTATAGTTGGGTATATAATTCAAAGTTTATATATAGACTACCTACAGCAATTCGGAAACTACAGTACATCTAGGCCTACGTGTATTATAAATATAAAATAATACGCCTTCTATAATAAGTCTCTATATACAATTAGGAAAATAGAATGGTAAATGTCTAGTTTGGATAGAAAGCTTGCCTGATTAGCGGGAGGGCATCGGATCGAATCCCAGTCGTATCGTCCCTTTCGATATCCCTTAATTGTGATACAGTAACAGACGTTAGGCTACTGTATCACAAGGTATACAGTAAGTAATAGCGCAGATGTTTTACTCTATAGAATATTAATAAATGATAATAATAACAACAATTAGAGTGCTACAGTCATCAACGACAACAGCGAACACTATTAATCTGTAATTTGTAAGTTTGCAATTGTATTTTTAAGGTAACCAACTAGATTGCGCTAGTCGCTGTACTGGTAGCCTCTATTTCTGATCAAATACATAGAACTACTACTACTGATAGAATAGACAAATTATTAATTATGTGCTGGTTGTGTTTTTGACTGAAATTTTTATTCTGATATGAATTCATGCTGTACTTTATTTTGGACTTTTTATAATATGTATGTAGTATTGTAGTGGCGTGTGATTCTGAAATAAACTTAAACTCTCTCTGGAGAAATAATCCGATTCCTCCTGTTATCGAGTCTTTAAGCAGGCCGGGATAAACCAGGAGGCTGTGGGGCTGCAACCCTCGCCCCGCCTTTAGAGCCGCCCCGCGTCCTTATCATCATCATCTTCTTCTTCTTTTTCCCTTGAATCCCAGTTTAATTAGGGTCGGGATACGAATAGACTGTCTCAATTCCTCTCTTTCCTACATCTTATCATCCACCAGTCAATCCCCTATTTGAGACTTCTCCATTCGTTTAAATTTTTGTAGCAATTTCTGGAGCCTGGGCGCTCACCAACCGAATGCCCTTTCTGACGTTGGTGTGGATCTTAGTGCTTTGGTCGCCTTCTACGACACGTGCAGTCACCAGTTGGTCAATTCTTCACACAGCCCGGACACACACGGGAACGGCCCCGCATCTTTATATTAGTAAAAGAATTCAGATATCCTTTCGTCTCTCGATCCATACTTTTTAAAATAAATTTATTTGATTTTTTAATGTTTTGTGCAATACAATGTAGGTTGGGGGCGAGAATACGCCTAAATCTAGATGGTTTAAAATTGAGCTTTTTACGATAAGAAAGAAATAATTCTATTCGATTAGGATCTGCATGGCACGATATCTGGTCAACTTTGATTATCCAGGATTTCTCTAGAAAATTTAAGATATAGCTTGAAAATACATTCAACTATTTAATTAAACGTAATTATTGTGTTATCAATATTTTATAAGCATAAGGCACGACAGCATATATTTTTGGTGCTCGATGTTGTCATTGATGACTGTAGCACTCTAATTGTTGTTATGGTATTAGCTTCAATGATCTTAATTGTCGTTTGCTGCAGTTTACATGCATATTTATCCATCACTAATTAGATTTCAGATCTAAGTTCACCAAGTAAGCTTTCATCATCTTATTTTTTACTTTTTATTTATATATAATTAGAAGTCAGGCAACAAGGCCCACACAAAGCATACAAGACACACAGCACATTCAAAAAGGCAAACACTCGTAAAATAAGATATTATAATTCTAAAATGGAAAAATCACAACCTAATACAATTAACTAGTGCATTTCCACACTTACTAACACACTGATTATACACACATTTAGAGTTATATACTGTATAATCGTATCAAAACTAGGATATTAGCCTTTAAATATTATTATTATACTATATTATTAGCCTTTCTTTCAAAAACAACGCACAACTCAACTAACACATGGCTCAGCACAGTAATCTGACAACAGTTGTAGAGATGAACAAGGTTGACGTGGGTTCGAATCCTCGCACAGCCGTGAGCTGGAGTGAAGGAACGAGCAGACAGAGCTCGCTGGAGGAGAACGAAAGAAGAATGAAGTGTCGCCCGGGAGGCAGTGTGCTGAGGGGTTGGTCTCTGGAGGAATTTGATTCCAAAGGCCGGGGTCCTGAAAGACATGGTTGTTGTCGATGTTTCTACCGTCAGCAAGGTCATAGTGGGTATCTGTGTCAAGGTCATAGTGGATATCTGTGTCAAGATCATAGTGGATGTCGGTGCTGTGGTAGGAATATGTTATACTGATGCTATTAATTACACTATGAAGCATTTGATAAGTGAATCTGAGTTGCATAGTATAGGTTAATTATAGCCAAAATTAGGCAACTCAGATTTATTTATTAATTAGAAAAAGAAACATAGTCTAAATTAGTGCAGTGCCTGACGACAGGTCGTGACATTAACACTACCATCTAATTCTATTCTAGCCTTCCTTTAATTTAATATCTATTTTATAATCTCTAATCATTAATAGCATATCTAATCTTTAAATATAATCTCCCTTTAATTTAATCTCTTTAATTTATGTGAAAATTTGATATCAAATCATCCAACATCTATGTCCTGATAAAGACTCGATCTCAATTTCCTTGCATTCTTTTTTCTAGTATCTTTCAGCAAACCCATCCTCATATTAATATGTGCTATCCAGCTTTTCTATTCTTTTATCACATTTTTTGCGATTAATATTAGATTAAGTAGGCCTGTATCGTGTCGGTATTTTGGATTAAGGCGATTATTGATAGAATTGAATAATTAATCAATGCTACAATGATTAATGAGAATATGCAATGCTTTTAATTTAACAGAATACTTGAATAAAAAGAATGAAATTAAGTAGAAAGCTGGTCATTAAAGACCGGGCAATATCTCACTATAAACAGCGTCGTGGGGTAGTAAAGCTCTAGCTTAACTTTATTGTCACTCTTCGGTAATGATGTCGATTTTGTGTTACGTAATTAATACAATTGTCAGTTAATTGTTAATACATGAATAGTCAATACAGTTAATTGTTAATTGTCAGTTAAAAATTCAGCATACCGGTGACAGACTAGATACTGGACTTTCTATTCTCAGCGATGACATATCTTACGATTAGATTGATTATGTAATTTTGTGTTAACGTATGTTGATATAGCTGATATGTTTTCGTAAATTATTGCTGGACAATAAACGAAGCTTTCTCTACAGCGGATCTCTATCTGTCTTTGGCTGTATTTTTTATTTTGTTTCTCTCATCCTCTCTTTCTTTCTTTCTTTCTCTCTCTCTGTCTCTCTCTCTCTCTCTCTCTCTCTCTTCTCCAATAAATTTAAAATAGATATTGATTTTAATATAAAATTTTCATAGAGAAAAACTTCGACAAACCTCTGATTTATTTAATTAGCAACAAGTCTATGATAATTATTTTTACACAGGCCTATGTGTATTTCAAATTATGTCACTCTCTCTCTCTCTCTCTCTCTCTCTCTCTCTCTTAGTGCATTGCCTACTGGCAGATATATAACGCCTCCACTCTTCTTTGTGCTCCGCCTTCCTTTCATGTCCACTAGGGTGATGACTATTTTAATTTTTTTTTCGCTACAAAAATGAAACCCCATACATTCGAGGAACAATTGCATACAAATGACAGTAGCAACATCAATTTTAAAAAAAGTTCCCCACCTTTTACTTTTTCTTCTTCACACATATAACCCATTTTGACTATCGGTTTCAATTTAACACTGAATTTTATATGACGTTCTAGACTGCTTTTAATCACATTCCCAGTAATTTCTCAGTTACTTGATGTCGCCAACGTTAATGGAGATTGGAAAAGCACAAAGGATAAAGAGCTCTGCCAGAGGCAATTTAAGAGTGGAGGAAAGATTGGCTATTCAACGGTCAAACAAGCCCCTTTGGAATCAATCCATCCCAGAAAACGAATCCGACTGTCAACAACTCAACCTAGAGCCAGCTCTTCTCAATCGCAACCCACACAAACACATAGTACTGTCTCAGAATCTGCGTGTTCTGAAACCTCTGATTCTTCACCCGGGTCGTCAACCTCTTCTTCCACGTCATCTTCGCCTAAGTGCAAATCGAAGAACCAAAGAGCAAACACTAGAACAGCGGGTTTACTTGTACTAAAAAGCCATATTTCTACACATAAAGCACATGATGTTCTGGCAATCATTGCTGAACAGGGTCATGATGTTCCGGTTCCAAGTCAGACGGGTGTCTGGAGACGAGTAATCTCTGAAGGAAAGAAAATGAAAAACAAAATAATTCAAAAACTTCCAGACAAAACTGAAATCAAACTCGGTGTTCTTAAATGTGACAATGGTTCTGCTGCAGCCATTCACAAGGAACTACATCAGCTACTTGATGAATATGATGCTTGGGAAAATATTCGCATGATTATCTGCGACACGACCGCAGTAAATACTGGTCGTTTTCACGGGATTGTAAAGCTCATAAAGGATGATGTCCTGAGCAAGGGCTTTCAGAAGCCACGTGTACAGTATATTGGCTGTCAGCATCATGTACTCGACCTCCTTCTGAAGCATGTCATAGATTTTCTTATTCAAGAGCCAACGAGCAAACCAGAACTGAACAATTCCTTCATTGACAAATTAACAGAAAACTCTCTTCAGGCTGATTACTACCTCGTTTCGACCGATGATATAACCACAGACTAGAAACCTGGATGGCGAGATGATTTCAAGTTTTCATATGAACTTTGTCAGGGATATCGTTATTACAAAACAACTTCAAATTGGCCTCGAATCAGCTGGAAGAAACTCCCGAATTTACACCAGGCAAGATGGAACTCGCGTGCCATATGTGCTGTTATAGCATTATTCTTATACCAGAGTGGCGTAGCATTCTCGCTCCAGCATGCGACTTCATCTGCTACGAATGGGCAAATGCTTGGTTCCATTCACTTCTAATCTACCATGAAGCGTCCTTCAATGAACTGTTTACCTCACTCACAAAGATAGAGTGCAAGAAGGCAATTAAGTGTTTAGAGACAAATGGGTCGGTCGAGGAGTCATTAATTGACATTCTCAGATCAAACCAAATTGCTGAACGTGCTATAAAACTGATGGAGGAACTGCTTGCAAAATCGGAAAAAATTGAATTTTTGAATCTAAAGTTCATAGGAAAAAATAATTTGTAAACATTTCTTGTACATTTTTTTACAGAATACTAACTGTTCTGCATACTATTTGTTAATAAAAGTTGCTTACTTATTACTATTACTCTTTTGAATATAGAAAATAACATCATGTCCTTTTCTGGAAAAAAAAATTTTTCAAATTTTTCCTTCGAAGGAGGAGGGGAACTTTTTTACAAAAAAATCAAAAATGCAACTTATATTCTTAAATTACTCATAAAGTTTCCTCGATTGCAAGTGGTTTCATTAAAATATAATTTTTGTCATCACCCTAATGTCCACATATGAGTGGGTGTTTAAATCATCTAACATACCTAATCTCGACCTGCCTCTGTATCTTTTCCCTTCCATTCTACCCTCTATGACCTCTATTAATAGACCTTCCCCCCTTAGGATGTGTCCTATTCAACTCTTCTTGCTATTTCTTCAAATTATATATTAATAATATGTATTAATAATTTATATAATACAATTTGAGGAACCTGTTTTGCAGACATCAAGTTATCAGAAGTCTCTGAGAACAAGAACACTGGCTCTCAGAATCATCAAGCCTATCCTGAGAAGCTCATCAATCCCTATCCCATCATGGCGAAATGTAAACAGTCGGAATCAAATACCTCTAAAGCATTATCTACCAGAGGATATAATACACTGGTTTCTACAGGTAGGATATCTTTGCTTTTATTTAGTGTATTTAATAACAACAACAACAACGACGACAACAACAACACCAACAACAACAACAATACGATTAGAGTGCTACTGTTGTCCATGACAACATCGAGCACTGTGGAACTAAATCAAAACCGATGAGCAGAATGAGGTCATTTATTTTATTTATCATACGCACAATATAGAATATGTAGGCACTTAACTTGAAGAGGTACAACAAAATATAGAAATAAAGTACAACTTGTGGCGCTTAATATGTAAACAGGCTAAAAAGACTATGTTCGTTATGTGTATCAGAGAAAATTTAGTTCGTGCGAACATAAATGTAACTAAGACAAAATATATTTTATGGGATATCATAGCAATATATGGGCTATAGCCTATAGATCTACAGTATAGTAGGCTACATTATGCAGCGGATGTGATTTTCTCATATTAAAATTTCTCACTCACTAAGCTGTCATATTATTATGATACGAAATTCTAAAACCATATGACTGATATTACTGTAAGTCGAGATCGCGTAATATCTAGCTTCATTATCTTCTCTTGAATCCCGTCTTAGTTGGGGTCGAGAAGCCAATGTCATCTAGATTCTATATTCTAGTTGAATCTCAAAGTCCTACTTAATGAAATCTCTGTGCTTTTTATCAGGGCCAACGTTCGTCTTATTTATTATTAAGATTTTTATTGAGAGCTGTTTTAAATTTAGTTAAATCTGAATTGAGCAATTTCCAGTTTTTAGCTTGTCACAAATATAGTGTTACGCTTATAAAGAGAAACTATAATTGAATCCATCAGCTTATCGCTAACGTGATTATCCAGAAAGTTCGATAGAAACAAATGTCTAGCGAATTATAAATCAATGATTGTACTTATAGAAACTGCTAAAGGGCTGTCGCAGGGAATTATGCAATCTGTACTGGATTAAGTTCGTTATCTTAGAAACAGAAAAACTTCTGCTAGCAGTCATTTTCTAGAATTTGTTACTTAACGTTCTGTAAGTTCAGTTGGAGGTTGAGTTGAAAATACAAGTGATAATGTTACTAAATTAATAAAAAGGTAAATTATAAATAGTTGAGGTTGATGTATGTCACATCCAAAATCTGTTGTTTCTCCGTAGGACAGACCATTCAGTGGCTCATTCGAGATTGTATCTAGGTCGATTAAAATAATAATTGTAAATTTTATTTGCATAACTACTTAATTAAATTAATTTGATTTTTTCACTCATTACCAGTCCAATCTGGCAATGTATAGTCCTTCCAGTATGACTAGGCATACTTTGAGAATCCATATCACTTTCAACTATATGGTTAGTACTCAATCTCAGGAAAATTTAAAACTTCTGCAATATATTGTCAGGTGGGCGTTATGGTGTGTATTTTGAAAAAACGGCTTTTAAAATAAATTATTATTATACCTATTGTTTCACTCTATGCTCCTGCATTTGGTATCAATCTTCGAGGTCCAAAAATTATTAAGAGTCCCAACGTTTCGTATTTTTGTGATTTGGTATCGCTTATTTGTTCATCACAGGACAGATTATACATAAATAGGAACGTGCATGTAGTTAGATAAACAAATTAAAATACAAAAGAGGCTACAATAAAAGAGCCATAGCTCTGTTCTGCAATACCATAATTATTAGCTATAGCTCAGTCTACTTGAGTCTGAAATACAAACAATTTCTATTACATTACCAATTACAGTAAAACCATTGGTAGCCATACAATTGAATATTTGCAAATTAGGAAATAGCCAGACACGGGCAGTGAAAATTCAAACTCGTTGTATATCTGTGAATATTAAGTCACTGACATTTTTCGGTTTTATTTTCAGGACTTAGAAGAAACACTGTTCAAAGTCGATCTACTTCCACTGTTGAAAATTTCTGGAAGGCGACAACGCTAAACAAAACAAGATGTTGTGATCATTCGGGGAGTCACAGAATTTTCCCCGAGCATTGTTGTCATGAGACTCCCAATGCCTTCAAATCCATTAGAAGAGATACGCTCAAGTCCCGACAGCAACTGGGGATTAAGGATTTCAAGCAGACGTCGCCTCCTGGAATCGGAAGCAGATATTCCTACAATTCCTTACTCTAGATAATTGAGAGCAGAACAGTACTATAGGCCTATCTCTCTCACAGTGCACTGCCTACTGGCAGGTCCATGGTATATTACTCCGCCACTTATCTCTATCTTCCGTTTTCCTCTTCATGTCCATGTACGAGTGGCTCTTTAACTCGTCTAACATTCCTGTTGATAGGCCTATACCATTATTATTGGGGAGGTTCAGCTATACAACTATCAGTACAATATAACTATGTAGTAATCCACAGTATGGAGATTCAATCTCATTCGCTTCAATCAGAGATGGCTAATCGTTATTCTTTGCAGTTCTATGTGGGGGCGAGAAGATCAAATCTTTATTAGACATTAAATTATAATTTAATGTCTATTGAAGAATCGATTTTGTTAACAGTTAACAGTTAGCGTTAACAGAATACGTCGCAAATAACTTCAAGTGGTAGGCTAACTCTGGTATTTATAAAAACAAATGGAGTTATTGACTAATACAGCCATATTCAGTATATAAATTGTTACCTCATACTCTTCAAATGCGAATCAATTCAATTCAATCAATAGTAATACTCTTGAAATGAAGCATACGGGGTATTACAGGGGCATCCATCTCCTAAATTGTGACAAATCTCAAGAATTGATAAAGTAAGTTAAATTCTCTATCTATGATTTTAAAAGTGGTAAAGGACGGGGCTAAGTAAATATACAGCAGTTTTTTTAAACATTTTCACACTAATTATAGCGGAATCCTAAATGTTAAATGTTGGCTCCGCAACTTATTCAAATAAATCTAATTAATATGCCGAAAATTAGAGCTCAAGTAGCGGTCCAAAGATATATATTTCTACTCTTACTCTACTCGTACTCGAGCAGTCCACTCCGGACTGTAGGCCTACGGCCCAGACAGTCCGCCCGGTGCAGGCCCGCCCCGGGGCTGCCCCGGGTGCTGTCCCCACCCCGGGGGCTACCCGCCCGGGAAACCCCACCCAGACCAGGAACCCTACCCCGACCTGGGTGCTGCCCCCTCCCCGGCCCGGGGGCTATCCCGGCCCCGGGGGCTACACCGCCCCCGCCCCGCCCACGCTCAGAGGGCTGCTCCCGCCCAGAGGGTTGCCCCCGGCCAAGCCTGCCCCAAGCTGGTCCGTCCCGGACTGACCGAACCGTGGCAGGCCCGCCCCGGACATATCCGCCCTAGGCAGTGGGGGCTGCCCGAGGGCTTCCCCACCCTGGGGCTGCCCCGACCGGGAGCTGCCCCGACCGGGGGCTACCCCGACCGGAGGCTGCTCTGACCGGGAGCTACCCCGGGGCATGTCCGCCCCGGGCAGACCCGCCAAGGTCAGGCCCGCCCAGGACAGTCCGTCGGGTAGCTCCGCCCTAGGGAGTCCACTCCCTGCAGTCCACCTTGTTAACGTCTCAGTTAACTGACGACCAATGTGGCTGTCACTTAGGAGTCGCTGCTTTTATACTGCCGCTGAGGCAACCGGTCCTGTGATTGTAGAACCGGTTAACTGGCTACGTTAATCTACCGGTTTAGTAAACTGGTTACGCTAATTTACAGGTTACATAAATAATAATAATAATAGCAACAATTAGAGTGCTACAGTCATCAATGACAATATTGAGCACTATTGAGACAAAATCAAGCCGGCGAGCAAAAGAAGGTCCAAAAACGGTGCAAATTCCAAAATCCAGAAATTCAGTCCAAAGTAAAGGGAGTTAAAGAAAAGGTGGCTTAGGCGCAGGTCGCTGCTCATGGACACTGGATGGAAAAGAGAGATGGAAAGATAGGTTTTCAACTGTTTATAGAGCTGCTCATAGGAAAGCAAAGGCTGATGTGATTCAAATGAAGATTTCCGAAGATTGGATGGTATAGAATTCCAGATATGAGGTGCAGCATGCTGGAAAGAACGATTAGATAGCTTATAGCGTGAAAGTAAGCTAGGTCTCACAAGAGTAATTAACTTAGAAGACCGAGTAATAGCAGGCTGCATCACTTTAATCAAGTGAGACATACAAGTTTGTCCAGGGATGGTGATGGACTTATAGGTTAACGAAGCTGTTTTGTAAATGATACGCTCTTTAATCTTTAGCCAGTGCAAAGACTTCAAAATAGGCGTAACATGTGAGTACTTGGAACTACAAAAATTGCTCGCGCAAGAGAATTCTGAACAAACTGCAACCGATCAATCTCACAGCCAGGGAGATTTAAAAACAGGTAATTGCAGTAGTCCAACTTCGATTGCACAAAAGCAGCACCAATTGTAGCAGCTGTCTCACGTGACAAATATGGACGTATTCGACGAAGATCACGGATATGGAAGAAACATGCTTGTATTTATATATAGCTAGAAATAGCATCAGAACTTGAATGCTGTAATGCTGGTTCTAAATTTGACTTCCTGTAGGCCTATAGTTGCAGTAATATAAGCGCTTACGTTCTTGAATTCTAAGTTTGCTCTATTTTCAAACGCTAATAGGCCTTGATTAAAATAGATCAAAAGATATTGATATCTAGATACAAAATATGAAATAATATTTAACTTGTTTCTAATTCTCTAAAAATGGCAGCCTCCATAAGAAGTCATGTTATGATTTGTGGTTCTATTTTAGAAAGACACCAACATCATATATGTCTTGTCTCTCGAAGATTTAAAGGCCTTAAGAGACACACGTTGAAGGTGTTAAATGTTGATGAAGCGAACAATTTGTTACCTAAGTCAGTTCAACCTAATAGAATTACATCACCGGTTCTGTCCCTTAGAAAAACTAATACTAAACAAGTAAAAGTATCGAATTATCTGGAGAAATATCCCGATAACCTTAAGCATGTATCTAATTTTAAATCAAAAAACGGGCAGGAAGCCGAAATAAGAGGGAATAATGTTGGGGGCTTGAAGAAATTAGATTTACTAAACGCATCAGGATCTAGAAGTCCGAAGCTTAGTGCATTTATGTCCCGTGAAATTAGTTATGAATATCTCGAAGATGGCGATAAAAAGTTTGGGTGAGCCCTTAAGACTATTTTAATTTCTCAAAATGTAACTTAGTAAATATGTTATCAATAATCCCAGATTATTAAAATTTGAAAGTTAAATATGAAGCCAGCCTAGCAGATACCACAAACTCTTTAAATCAGCTAGTCTGTCCATGATTATTATTTTTATTACTATTTATTTATTATTATTATGAAGGCTGAGAGTAGAATTGATTGGAAGGGTTATATGCCATGGACCTGCCGTTAGGCAGTGCACTAGAGGAAGAAGATTTATTGATTATATTGTTATTATTAATTATTATTATTTTTTAATACTATTTTTAATCCGGTATCCAATGCTCTCTTGTCTGGCTAAGCAAATAATTCTGTCTTCCATTTATCTTCTGTGGTCCTGGAATTGAATTTTTAATTTATATAATTTTGTTCACTAGATTGCTTTTGATTTTGTAGAATTTGATGGAATTAGATCCTCATTGGCAATTTATTTATTCAAATCATCGTCTATGAAAATATTATCAATAACTAGAACATGAAATAGCTTTAACACTTTCAGAAACAAGTGTCTAAATGAATTTGTTCACTAATATTCTTAATAAAACTTTCTGTTCAAATATATTAATGTTGGTCGAAAATTGCACATGTTTTTATTTCTTTCTATTTCAGACCTTGTGTTCTGGCTGCGAAGTCTCCATTTCAAAGAGGAAAGCATAGAACAGTGTTGCTGGAAGGAAGTCGGCTGATCTCAGATGCTATCAGTGCTGGGGTTGCTGTAAAGGCTTTGTATTTTACTCAGCCAGAACTCTTGTCAGAACTTCCTGTGAAGGATTTGATGAGCGGTGGTACAAAGTTATACAGAGTTAGGGGCAAGCAGATGAAAGTTTGGTCTGATATGACAACGCCACCTGGAATAATGGGTCTGATATTGTTTAGTTAAAAATTAGTGATCATTATTGCGATATCTATGTCGACATCGCCACTGACTGGAGCCAGTGGCGATGTCGGTAAGATATTAGACCACGGATCAGAATGTGCGGGCTTCAAATTCTGGGCTCGCCCGTCACTGACATCGCTTTAGAGTGAGGAAACTGACGTTAACATTAGATTTTTTTACTGTTGAAGTCGAATTCTGCGTTTTGTCGAAACCATTGTAAAGAGTCCAGTGATAGTTGTTATGTAAGCAAATTAGTCAGCATACACAAAGTCTTGCCTGTGACTGAGTGTTGGTATTTTGTGCTACAAACGATCAAATCCTAATATTAAAACTTTTTTAGCTAAATTTGTTACGGCAGATCAAGTTATGAAAATATTAAATGTTGCTAAATTTATGAAAGAAATCATTATTCACTATATTAATGTTTTGCAGAAATATTATGATGCAAATTTTTAGAAATCTTCACATTTGATGAAGTTGAGTATATAACTAATTTCATTTAAATTGATGTTGAGATTGTAAGATTCAATCTGTGGGCAAGAACTGGCATACCTGCTTCACCATGGGGCTACAGACTAAAGAAGGCAAAAGCTCCTCTTAACTTTAGTAACAGGCTCCTGAAAATCACTGACATGGCAAGCACTGAATTTGAACTCTGCACTTGCTGATTCTCAGTCAGACACCTGCCTGATCATCCCACTAACTCAGCTCGTTGTATTTTATTGTTCCTAACAAATTGATTGTATATGAAATCTGAGTTTGATAGCTAGCAGTAATATTAAAAACTATATAATTATTGACAAAATTAGCTGCTCTGAAGCTGTAACATTGCGCTTAAAGTATGCACTAGCTACTGCCATGTTGGTAGCTCACTTGTTTGATAAGTAAAGGCAATGCTCTGAAAATTCTGCTTCATCTTCTCTGATAATAAATCAGGGAATCACCTCGCATAAGATGTTATATGATTTCTTTAACTTTATATTACAACTTTTTTGTGTAACGAGGACTGCTACTACTAAGTATGCTACTACTAAGGTAATTAATTATAATGATTTACTTGGAAAACTAAATGAAAGTTTTACTTGTTCTAAGCCATCTGTATCAAACCAAAGACTGCTGATTTGCATCGTGATAATCCACTGCCTATAACACTCATCTGTGATTCAGTAAAAGATGCCAGTGAGATGGGAGCAATTTTACGTTCAGCCGCAGCAGCTTGTTGTGAGAAAATCATCTTAACCAGAGGTTAGCAAAATATTATGATATATATTGTTGAGTAATTAATTGCCTTTCAATGATCCTATGGGTAAATATGCTGTTATTATTATAAAATTATGCTGTCATCAGTTTGAGATCTTTTTTTCATTTAAGTGTTTGAGACTGCAGTGTAGCAATTAAATTAAAAGATGTTTGATGTTGTCATGAACAGAGTAATAGTCCTTTCAAGTGCTTGATGTTGTCATGAACAATGTTTTTTGTATTCTTGTAGGATGTGTGGATGCGTGGGACTGCAGAGTATTGAGAGCGGGTGCTGGGGCTCAATTTCATACCCACATCATTGAAGATGTAGAGTGGGACTTGATGCACAGCTATCTAGAGAGCTGCGACCAGTTTTACATCAACCAGACAACAGGGCAACACAATCAGACAACAGAGCAAAACAAACAGACAATAGAGCAACACAATCAGACAACAGAGCAACACAAACAGACAATAGAGCAACACAATCAGACAACAGAGCAACACAAACAGACAACAGAGCAATACAATCATAAAACAGTGCAACATAACCCGACAACAGTGCAATGTAACCAGACAACCGCGCAACAGAATCAAACCACTGTGTCACAGAATTTAAAAACAAACAGAGGAAATCCAGATTTAACTTCAGCATTGTCCCAAGAAGTCAATACCAATGACGAGGTAGCCAGGAATTCAACTAGTGAACCTACTGGACACAATCAGGATACTGTAACTCTTGAGTCCGCAGACTCTGTTTACTTACCAAATCTTCGAGGCAACTCGCTGGATTGTAACAATTCCATTAGTTCACGATTGGTTAGAAAATTCGACGAAGCTAGTTCTACGATAGGGACATGTTACTACTACGAGCTCAACATGAGCTCTGATAGAGACGTGGCAGTGATAGTTAGCGGCTCGGCTGAGGGGCTGAGCAAGGAGGCACGCAGGTACGTCACAGGCAGCGGAAAGGGTTTGTACGTGAGGATACCTTATCTACAGCCCGTCTCCCCTCTCTCACTGGCAACAACTACCAGCGTCCTACTGTTTGAAATAAAGCGGCAGTTAAGTAGCTCAGAGTAAAGACTGTGCAGGATGTGGAAGTCATAGTGTCACAGGTGTATAGATGATTGGAATCTTGTTACTATCAGTGTTCTATTGTTTGAAATAAAGCGGCAGTTAAGTAGCTCAGAGTAAAGACTGTACAGGATGTGGAAGTCATTGTGTCACAGGTGTATAGATGATTGGAATTGCATGACCCAGTGATACATTGTTGCTGCTGAGAAACGTGATCTGCCAATGACTCAGTTCAATTATATATACCAGCTAAGTTAACGTGAGTATTCTGAAGAAAACGTAAAGGAAGGAGGAAAGGGCACAATAATAAAGCGATTAAATTTTGTAGCCTGAATCTAAATGAAGGCATTGTGACCATATGCAACCTTACAATAAAGCTACTTTTAACGTTGGTATTTTGAAGAAAACGTAAAGGATGTAGGAAAGGTCGCAAGAATAAAGCTATTACATTGTTTAGCCTGAGTTTAAACGAAGGCATAGTGACCATGTGCAACCTTACAACAAAGCTACTTTTACGTGTTATACTCAGCTTGGGTAATACAATTGATTAATAATTTATAGTTTTGTTCGACACTATAAATATACATGTACATTGATATACATGTACATTGAACAGTTGCTTAGCTAATTGTTTATATTTTAGAATGATTTTCTGTCAGATTTGAACATTTTATAATTATTTTTATTGATACAATAAAAATAATATAAATAGACAATGACGAGAAATCTATGCATAATTACTGCTATTACAACTATTTGTTATGATGCTATATGCATATGCCTATCTACTATCTAGTTGTATATTCATCATCATCATCATCCTCCTTAAATCCCAGTTTAACCAGGGTCGGGATACGATAGACTTTTATCTATTCGTTTAAGTTTTGTGTTTTGTATTATCTAGTTGTATATTAATTACAACAATTTTTATAAGCAAACTATATTTTTTGTATTTATAATAATTCACGGACATTTCTAGCGAAATAAAATGATATATTATTAGATTGCTAATAGAGCATTGAACTGACAATGTCATGAAATCAAGCTAGAGATTTTAAATAGCTTACAAATTAGAAATTAACAGCTTAAAACTTACCAAAGGATGTTACTATATTTATTTATCAAATATATTTCCAAACGAATTAGCCATTTTTCGAATACTAAGTAATAGCCATTTTTTTGAATACAAGTTCTAAAGCCTTTAGCTTCAAATCTCAAAACACGGTACAGGGCAGAACCAGACTGGAAATTAGAATCTAGATTTATATTCTGCCTCAAGCAAGAATGCAAATGACTAGGCCATTCAACCGGGATTCACTTAACGTTATAATATTATATCTATACAAAAAACTGACAACAAAAACGAGTGAAACTGACTAAACAGCAATAGAATTTAACACAAACAATTAATAATATAAAACATTAAAGCATGGAAAAATGATTTTCTTTTTGTTTTGTTTGTGTTAACTTACATGCAGTCATTTACAAACATTTCTTCCAGCTAGACCATGCTTATTTTATGGACATGGTTAAATTTAAATCATACATAGCTAAATTTATCCAGTTTTACATGAGAGGAATCCGTACAGTTATCTGCCAAGAGAGTTTAAGGTTGGGTTAATCATCCACTTTTAATTACATCTACGGTGCTTAGCACAAGTAACTGAGTTCGATCAAATGTGTTATCTACTAGGAAATTTATCTGAATCTCTTTTCTCTGCTGTTACAATTAGAATCAGCGACTAATGACTGGTTCTTCATTTCAACAGCTTAGAGTCAGATAACTGGGCCAGTATGATCAGACCTCGACTATAAAATGCAGATTAACTGAAATTAAATTCTCTTCTGGATTCTTCGCTAGAGCGAGTCAGCGAGATATAGTTCAGCATATTTAGATTTATCGTGAATTTGAGTTTTGCTTTTGTTTAAAAAAATTCCACATCTTTCTTCAGTTTACAGCATAAATTACAGGTCAAACCTTTACAAGGAATACGGATATAATCATGGGAGGAATGAAGGGTAAATCATCTCCGTAAACAGCTATATTTTATTTTCCAGGAATTACCTGATTTTAACAACAACCTAGAACAAAGGATGCCTCTCATTTCGTTTACCATGCACAAGCATTTGTTATTAAAGCATCAGATAATTCTTACACAGACACTGTATCAACGATACGCGCACGCATTTACTATATTAACCACGAAGCACAGAGCGTTAAATACAGACACATTAGAACCAGAAGCAGAGATGTATAAACGTTTCCCTATTAGAAGACGTAGGCTCCACGCGAGCACCAGATGGCGAAGCTCTACCGATGATAGTAGCGGACAGGAGGTCCCATCTCCTCGTCATCAACGTTAGACTGGTTCTGATACGAGACGACCAGGTCCACGTAGGGCTTGTCAGGCGTTGTCTTTATGTGATCCAGTATCCTGCTCATTTGTTAACACATCAGCATTTAACATATCTACACATGTTTATGTGATCCTGTATCCTGCACATGTGTTAACACATCAGCATTTAACATATCTACACAAGTTTGTGATCCAGTATCCTGCAAATAATAATAGTAATAACCTTCGACAATTTCTATAGCGGTGTCCGGTCTTATAGACCATTTTACAGGTTCCTCGTAGGTTATTTTAAATATTCTTTCCACGATTAATCATATCTTAGCTATTGATAGCGCCAATCGGCAGTAAGCTCTGATACAAGATAATCCTTCTATAGGCCCAAGAGGATATTCATCATTTGTTGGCTGACCTGTGTTAACACATCAGCATTTAACATATGTTAAATGTGAATAAATACACATATGTTAAATACACATGTTGATGTGATCCTAAATCCTGCACATGTGTTAACAAATCAGCATTTAACATATCTACACACGTTGATGTGATCCAATAGCATACACATGTGTTAACACAACAGCATTTAACATCTATACGCTTTGATGTAATCCAGTATTATACATATATGTTAACACAATCCAGTATCCTGTACATATGTTAACACATCAGCATTTAACATATCTAGACGACAACACTGAGAGTAAATTCACATTGAAGGTGTGCAGACATTTATATACATGCAGACATTACCTCTGAGGCAGCATCGTAATCATCATGTCATCACTACATTGACAGTACATTCACATTGTAATCAAGCAGACATTACCTCTGAGGCAGCCTCGACATTGTAATCAAGCAGACATTACCTCTGAGGCAGCCTCGACATTGTAATCAAGCAGACATTACCTCTGAGGCAGCCTCCTGCTGTGTCCAGGCATGACGGGAATGTAGACCATCTTAGAGCCCTGCACCACTAGTGTGGGGGACAACTGATACTTGGCCTGTCAAACAGTAACATTAGTTGTACAATTAGTTGTTAGATTTCGCACAGGTTTAGTCAAGACCTGTGCGAAATCTAACAGCTATAATATAACAGCAACGTTCAGTCAACTAAACCTGTGAGAAATCTAACAGCTATAATATAACAGCAACGTTCAGTCAACTAAACCTGTGAGAAATCTAACAGCTATAATATAACAGCAACGTTCAGTCAACTAAACCTGTGAGAAATCTAACAGCTATAATATAACAGCAACGTTCGGTTCACTTCAGCGAGTTGCGAACATACAGAACAAGTACCACATGGCTAGAGTCTCTCCTGGGACACACAGGCGCTCACACTGTGCAAAATGAAATCCAGAGCTCAACCGTCACCGATACAGCTTATAGGCAGAGAGTGGTTGTTAAACTTGGCTTTAATATTTTAACTGCTAGTTCATTTATTAATAGTTATAACAAATGAACTTACTAACATTACAATAATTGTCTGATCACGGGACAGTTCTTTTTCAGATCGTTTGGAATGAATCGATTTGTAGTGGGTACATGTGATGGAGGGACGTCCCTGACATCATCCTTGTACGAGGAAACGGACGTTAAACCTTTATTGTTATTATTATTATTCTTTTTTACATTTAAATTACCCCGGTGTAAAGAATCTGGGGTTTGATAAAAACGATTCAAGCAATACGTGCTGAATCGCCGCCCGGCTACTCGAGGTCATCAATCGAAATATTGTTGAAGCAGACTGCATGAAATCTTGGCAAAGTCATGGAAAGCGTTTGCCAAAGAAAAGATGTCTCTCGCATATCGCCGGTTTGCTCTGTAATAAGTCTTCCTATGCCATTAATAAAGGCAACTCCTTCGGGATTCATCGGGTCCATGGTTTCAATGGCCACCGGAACAACTTCATATCCTGAGGACAGATCAAGGTATTTATCCAACTTCCTAGAGGCGGCATGAACAGCAGCTCCACCGGCTGTGACTGAAGTCGTATTGAGGTAGGAGTTTGCAATAGTGTCAATGACCGTTAAGTCCCATACGGCACATTTACCGTTGCACCAGGGCACTAAAGTCATGCCGTCCGGACGCTTACCGTCTGATCTGGACAACCCACTTGGTTCCTTAGAGGAAGGGATGCCAGCTCTTGAAAGTGCTCGACATATTAAGTCATTTAAATTGTGATGGTGAGACATTCTACCTGAGCTTCGTTTGCAGGAGAGGCCGTGGAGACCTAAAGCGTCGACTTCATGACCGCAGGGGCACATGTGAGGCTCGCAAGTTTTCGCCCCTAAACGGAAACTAAAGGCTACTCGAATCGCCTCCTTGTCTAAAAAAAGCCCACAAGAAGCAACAGGGAGAGCGTGAAGCCAGTCGCTGCTTCTTTTGATTGATACAGCTAGGAGTCGTGCTCTGTCTACTGCATTGGACTGGGATTCTAACAGACTGTTATAAATCCGATCCACTATAGGACGGTCCCATGATTTCTGGTTACTGACTGAGGTAGAACGTGGAGGTGAGGCTTTTGGACCAAACTGACAACGCAACGTCAATGGATCTATCGGCAGAAAGGGAGCACTTATGAAGGATGGCATCTTGCAACTGCCTCGTTCCCATCGCTGAAAATATTATTGTTATTATTATCATCATCACAATAATAACATTATTATTATTATGAAAGAACTTTTGAATGATATGCATAAATGGGTCTACAAAACTCATTAGGATGAAATTTGGCAGCTGGACTTACGATATCTAGACGAATGTGTTACTATGTAGGTTGTTGTCTAACCACTTATAATGTTCATAAAGTGAGCTCTCTATACTGACCTTGAGGGCATCAAAGAAGCCCTGAATGGTTGTATCAGGACCTCCCATTATCTCCCACCTGTCCCAGCCTGTGAAACGAACTCCAGAGCTGCACAGTGTACACATCACAGACTGTCTTAGCAAAATATCAGAAATACACAAATTAATACCGCATTATCAGCGAATGTAAGATACTAACAAATATTAGCTGCATCTAACTACTGTATAACTTACGTAAAATGCAAGTGAAAAATTAAATGTTCATTATACTTCATTAAGTTTCTGAACAGAATGTGAAGCACTCGATTGAACAGTCCAGAAATCTATAACTACCAGTTTACCTGTTCATTAAAGCTAATATTGTCTTGACATATGCATCTAATGTGTAGCAAAACAGACCAGTAACCTCAGGGTAACGTGCATATTGGCAGGTTAATGGCGTATCTAAGCTAGCTTACATTGGAGCTTTACAAGTCTACGACCAGCAGAACGACATCAAGCTAAGTAATCTCTGTAAATATGTGCATATGTCACATGAAAACATATAAAAATAATAATAATAAATAACAATAATAATAAATGCTTAACGTCCGTTTCCTCATCCAAGGATGATGTCAGAGACGTCCTCACAGCACACATCACTACAAGATCAATTCACCCAGACCAATCTGCAAAAAAAATGTACTGAGGAGAAGTAAGGTCTTAAACGAAAGCCAGTCCGCTGATAAAAAAGGGTGGATTGATTATTCGTCTTCATTTTTTATAGCAGAAGGAGTGGCTCACGAGAGGACAGTCAAGTTAAATAAATACAATCTCTGTGAATGTGTGCATATGTCACATGACAACATATAATAGAATGAGTGACTCACGAGAGGACGGTAGCGGGAGCCGGGGCTCTGTAAATATGTGCATATGTCACATGAGAACATATAATAGAAGGAGTGGCTTACGAGAGGGCGGTAGCTGCAGCCGGGGCTCTGTAAATATGTGCATATGTCACATGAGAACACATAATAGAAGGAGTGGCTCACGAGAGGACGGTAGCGGGAGCTCTGTAAATATGTGCATATGTAACATGAGAACACATAATAGAAGGCGTGACTCACGAGAGGACGGTAGCGGGAGCAGGGGCGGGCTCTGAGAGCACAAACATCGGTAGCGCCAGGTTGATGAATGCATTGCGATACATCTCCAGTGGAAAGTTCTTCAACAGCTTCATCAGCTCAATAGTCACCTGTGGTATCAGAAGATAAACTAAGCGTACAACTTTATTTAAGCATTAATGTAGCATACGATACAGACATTATATAAAGGCGTTTAAATGTGAAGTGTCAAGAGTAGAGCTTTATAGAAAACTTCATTTTACGATTTCACATTTATTTTAACATAGGATATATAATATATCCTATGAGTGGAGGCGTTATATACCATGGACCTGTAAGTAGGCAGTTCACTAAGAGAGAGATAGATTATATGTAGACACAAATTAAAACTTACATTTTAACTAAACAATACAACTTTTAAGTTTCATTTAACACGAGATTTCAACGAAATACTGTCTATATAAATAAGATTCGACTGATTAATACCAGCAAGCAGAGCTCTGAGATAACGAGAGAAATACTAAACTGTCTAAGTAAATAAGACACGACTGATTAACAACATCAAGCAGAGCTCTGAGATAACGAGAGATACGTACGAGACCCGCCACAGCGGCTGTTGTGGTCGCTATAGCCGGCACAATCCTCCCCGCTATGCGCTTCACCTTCAGTCGCTCCACCGCCTCTATGCTGTACATGGCGGCACGCAGGTTCTACAAACAGTACATACACTTGTCAATAGCGCCTCCATGCCGTACATCGCAGCACGCAGGTTCTACAAACAGTAGATATATTTGTCAACAGCCTCTATGCTGTACATCGCAGCACACAGGTTCTACAAACAGTAGATATATTTGTCAATAGCCTCTATGCTGTACATCGCAGCACACAGGTTCTACAAACAGTAGATACACATGTCAATACTAGCAGTCATCTACCTGCACTCACTGACCTACAGTCATCTTCCTGCACTCACTGACCTGCAGCCATCCACCAGCACTCATTAACCTGCAGTCATCCACTTGCACTCATTGACCTGCAGTCACCTACCTGCACTCATTGATCTACAGTCATCCACCTGCACTCATTGACCTGCAGTCATCCACCTGCACTCATTGACCTACAGTCACCTACCTGCACTCATTGACCTACAGTCATCTACGTGCACTCACTGACCTACAGTCATCCACCTGCACTCATTGACCTACAGTCATCCACCCGCACTCATTGACCTACAGTCATCTATCTGCACTCATTGACCTACGGTCATCTATCTGCACTCACTGACCTGCAGTCATTCACCTGCACTCATTGACCTACAGTCATCCACGTGCACTCATTGACCTACAGTCATCTACGTGCACTCATTGACCTGCAGTCATCTACGTGCACTCATTGACCTACAGTCATCTACCTGCACTCACTGACCTGCAGTCATCTTAATATCTACTTGAATTTTATCGAATGACGACACTAACGTCATTCTCAGATGAGAACAAGCTGCCAATGCCTCGTTACAGTAGCACTAAATCAATGTAGAAACGTGTCAAGTTAGAGACACTTGAGGGACTCACCGATGTGGCAGATATAAAGTTGATATGACCATTAGTATCATCGTCTTTCTCAAACACAGCCGGGTTGAGCTTCATGGGATCTAACAGCAATCAATCAATTAACATTACAGTAGTAAACTGCACCAGAAAACCTAAGAAGCGTTGAACCGCTAAGCCTCAGAGCGTGAAAGCAGACAAACAGTGAGCGAGTCAGAGAAACTAAAACAAGTCTAACCTATTAAATGTGACGATGATATCTTATATGTGCTAAGCACTAACGCAGACTGGTGGACATAAAACCACTATCACAGCAAATTACAAGAGTATTATTGCTGTTACGCCAATGTATGTAAGTCCTTTTGGTTTATTAAATTAAGTGGCATATCAAATATAATAGCAAATATACTACTTCGCTGTGAGTCAATAGATATTTAAGTTCAAATCAATGGCTCAAATCAATGGCTCACTTTTGGCCGATTTACGTTCAAGGCACCAGACACATCCTTTCAAAATAGTACAACATACACTTTGAAGAGTTTTGACGATTCAACACGATGTAATCAATTTATTAATGAGTAGTAAATGAAAATAAATAAAATTAGGCAATTCATTCAGTTTAACTAAAGTATGCAAACAATATATAGACAGAAAGATAAGAACAAGACAACAGAAGACTGTCTACCTATCAATCTATCAATCTACCTCGACCATTTTTGATCATCTGACAGGCTTTCGTTTAGGACCTTACTTCTCTTCAGCACATTTCTTTGCAGATTGGTCTGGGTGAAATGATCTGTGGTGATGTGTGCTGTGGGGACGTCCCTGACAGCATGCCTGGATGAGGAAACGGACGTTAAACCTTCATTATTATTATTATACCCTGATGTTTAACAGCAAGCTGTTCCAGTGTAACCAGCGACTCTTCCACCTCGTCTCCACTCACGCTCTCTGTCTCAGGCTTCTTGGCTGCCTCGTCCGTCTCTATGTGCTGCATGTACAATCATCCATATATTCATCATCTTCTTCCCTTTAATCCCAGTTTAACTAGGGTCGGGATACGAATGGGCTCCATTCCTCTTTTTCCCATACCATATCAAAATCTCTTCCATTCGTTTTAGAAAATTTTGTGGCATGTTCTGGCGCCAAGGCGCTCACCAACCGAATGCCCTTTCTGACGTTGGTTTGGATCTTAGTGCTTTAGTCGCCTTCTACGGCACGTGAGTCACTGGTTGGTCTATTCTTCAAACAACCTTGACACAACACGGGGACATGTACAATCATCTCATAAATAGCAAAAATCTCATTCAACACAGGAAACTTCACTGTGATATATTCATAACACAGTAGTAAAATGGCGCAATCTTTACCCCTATACATACAATATTACAATATTCAAGTTTCCACAATAGAAAAACCTAAGCCTTCGCTCTTGCTATAAAATTTACACGCAAATTGTCAATCTTGAGCTTCTAAAAATCAACTTCGATCAGCTAGGTAGCAGTAGTAAATAAGTTATATAAATCTTTTACTACAACAAAGGCTTAGCCATTAAGAGTCCTGCAAATTTCTAATACATTACAATTTATACATCGGAATCTTTGTTCTTCAGATGCCAAACTGCTCAAAATTCCTAGTATCCTCACGTCCATAGGTAGTCATTCTTTTATTTCCGCTCCTGCTGTTTGGAACTCTCTGCCTCCTGATCTTCGCTCATGTTCTACTACTTCCACTTTCTGTTGTAGGTTGAAAACACATCTCTTCCCACCGTAGACATTTTTCATCTTGCAGGACTGTTTTTTTTTATCACCGGACCGGCATCATTCAGGATTTTTTCTTACTCTTCAGCACATGTTTTTTCAGATCATTTGGGGTGAATCCATTTGTAGTGACATGTGATTGGAGACGTCCCTGACATCATCCTTGTATGAGGAAACAGACGTTAAACCTTTATGACTATTATTATTTATATTCAATACACTTGATGACAGCAGCAGATTGAGCCTGACTCCCACCTTAGGTTACACCAGCTCAAAGCGATACTTAAGAAAACAAATGCAGAATTAGATACCAGAATTTAACCTTGCTTAGGAAAGATAAAACAAATACATGCAGCATTGTCACAACAATTACAAGAATATAGAACACTCAGAGGAAAGTAAATAAGAAACTAGCAACCTTTGACTTGTTCTTGAATTCAGGAACAATGACAGTCTTTAAGATCTCAACAACTTTATCCTTAGTAAAGTCCTACAACACAATAGCATAAGAATGTAGCTACAGTTCTGTAGATCTTACACTCCCGTGTTGATGCTACTGGATAATACAGTACCAATCAGGAACTGTTTGTAGTGCATGACTTCTCCGACATCATCCTCGTATGAGGAAACCGACGTTAAACCTTTATTATTATTATTATGACAATGTCTCTAATGTAGTCATAAGAATAAGCTTCTGCTTCATGATCCCGTCTTCTTATAAATTTGAAAATATATGATTCTCAATAACTGTCAAATTTTCCAAGAGTCTGTTTAAGAAGACAACTTTTACAGCTTGTGAACATTAAGAATATTAAAGAAAAAATTGTTTAAAAAAAGAAACTTTAACACTACAGTTGAGATATAGTAACTATGTAAAATTTACTAGCATTGGGGTGAGCACTAGCATGTGGGCAAGTTGTCTGACTGCAGATTAAGTTCAGAGTTCAAATCCAGACCTCTCCCCGTCACTGACATGCTTCTGAGACTAAAAACTGACAATAAACTATGAAACCGATGTTACCTCTCAGCTTTTAGATAACAGTTAACTTGGTAACTAAGGCGCACGAGACATTATCACATGATCAAGACAAAAAGTAAAAGCCAAGTTCAAAGTAAATTTTCTGCTCGATAGCAAGTCAGGTGACGGGAAAATTACTGGATTTTGAACCCTGCACCTACTGATCCGCTGTCGAACAACATCCCAACAAGACACCGGCTCCATCAACAGTAATTATGTTTGTTTCCTAAATGCATATTCATTATGTAACATATTTGTCTTATTGACTATCTCTTGAAAAATTGAGCCAGCACTAAACAAATGTAATCATAAAGAAAATGATCCGTCCAGATTTAGACTTAGTGGCAGTAGAAAACGACTCTTACGTCTTGTGAGAACGGCACAGAGAAAATGTCTGCATACAGCTGAGCACAGGACGTTATAAATAGAAGATGTCTGAAATAAGCATACAATACATTCTTTACAAACCTAAATGTATTTGGATAAACACGTATGAAATGTACATTTTAAATATATATAACTAGTCTATAACCACCATGCTACGTCAATATCGAATAAATTAACCCAACAACGTTGTGTTGAACAGTATGAAGGCAGTCACCCTTAGGCAATTAAGCCTTATGAGAATATTCAAACAACAACGTTACGTTAAGCAACTGAAGAAACTTTACATTTGCACCAGACAGAGGCACAACTAACAACCGTTGTCTCATGTTTCATGAATTATAATTCAATATCTATAGCAGTAAATAGAATAGGTACAATTTCAAGACTCCAATGACAGCCCACTGTTAAACTCTGTGAAAGAAATTTGTTTTTCTCCACAATATAACACTTAACATCATAAAACTTAAAGTAACGAAACTTTAAATTAAAAATACATCATCTGGTAATACTGATTTAAAATTATTTTATTTTACAATAGATAAAACTAATTTTACAGTGTTCGACAGAGCAAAGAAACTAACGTTTCATCATTGGCATCGAATACGACTGCTGTAGGAGGTCTCTTAGGAGACTGCCAGAACAGAGCTGTTATATAAATAGATAAAAATCATCAGTCTCTTAGGAGACTGCCAGAACTGAGCTGTTATACAAATAGATAAAAATCATCAGTCTCTTACGAGACTGCCAGAACAGAGCTGTTATATAAATAGATAAAAATCATCAGTCTCTTAAGATACTGCCAGAACAGAGCTTTTGTATAAATCAACGAAAATCATCAGTCTTCAATATAAAAGTTAATATAAGCATTAACAGATCAGTCTTCATTATAAAAGAAAAAATCAGCATTAACAGACAGACCGAAAAATAACAATACATTACGAAAAACCAATTACATTACGAAACCCTTAGCGAGGTATCTCAAATTTGGTTATATTGCATAGCAGATAAAACAAAAAGAGACTAAATTTTTTTCAAAACAATCAACTATTAATTAAACAAATTGCTTCGTCTATATCTAATGAAAGATTTAGATGATGACATCTGATTCAGTAACATTCTTGATGTGGTTGCACAAAAAGTTTACGAGATTTTGTCACATCTTCGAAAATAAAATATACTCAGCCTTGTATACTGTTATTAGAATAAATCTCGGTATACTTACTGCCGTCCTGCAGCTTAGTGTCAAGAGGAAATGCGCTCAACAGCTGTAGAGCCTGACACACAATAGAAATATGTTTATTTTGTTCACGTATCACACAGCACAGCAGTCGACAACATAAAGATACATAAATAAAAAGCAAAGAGAGGCACTCTAATACACGCAAAGCCAGGTCCATCAGTGAGGGAGCATAACACCCTATTTAGTTGACTACCTGGATACTAATCACCTTGCTAACAATCGTCCTACATGTTTAAATCAATTTAACATTTAAATTAAAGAGTGACAGTGTCGAATCAATGAAAATTTAAATACAACAAAGCAGAAGCTGAATGAGAAAAAAGACACGACTCAATCAAAAACAATAATATTCATACGATAAATTACCTCAAAACATCAACTACATCACGACAACTTCACAAATAAAGTCATAAGTCATTAATCTGCGCCCAATAGAAATTAGTAATTACAGTTTGTAGTACAGTAGTAGCTTAAGCTACAATATTACAGGTTAATATTTATTACGACTAATACTATTACACTATGACTATGTAATGATAGGCAGCAAGATGAGAAATTGAAGGATATTCATAAACTTCAACTTGTAAACAATAGCTAAAGAAACAAGCAAAAAGCTTAAAATTCAAATTAGTAACCAAAATTAAGTTATTAATAAGGCATCATACGATGGAACCGATTGTATTTAATGAACATTAGAGTTGACATAAAATAAACATCGGTATTTCACTCATCGTATCTCACTTTATGATTGAAGTATTTCTCAAACTTGATCCTGGCTATTGCCACACAGTCAGTCCAGTTCTGAGGAGACTTAGACAGGAGCTTACTGGCTTTAACCACCCCGTCTGACGATGATCCGTTCTTTATCTCCTGCAATCAATCAATTACCAGTCAGTCAGTCAATCAATTATCAGTCAGTCAGTCAATAAATCAATCAATAAATTATCAGTCAAACAATCAATCAATTATCAGTCAGTCAATCAACCAATCAATTATCAGTCAATCAATCAATTAATAAATCAATTAATCAACTAACAGTATGTCAATAAATCAATCAATCATCAGTCAGTTAGTCAATCAATCAATCAATCAATTATCAGTCAGTCGGTCAGTCAATCAATCAAGCAATTAATAGTCAGTCAGTCAATAAATCAATCAATCATCAGTCAATTAGTCAATCAATCAATCAATTTTCAGTCAATCAATCAATCAATCATCAGCCTGTTAATCAATCAATCAAACAACCAATAAATTATCATTTAGTCAATCAATCCATCAATCAATCAATTATCAGTCCATCAATCAATCAATAATTAATTCACTTCAACTATGCCTTACACAATAGTCTTTACTCATCAGAAGATACCCTGCTGTTTAGCTCTCAACATCAATAAATCAATTCCTATATAACAATAAGCAATGCACGTCCATTTTTTAAATTTTTATTTCAAAAACCAATGAAGAAATATTTCTCAAATTAATTTGCAATTTAAAGTAATAGCTATGAGCATTATTTAGCTACTATAAAAAGAAATTTGGAAGCAGGCTATGTAAAAGCCTGAAAGATTTGTGTGTGTGTGTTTGTGTGTGTGAGAGAGAGAGAGAGAGAGAGAGGGAAAGAGAGAGAGAAAGATAGAGAGAGAGCTTACTGTAACAGCATTGATGGGACTCTTGTAGGTGTCCCAGAACTTATTGAATGCTGTTGGCTGTTGAGTAAACAGAGTCTCAAACTACACAACAACCCACAATCAGACACAATAGTTAGACAACTATATAGATTTCATTATAAACTAGCACATTTTAAAGAAACCTGCTGATTACTATTAAAGATCTGGCTGCTATGCTATGTTAAATGTCATGATTTAGCTTTACAGTATCTTCCGTTACACAAAATTATACATACATGTATATTTAAAAAATTTATATCAAGAATGACTAGCAATGCAAATGAATTATCTTATAATTAATAATTTAATATTACATTTGCGTAATTAACTGACATCACTTTGGACTGACTTTCTGGATTTTGGAATTTGCGCAGTTTTTGGACATTCTTTTTGCTCACTGGCTTGATTTTGTCACAATAGTGCTCGGTGTTGTCATTGATGACTATAGCACTCTAATTGTTGTTAGTAATATCATATTTTATGATTAATAAGGCACATTAGGTAGTATAGCTTATCTTAATTAGCTGTACATAGAAATGAGAGGTGTAGTACCTTGTCTCGGGCCCACTCGATGCAGTGCTCTATGACAGAAGGAAAGGAGTGTAGAGTGCAGTATGGAACATCGTCGTCTACAGGATCTCTCTAATGCACACAGCATTTTCAACATATAACACATACACAGCGAGGCTTAAATGAGAGTCATACCGTTATTTTTATCATTAAAATCATGTAAAACTATATCTAACACAACAGGGGTGTCTTCCACCCCTTTGGCCTATGTCGCAAAGTGCAACTTAGTGGGGTACCATATTATATAGTACAATACCCCTAAGTTTGATTTTCAGGTACCACCGGAGAATTTGGTGACAAACTGCGTCATCGCTTATATGGCGAAGACGACCCAGCAACACAATATGATCATGTTTAAGAGGCAGCAAATTTGTATATTAGCGTAATGAGCATTAGTAGAAGTGAAACTCTTAGACATTGGATTGTGAAATCCTGCGACTCATGCTGTGGTGTTTTAATAGCATATTACCTGATTGGAGTAGCTCTCAGTGAGATGAGGCACTATCACCTGAACGTGACCTTTCGCTCCCATAGTACCAGACTCCAACAGAGGACGTTGATTAGTTACACAGCGTCTGTACAACAAGATCAACACAATCAGATTAGTGTTAGCAACGAGATGTCATTGGCTGGTTTTATAAAGCTTCAGTAAGATCAACACAATCAGATCAGTGTTGGCTAACGAGATGTAATTGACTGGTTCTATAAAGCTTCTACATCATGAAATAATATCATTACTCATCATCATCTTCCCTTAAATCCCAGTTTAACCAGGGTCGGGAAATAATATCATAACTAGTCTATTATATCTCGTTGACTGTTCTATACCTGTAATAAAAGAGCAATATAATACCACTCAGTTCAGTTGGAAAATATAAAGCAGTAGATTGACTTTACATAGCATATTGAAAATGATAACTAAGACTTTCCGTTGCTTAAAAATGCAATACCACACTGATACATGACAAGAAATGAGTCAAACAGACAAGAAATCTATCAAACAGATGCAAGACATAAAGTCCATATCGGCAACAGTTAAAACAAGAGTTCAGTACCAGACATCAGTGGTATTCTATCAGAATATTACTGTACCGTATTGAATTGAATTATGTTTATTTCACTTCGGTAAAATCGTACACCAGAAATACATGGAGATAAAGTGAAAGAGGACACAGAGGCCACGAAAGCATTAACATATGCCCTGAACACATATAGCAAAAAGTAATCATATCCGTATATATGTATATATATGATCGACTTAGGCAGTGTCGACATTAGCTAAACACTCAGGTACGCACCCGTCGACATAGCGACGAGCCTCGACGTTGTCTAACGCATTGACCACGACGTCCAGGCTTGAGAAGAATGTGTCCGAGTAAATCGTCTCCTCTGTCTGCACACCAACTGCAACAACAACAACAGTCTTATCATTGTCCGCGACAACATCAAGTGCAATCGAGTCAACGCTCGTCCAATGAGCACAATGTTATATTATAAACTCTATATTATATAATGATGTTAAACCTGTATTATATTATTATTATTATTACTATTATTATTATTATTATTATTATTATCCAAACGATTCAATTAAGTGCAATTTTATTTTTATTATTATTATTATTATTACAATTATTATTATCTTCAGATATTTTAATACAGTTTATCATTATAACACACATACAACGTAAGATAACTACATTGAATGTATGCAAGAACTTACCCTTATTTTGATGGGCCTCAATGTCTAAATCTGTTTTAAAATAATACAGAAACATACAAATTATAGTGCAATAAACAAAACACCCACACCTGAACACATGCATACACTTCATTAGGTTAAACCAGTTTAATCTGCTTTTCTTAATGTTTGCCAAAACCGGTATCATTGTTCCCCCTCACTAGATGACCACAGGTTACAATCCCAGCCTAATGCCTCAAATATATTTCTATGCTAAGGAATACAGAAGATAAGCTCACCTTAAAATTTCTAACCTGATTTATTGAAATCAGCTTTATTGACCAAAGATATTTGCAACGGTCATGTTCGAGATACAGCTTCTTTATAAAAGGATTTCATAGCGAATACAAAATGATACCACTGTCTTACGCAAGCAGTGCTTACGAACATTTAGATTAACAATATTATCCAACAAATACAATGAATATGCAGCTGACATTATATTAAAAACTGTTAGTAATTACATCCTGATCAAGTATAAGAACAATTACTAAATATGTTATTTTAAGCAATAATTTCATAAAATTTCAAAACTAGACTTTAAGAAACACATCAATAGATTTTTAATAAGAAATATTAGATAAATAACTAGTTGCTAAGATTATAAAGTTACTGTAATACAGTACTTCAAAATGTCACATCTCTTTCAATCTAGGTTATATTCCTATAAGTCACATCCGGGCAAGATTACAGTACATCGAACCCATATCATCTCTCACAATAACATACACATAGAGAACCATTGTAGTCTCAAATAATACAAATAAAAATATTATTATATACAGAATAAATAAAAAATACTATCGTGTAATAGTACAATATTATATAGCATTATCATATAATCTTTCATCATCATCTTCGATCAAAATCCCAGTTTAAATAGGGTCAGGATAAATCAAGTAAGTATCATATAGTAATTTATAAATAATATATTTCAATATAAAATATAACATTTTTCAAAACAAAATAAAATTAACTTTTCAAGTTATTACCACAATTTTGCACTAAGTATACTAAAGGTATAAATATATATATGACAAATTTAACCTGAATTGATATCTTTAACAGATTCTGCAGCTGTCACACTCTTTGGCTTCTGAAATAATACAAACAGACAAAAACTAGAATAATTTTTTATCATACAAAACATGACCAAGAGTTGCCAATTCAGCAATTAAAATTGTCAATATTTTCAGCTTGAAATATTATGCATAAATTAGAATATAAAAATGTAATAGTTAATATATAATTTACAACATTAATTGTAACAACCCCTGTTAAACAGTATTTACAAAAGTAATAAGTGCTTGACATTTACCCTAGAGTATTGCAAATACGGATCACATATCATTGATACATCGTCTATCAATTAAATAGAGAGATGGTGAGGAGAGACAGAGAGAGAGAGAGAGAGAAAGAGAGAGAGAGAGAGAGAGAGAGAGAGAGGGAGAGAGAGGGAGGGAGAGAGAGACAAATCACTGGTACGTACTCTGATGTGACAGGGTCTGAAGAGAAACTGACGGTTGAGATTCGACATCTCTATCAGATCATTGTCTGTTATCACAAGCTAATATAACACAACCAATTAACAAACTGTAGGTATCGCATAAATACCACATATTATTTTGACACACACATGACATTGTCTAAATATTCAGTGCCCTCACCAGATGGCTAATAAATTCAAGATAGAAGAACTGATCAACTGATATACCTTGATCCAATTTATGTGAAGAAATGAAGCAGGTATGTCACCAAGCGGACCCTGCAGAAAAGCGGGATTAATGCAAAGAAAAAGAAGAAGAATCTATGTGAATAAATCATTCACATATTTAATCTCTTTCAAAAAGACAACATTACTTTGATAACATAACCACATTTCTAATACCGCATCTGAGTTAGTCACTACTTAAAGACACTTTTGAGTTCTCAGAGAACTAATATCTAATATCTTTTTTCTATATGCACTTTGAAATAGCAATCAAGACCATTCATCATTTCTCTATGCATGATGGAGTGTTGGAAGGGGGGGGGGGGGGGCGTAGATGACTAGCAAGACAATGCTACTATCGAATGCAATAGGAATTTTATTTCATACCATCGTACCTAGTCCTTATACACTTGAAGAATTAAATTTCACAAAGGCTATACAAATTTATTTGTGAACAAATTAATATTTGAAAAATTCAATGCAAACGACTAAAACTATACAACTACAATCAACTCTATTTACTAACAAACTTAATAGAGCAGCAGTAAGACGTCCCACTAAAAATTTAAACAACAAAAGCATCTACAATTGAAGCAAATCCCACTAATACGACTGAAGCGGCTACCTTTCCACCGTGCCTTCCATTTCCTACACCCAGCATGGCATAGTTCTTCAGCATTTCACAACCTATAGCACCGCAGCCAATCTGTGCAAGAAAACAACAACAACAACATATATCAGCCAATCTGTGCAAAAAACAAGAACAACAACAACATATATCAGCCAATCTGTGCAAGAAAACAACAACAACATATATCAGCCATTCTGTGCAAGAAAATAACAACATATAACAGCCAATCTGTGCAAGAAAACAACATATATCAGCCAATCTGTGCAAGAAAACAAGAACAACAACAACATATATCAGCCAATCTGTGCAAGAAAACAACAACATATAACAGCCAATCTGTGCAAGAAAACAACAACAACATATAACATCCAATCTGTGCAAGAAAACAACAACATATAACAGCCAATCTGTGCAAGAAAACAACAACAACATAATAGCATCCAATCTGTGTAAGAAAACAACAACATATAACAGCCAATCTGTGCAAGAAAACAACAACAACACATAGAAACCTACAGCATCGCAGTCACGCTGTGCACATAAGTGACTAACTTTCATGTAGTTTATGGAATCAGCAGAGTCCGTGGAACCGTTAGTTTAGCATCCACTCCAGGTTTCAATGAAGCAGGTTCGAATCTCAAGGAAGCGGCCATTTATCATCTAGAGACCATATTCAACCCATGTATTCTGCTGCTAAATTCGCCAAATGTTCCCAAGAACAGGCCTAATATTATGACCTAGAGCTTGGTCGAATGTGCTTTCATTTCATATAGTTCCAAATAATCATTGCTCGATAGCATCACGGATGACGGTTGTACTAAGTTAATGCAGCGTCAATACGGCTGAGAATTTAATTCAACTTTCATACTGGTATCTATGGCAAGAGATTTTCTTATGAAGGTTTACATGAATACATTTATACGTTTACATTTATAGAGAAGTCTATAAATGAATTTTCTGCTATGATCCTAACATCAACGACTTGCAGAGAGATCGCTTTGGTTACCCGACTGGATATTACAATTGAAAAATTAGCATTTAACAGGACTGAATTTTAATACTAGCTCAGTGAAATGTGTCAGACTAGAATCCTAACGATCATAAGCTGGCATAGAATAGAAGCAGAGGAGCAAGAGTTGCAATGGGTTGATTTGAACCATGAAAAGCGTGAGAGTCAGACTAGAATCTTAAAGAACAAGAACTGGCATAGAATAGAAGGAGAGGGACAAAATTTGTAATGGGCCTCACCATGAACAGCTTGAGCTGAGATAACTTCTCACACAGGTTCTCCCCCACACACATCCTCAGAGCATCGTACCTCGAGCCACTGGATCATTGCAAAAAAGTAATAATAAAGGTTTAACGTCCGTTTCCCCATCCAGGGATGATGTCAGAGACGTCCCCACAGCACACATCACTACAGATCAATTCACCCAGACCAATCTGCAAAAGAAATGTGCTGTGGAGAAGTAAGGTCCTAAACGAAAGCCAATCCGGCGATCAAAAAAGGTCAGGGTAAATAACAATCAGTAATACCATCAAATAATCGTTAAAATTCATTTATTCATAGTAACAATATAGTAGAATAAATAAAGTGTTATCCATCAGAGTATACATAAATAACTTATACATCCTGACTAAGATTTCTACCTTCAAAAATCATATTTGAAAATTTTAATAACAATAACATAACTGTACATAGTAATAATAATTAATTGTGATTTGAGCTTTAAAAGAAGAAACTATGGAACAGAGATGCTCACCTGGGTTGAAATGATCCAGTCTTAGCGTCTAGATCCTTCACTAGATCCACAGAATCCAGATACAACTGTACATACACAGATTTCAATGACTACATTCATATAGATGTGTATCCGTGGTGGTATTTTGGGGTGTAGATATGGATGTATAGATGTGGACTGATGTGACGCCATTGATTTTGAAGATGATGATGTTGATGAAACTTTCGTTTAGTGAAAATTAGTTCTTCCTTCATGGTAGAGCCTTTTCTTTGACTGAATATGATGCTGATGATGAGTTGAACGAACATTCTGTAGGTCGTCCCTTGATTAACTTAGGGGTATGGCCGTTGCTGATAGTGACTTCAGTTTCTGTTGTTGTTGGTGTCTTTGTCAATAATATTGATCACTTATTATTTCTACCTTTCGACGACACAACACTCGAATCTAATATACAAAGTTTTAATATATAGCAGTACATTAGTTCACTATTTCTATTGCCTATACTTAGAAATTCATGTTCTCTCTATCTCTCTCTTAGTGCTCAAGTCCCACGATCACCCCCTTCTGCAACTCTGATTCTTGATTCCCATTCCCCCGGCCGCTGATCCATCCTCCCGCTTTGTTCTCTGGCTCCATCCTTGAGCTCCGGTACAGGCCTCCTGTTCCAATCTTCCATCCCTCCATCTCAATATTTATTATATTCTAAATTTTCTTTCTACGTTTCATCTTTTCTATTCTCTCCGGTCCTTTCCATCCAAATTTCCGACAAAGACTGACTCACTATCCTAAACTTTCTCATTGTTTTTCTCAACCAGCATGCGTTGACACGCCACTCTTGGTTCAAAGTCCGACTCAAATTCAACTCATAATCAATGAGAGCTTCGCACGTATTTTATCTTTATTAAATCTGCCCAGTTTCATTCCAATAGTTCAATTCACTTCCAAGAAATTACTTTATATGGCATTTACGCTCTTCTTCCAAAGGCTTCCCTTTAAAATTCTCGGCTCACGGCTTCCCTTTCAACCTTTATATATTAAGGCAATAATTTTAATAAATCTAGTATTCTCCTCTCGGAAATAGATGTAATAAAATAATCACATAATCTTCAATCATATATTCAATAAATCACCATTTAACGAATATTTTAAGCATAGGCCTATATGCTACGCGAGGATAGTATTCACAGAATCTACTCACGTACATAACCTAGAACTAAGGATATACAATTTATGGGCTCTGTGTTCATACTTATTAAATATAGTAGATACAAATCTATTATTGAGTGAATAGAAAAGTGAGCACAGAGTATTTTTAAATGAAACGTTACACAGCTTCAACTGATGCCATGCAGTAATGCAGAAGTCACGTAGGGTTAGCGCAAAATTATCATAAAAATATAAAAAACAAAATTTCACAAAAATATGACACCATATAACCAAATCCAATGATCTGAATGGAAATAATGAAACAAGCATACACAGAAAGCAAAATCTTGTTAAAAGAAGAGCACCAATATTGTGATTGGCTAAAAACAATAACTAACCACGTAGACTTTAAATATTTTTACGTTTTCATATGGAAGAATAAGTAATGGGCATTTTATGAACAGCATGGTCTGTTTCACTGAACATAGTTTTGTTTTTCAAGAGAAGCAGTTCAGCAGAAGGACTCACCCACTGTTTGATGGGAGTGAACTTGCCAGTGACAGCTTTGAGAGCCTCCTGAGCGACGACTCCTCCGAGGAAAGCACAGAGAGGCGCTAGACAACCCTGAGACGTGTGCGCCAGGCTCCTCCATAGTCCCTCCGCCTCCTCCCTCACCTCTCCCTCCAGCTTCTGCTCAAGTACAATACAGTACAAATACAACAGAGTACACATAAAAATACATACAGTACAAATACAATACAGTACCATGCAAATACATTACAATACTATACAAATACAAAACAATTCAGTACGCCACAGGTACATTATAACACAACACAAATACATGTACAAAGCAATATCATACAAATATAATACAATAATGTACAAATACAATACAATATCATATACATTTAACTACGAAACAATATGCATAAAAACACAAAACAATGCTGTATGATATAAATACAATACTATACAAACACAATATCATAAAAATTTACAATCACATACAATGACGTTTCAATAAATATGAAAATGAGACAGAATGATATACTACTGTTATTGAGGTGATAGCTACAGATTCAGTGTTCCAAACTACATTCACACATAACATCATAGTTAGAAAAAAACGTCACATTATTAAACAAAATACAAGGATATTGACACTTGTATACAGCAGAGAGCTAACCAATAGAGAGATTTCATCATTGATGCTATGAGCTAACTGAACGACCACACTAGCATCTTCATCACTCCTGCAGTACCACACAAAGCCATCCAATACAACATCAAGTACTACCATCTCAACACAAAGTAACTATCATAATGAAATAATCCAATAAAGTGCATTGTGTGAAGTTTGTGTTCGAATTTACTGTCTTCTACATTATCCTGAATGTACGTCAGAACATCACAACAAAATCCGGGCTAATTTTAACGACAGTTTTATCGTGCAGCAGCCATCATTAACAGGGTAATTTTGGATCTGAGCTGAACAAAGTATTGAGACATTAAACTGATGTGTCTGAGGGCCAGTCACAACAACTTGTAGTTTAATACAGAGGAAAAAGTACAGCTTATCAAGGCTATTTTCACGTTTCTCTTTTGAACTGACTTTCTTTTATATCTTTTGGGCACCATTTCAGACAATTTTACTTAGTGCTTCCAAGTGCTGAATGCTTTCATGAACAAATACATTAATTACTATATTTCTACAGGTGGCAATTGAAGTGAAAATTTAAGTTTATAGCTGGTAACAGTTGCGTTAGATATTTGAGTTTATCTTCGGCAGTTTACAAGAGTTCCTAAATACTAATTTAGGTATCATAGACTAATATTATACATTTTATATTTCAGCAAAATAGGAATAAACTCAAAAAAGCATTGCAGTACACTTAGGAATTCTTTCCTAACATTGTTACATAGAAGAGAAACTTTGTGGTTCAGTAGTTAATTTGGCAAAATTAAAAAATTGAGTCAAAGTGACACAATTAATGACGCACTGGTGTCGAATTGCAGCTTTCTGCAAGCTAGATTCCCTAAAGAGCTATGAGAAACTACGAGAAACTACCTACGACCATACAACCAAAGACAAAGTCCTCCAGCATGCATACGACTTCAGACAGATGGTTAGAACAAGAGTATAAATGTTCATACAAACCAGACACCGGGCCAGCGACCAGTCGATGAGGAAAACTTGTTGAGGGCTAGCATGCCCACGTGACTGAGCGCCGGGGCATTGAACTTGGCGAGGTCTGCGTACAGTAGACTGGGCTTGTTCAGTTCAGCCTGCAGCGAGTTCTGAAACATTAAATATATCTCGTTAGTAATTCCTTAAAACAGTTCTACAAATTTAACTACCATATTAAGGAATATTCACTAACGATTACATGTTATTAGCATAATCTACTTAAATGACTAAAAGTTATGCCCTTAATGACATTACTTAACTGTTCTTCTCTCTATCCATCTGTAGGACTGACAGGGTGATTTCAGTCATACACCCTCAGACCACTTTCTTCTCCCCACCAAAAATGAGTTGATTATGACAATATATCTTGGTTTAGTTATACGTCACTTATCGAAGTTACGCTACATCGGCCTCGGTTAGTACTCTGTGGGTGACCACCTTGGTAGACCGAGTGTTGACAGCTGAGGAAGGAAAAAATCCCGAGGGTGTTGGAAGGTTATTCTTAAATCCGCACCGGCGGTAAAATAATGCGGCATCAAAAGACAATGATTTCTAATAACCACGAAGAGGAAGGAGGAAATGGGCCTTACAAAAGCATCTGTTCTTCCTGACCCAGTGTGCCTTTATGTTATTACGTAGACGACATATCATGTATACAAGATTGACAACTCACAAAGCTGACACTCTGAGGCTGCTTGACCTGAACCACTATACCTCCCGTCTGATATGCTCTAAACTGCTCCCCCGTTGTGTCGCAAATAGAGAACTCGTATGGCGACAACACTACAAAAATAAAGAAACTCATAATGATCATCCACGATGATATTTAGCATTTGGAGATATACAAAAGCATAGCAGTGAAGTTCGGACTCGTGTTATCCTTGAAAGCGAGACCCAATGCAAGTTGATTAATATAATCAGTATCTATCTTAGCAGAATCTATCTTAAACTATCTTAGCAGAATCTATCTTAAACTATCTTAGCAGAATCTATCTTAAACTATCTTAGCAGAATCTATCTTAAACTATCTTAGCAGAATCTATCTTAAACTATCTTAGCAGAATCTATCTTAAACTGTCAACTATCTTAGCAGTGACACAAATATTGTGCAATGGGTAGAGAATTAATCATTGTAATCAGCAAATCTGGCAAGTCACATCTCGGTTCAGCTGTGGAAAAGCAGGACGATGGCAAATTCTTTCAGTGTCAAGCAGTGATTCGAGGCAACATTCGTCTGTAGCACCTCCGCAGCACATTCATGGAGATGAGAAATTCATACTAAAAGCAAACGTTTTACAGAAGATTTTATTTCATTACATTTCTCTACTATAGATGATTTCTTATTACTACAAGCATTACTCTTGCAGATGATTTCATATTGCTACATACATTATTCTTATCCATATTTTTACATATACATTCATTTGCTACCTACATTATTCTATTCATCATCATCATCTTTCCTTAAATCATAGTTGAACTAGGGTCGGGATACGAATAGACCTTCTTTTGAAGGTTATTATCCTATTCATATTACTACTAAATGCATTCTTTATATAAATTCTTTTTTACTACATACATTACTTTTTTTGACGAGTTTTTGAAACAAAGCCGTATAATACCACCTATTACAATCAACATTTTACAATAATTTCTAATAGATGGGTAAAACCAGACCTTCCACACGACACTGCTTTCCATTGATGGCCTCCATACCAGCGACCTCTTTAAACGTCACCACATCACCGGTCTCCAAGCCGTGCTTCCTCTTCTCCAATGTTGAGACCACACCAGGATTAGCCTACCAGTGAACACAAGTCACTGTGACGATTCAAAAATTCTTTTAAAAATACGCTAATACTCTAAAATTCTAAACACTCTGATGTTTTATAGACTTCCTTGCAACAAGTGTTATGGGTTAACTATAATAAGTAACAAACAGAATAATAAAGAGAAACTTTCTATGAGATAAATAAGTTTGAATAACTAGTGGAGTGGAATTTAATTGTAACATTGATTGAAATCAGATGAGGACTTGACGTCCAGTGGCTCATCCTAAGTCCAAGTCCGGCATATATCCATCAAGAAATGATCGTTTCCTATAGTACTAATGATTAGCACTTTGTCAAGTAGATAGGGCTAATATTTAGCTTAATGTCTGGTCTAAATTCTACTAACATAATCCCAAAATATACTTGTTTAATTGTGTCATTAACAACGAAAACTTACATAGCAGTGTCATGGCCGAACTCGATCTTCGAGACTACTTTACAGAAAGAGTTCAATAATAATAGTAC
Organism: Enchytraeus crypticus; assembly: GCA_905160935.1. NCBI lineage: Eukaryota > Metazoa > Annelida > Clitellata > Enchytraeida > Enchytraeidae > Enchytraeus > Enchytraeus crypticus. The sequence continues at coordinate 178,249 of CAJHZI010000219.1, read as the reverse complement.
GCTACATAATAATTAAATTTAAATTAATATCTAAACTAGTAAAAAAATGTCATGGTGATACCTTTGCGACTACATTCTTGCACAACAGCCTGATAATTCATAAGCAGTACAGTATATGCACTAGTAATCACGAATGAAGACTAAGAACAAGAATACTCGTGTGAGGAAATAAAACCTTCGTAATCCCGCCCAGCAACACATCGCGAGGCTCCTCCCCATTGATGTCAATCACTTCAAATGAGTCACCAAAGTCACAGAATGTCCAGCAGAACACGCCCCTTACATCAGCCGATATGAACTGCGAAGAATAAATAATTCTATTACTCGCTATTCACCTCCAGACTATATAATTATCGATATATATCTATATTATTATCTGTATATATCTTATATCTAATCTATATTATATTATTATCTATATGATAATCATAGGATGTTTAATATAACAGAAAGAGTAGTCTAACTGTTATGAACTTCAAGAGCTATACAATGTGCCTATCATGAGAAAGATTTCATTCGGCAGTTAGAATAAACAATCAGTTAAATAATTAAGAGGAAAATGCTGCAGAAGTCATCAGATAGACAACAAAATTATGAAATTCATTTAGTACCCGTATAGCATAAGAATATACACTGACATAAATTTAATCAATCAATTAACCATGAACTTGATAACAATATTTCATTCGAGCTGAGCTGTGAGTCAAATCAGCAAAAGCCTCTAAAAAAATTTAAATTTCTAACCAAAGCTTAATTAGCAGTGCACTTCCCTACTCAGAGACTGGTCAAGGTTCTAACCCCTGCCTGGCACTGTGTATTAGACATTATGCCTAATTAACCATACAGAAATAGATATTAAGCAATAATTAAGCTTCTACCATTTAGTCAAAGCTTAAGTTCTACTGTACATTAATTTACAGCTTAAATGAAGGTAAACGTAGTTTACCTGGATTCCGTTTGATCTACAGAACTCATTGACCTTCAGCTGAAGATCAAGACTTGACTCAGTAAGAATCACACACTGTCAACATACAGTCAAAAGCAGAGCAGCAAATAAGCAAATTAATAAATAAATAAATCAATTAATCCATCGTTCAATTGCAAACTTTTACAGGACACTTATAATAATCTCAGAAATGCACCTGCATTTGCTGGCAGATTAGTTTAGTCAGGTACACATAAAGACTGACAAATTCTTTGTAAAGTCTTGAATTTAAGAAACCTAGCTAATTTAAAATAGAGCATTGTACCATATTGTGCATACATTGTAAAGATTTAACCCTATGCATTATAGCTATAAATAAAAAAGCAGGTAAAGCTAACATTAATGTCAGTTTTCTCACTCAAAAGTGATGTCAGTGACGGGCAAGCCCAGAATTTGAACCCACACATACTGATCCGCAATCTTATACCTTACCGACATCGCCACTGGCTCCAACCAAAACACAAATACTATTCCAAACTGAGCTACTCTGTTGCGTGTAAAGCCTATAGATCTAGTCAGACCTGAATGGCCATACAATTCATCTAGGCAGCACTTTACTGTATAGCACATGCAAGTACATAAAGTTTAGACATAATACATGTATGTGACCAGCTCCATATTATATTTGCATCTGATACTGTTTCGGATACTTTTCTATACAACATGGTACTGTATACATAAAGCTTATCGATAAAGCTGCCCTGATACTATTTCAGATACTGCTCTATACTGACCCAATACTGTTTGAGATACTCTAGATCAGACAGATCTGATACTGTTTGAGATACTCTAGATCTGACAGACCTGATACTGTTTGAGATACTCTAGATCTGACAGACCTGATACTGTTTGAGATACTCTAGATCGGACAGACCTGATACTGTTTGAAATACTCTAGATTAGACAGATCTGATACTGTCTGAGATACTCTAGATCAGACAGATCTGATACTGTTTGAGATATTCTAGATCAGACAGACCCGATACTGTTTGAGATACTCTAGATCAGACAGACCTGATACTGATTGAGGTACTCTAGATCAGACAGACCTGATACTGTTTGAGATACTCTAGATCAGACAGACCTGATACTGTTTGAGATACTCTAGTTCAGACAGACCTGATACTGTTTGAGATACTCTAGTTCAGACAGACCTGATACTGTTTGAGATACTCTAGATCAGACTCTAGGGTCAGCTGCCGATGAACGACGTTCACAGAAACGTGAGGATTCAGCTCTGCCATGCGATGTCCACATGCCTCCGCTCTACATATACAACATATCATCATCATCATCAGCGGCCCTTTAATCCAATAGACCTTCCCTACTCCTCTCTGTCTCACCATATCATCGGTCAATCCCCTGTAATCTCTTCATTTCGTTTTAGAAAATGTAGCACCAATTTCTGGAGCCTAGGCACACACCAACCGAATGACCTTTCTGATGATTGTTTGAATCTTAATGCTTTAGTCGCTTTCTACAAAGTAAACACGTAAACACGCATTATCGTGAATAATCAACTATGTTGATATCTATCACTTTTTAATACCACATGTTTAATCTGTTAGGCAAATTAGACCATTTTCCGTATAGCCAGTCCAGTGAATGTCCGAGATTTTACTCTCAGATCAGTGCCGCCGGGATTCGAACCCACGAGGGTTCCATTCACCTCAGGATTTGTCATTTAAAACTTCATGACGTTACCCCTACGCTATTTAGACATTCAAACACATGCCATCACCCGTTGGTCTACTCTTCAAACAACACTGGGAACCAAGGTACAACAAAGGATGACATCAATAACAGTAGTAAACACAACATATGACCTACGGCCTAAATAACATTCTCAGGTGATGATACTATTGGATAAAACTTACCATGTATTGAAATCAAGCTAAAGAACTAGTAGTAAATTTGTTTTCTTTAAAATATTTATAATATATAATTAAAGAGTTTAATTAACATTGAAATGCATCCAAGTTACAGTAAAATCACGAAGTCAATATGAGCAGCATACAAGAATTTCATTCTACAAGCATTGAATGACTTCTTCATGACTTCCTTTGAACTAAAATTTACGTTTTTCAAATTACTTTTATTTCTATAATTATTGTTAATAGGCATGCTAAATAATTATATAATTATGTAATTATTTATACTACACTACTGAAATTGTCTAGAGTATCACAACCCTAGCTAAATTGGGATTCAAGGGAAGATGATGATGAGGATAATAGTACTTAAATGTTTGCTATATACTAAGGATGTATATAACAAGATTTGATAATAGTTGCAACAGCTGATAATACCTAAATCTTATTACTACATCTAACATCTAATTTGCTTATTTAGAAACTGTCTCAAATCTTCTCTGTCCTAAATCATATCATCCATCAGTCAAACCCCTATTTGAGACTTTTCCATTGATATATAATTGATTAAATATATTTAATGTTATTTAATAGTGATATTTAATTTTTTTAAATAAAATTAATACAGTCAATTAACTGACTTACAAATTGGACTAAATGTTAATACTGACTCAATCACCAGCTTGCCGCATTCAACTATGACTATCTATCAGGTACACAAGACATAAGAGATTACCACTACATCATCATCATCCTCCCTTTAATCCCAGTTTAACCAGGGTTTGGATACGAATAGACCTTCTTTAAGTTTTCCATTCATTTAAGCTTTCGTAGCATTTTTTGGGAGCCTAGGCGCTCACCAACCGAATGCCCTTTCTGACGTTGGTTTGGATCTAGTTTTTATGTCGCCTTCTATGACCCGTACATATTTACACGGTTGGTCTATTCTTCAAGCAACCCGGACACAAAACGGGGAAAGAGAAAACCACTACAATAAGAAATATTCAGGTATACACACACCGAACCCTACCTAGACTTGTTGGCCGCTACGTCAGACTCCCTGAGGAAGAACTGAGTGCCGAGGTCTTGAACAGTCACAGGCTGCTCATCCTGCACCGTCAGAGACTTGACTCCTGCTAGGATGATATTCTTCGCTGATAAAATTACAACATATGAGAAAATGTATCGTTGATCGATGTACATACAACTGACATCGATCTCTAGTCACAGTCTCTAAGAAATATTTCATACCTGTGATATTTAATTTCATCATCATCATCTTCCCTTGAATCCCAGTTTAACTTGGATCGGGATATGAATAGACTGTCTCAAATCTTCTCTGTCCTACATCATATCATCCATCAGTCAAACCCGTATTTGAGACTTTTCCATTGATATATAATTGATTAAATATATTTAATGATATTTAATAGTGATATTTAATTTTTTTAAATAAAATTAATACAGTCAATTAACTGACTGAATTCTTAATAAGATAGTGTAACTTTAGGCATTTTTCATTTTTTTATTTTTTTTATTTTTTGTTGAATGTTAAATTTCTCACAATTAAACAACTTCAAACCAATCACCACTTGACGAGCAGTTCAAGGTTTATCCTCTACCACTCTTTCCCTTGTCATTTTACGTTTTATAACTTTATACCATAACCAATCTCATGATGTATCAGAAAAGGCTTGAACAGACCACATATTGTAAGTTGATCTTACTGCCTATAACAAAGGAAATCGAAGTTGTCAGACATTCAAATTGTATGTCCATATAAAATTAAAATCCAAATAACTCAAACAACTTAGCACATAGTGTCATACCGATCTCTATACCCAAACCACCCAGCCCCTGCAGGAGAATATTAGACCTAGCAAGTCTCCGCATGGCCGTATCTCCCAGCACATAGCGTTGTCGACTACAAAACAACGATACATTTTATCAGCAATATGCTAAGAATTTCATACAAAATAGCAATAGTAAGTAATCAAATTGGTAACTTTTATATTGGTTACAATAAAATGATGTTCATGTTATGTACTTCACAAGATCTTAAATTAAAGAATACATTCTGAAGGTAAGCTGTTATCCAATGAAATTTATTCTGCAATTAACAGTATGAAGAAGGAGAAGGCAGCCAGAATAGATGAAATCCCAGCAGAATTCTTGAAAATGTTGGAAGGAGAAACACTCAAAAAGTTAATGGAGGTATGTATGGAAGTGGTATTTGGCCAGACGACTTTACCAAGTCAGTGATGATTCCAATTCCCAAAAAAGCCAATGCTGTGGAGTGTTCAGATTACAGAACAATCAGCTTAATACCTCATGCATCGAAGATCTTATTGAAGATAGTAAATAATCGCATTCAGTCGAAAGCAGAGATGATACTGAGCAAGACACAATTTGGTTTTAGGAAAGGATGCAGCACAAGAGAAGCAATAGGAGTAATGCGGGTTCATTGCAAAAGAAGCTTAGAAGATGGAAATGACGTTTTTGTATGCTTTGTAGACTTCATGAAGGCCTTTGACAGGATTGATTGGATAACAATGATGAATATCTTAAAAAGAATAGCAATTGACTGGAGAGATAGAAGACTAATTTTGAACTTGTACATGAATCAAAGAGCAGTAATCAAAATCCAACAAGAATACTCAGAAGAAGGTGAAGGAGGACATGGAGTAAGACAAGGTTGTAGCATTTCACCACTGCTGTTTAACATTTACGCTGAGGCAATGATGGAGGAAGCCATGGAAGACTTGGAAGAAGGAATAAAAGTAGGAGGAAATTTGTTACAAGATGTACAATTTGCAGATGACCAAGGAATGGTAGCGGGCAGCGAGATTGGATTGCAGAAGATAATGGATAGGCTGAATGATACGGCCCTAAGATATGGCATGCTAAGATATGGCATGAAGATTAATATAAAAAAGACCAAGGTTATGAGAGTGTCCAATTATAAAGGTGAAGTTAATATCACAATAAATGGTACGAAATTGGAACACATAAGGAGTTTCAATACTTGAGTCATACTATAACCGATGATGGGAAATGTGAGACGAAAATATGCAGTATGATGCATAAGCAAAAGCGGCCTTTGGTAGTAGAAAAGAACTATTAACAAAAAGTCTAAAGAAAGACACAAAGATAAAGATAGCGAAAACTTTGGTTTGGACCACGCTATTGTAAGGATGTGAAACATGGACATTAAGGAAGGAAAATATTAGGAAACTGGAGGCATTGGAAATGTGGATTTAGAGAAGAATGGAGAGGATTAGCTGGACTCAAAAGGTTACAAATGAGGAAGTCCTGGAGAGAGTTGGCACAGATAGACAGTTGATAAATGTATTAAGAAATAGGAAAAAGAGATGGATAGGACACATTCTAAGGGGGGGAAGGTCTATTAAAAGAGGTCATAGAAGGTAGAATGGGAGGAAAAAGAGGTAGGGGCAAGCCGAGATTAGGTATATTAGATGATTTAAAGACCCACTCATATGAGGAAATGAAGAGGAAGGTGGAAGACAGAGAAGAGTGGAGGCGTTATGTACCATGGACCTGCCAGTCGGCAGTGCACTAAGAGAGAGAGAGAGAATACCTCTGATCTTAAATCATATATCACTTTCTCTTGCCTCATCCAGATAGTGCTGTGGTATTGATAGTATTGGCATTAATTGTGTAGGGGTAGTAATATGAACTTAGACTTTTAACATTATTATATGATAATAGTATATCAAATTATATGATTTAAAGATCCACTGGTATGTGGACATAAAGAGAAAAAAAGAAAACAAAGAAAAGTTAAGGCGTTATAAACTGCCAGTTGGCAGTGCACTAAGAGAGAGAGAGAGAGAGAGAGAGATAAGATAGTGATGAAGACATTCATGATAACACAGCCATACTTAACTTTTCAACATAACGTTGATGATTTAACATTATTTACGATTTATAATAAACATTCAAACAAGATCTGAACTGTCACAGATTGACCAGAAGTTTCTATCCTGCGACTCCTTGTCATCATACACGTGAAATAACAAATTAAACAAATTATTAAATTACATAATATAACAAATTAGTCATCAAGATGCCACCAACCGGATGGGTTACAAGTTTCAAATTGACTTACCTATACAGCGAGTCATCGATTTCCATAGCCAAGTCAGCCATTACTTCTGAAGTATTCAAAAGAAAACAGTTATAGGGATTTGTTTCAAAATTATCTAATACTATTATTTGAATCAATTCAAAGAAAAATTAAAGAGACGACATAAATGTTGTCAATTTTATTTAATCAACTTCCAAAACATAGATCAATTTGGCTTTGAAAAATAATAGCAGATATATTCCTTATCTTAATTTTAATGATGAAATTGATTAGTAATTGGCACAAATGGCGCACTTAATGGGTGTTACTAAAGAATTAAAAATACCACAACTACCATTGCAGACTAATAGTGTACAGTGTGGTAATAATATAAACACAGATAGGAATGGCATTTAATTTATAACTTCAAGATATTCATGAGACCTTAATTTGCATATACTGACAATTCATTACCGTCAATATAATTCATAATATATATGGAAGAATTTATTTCATTTATATATGAATACCGTTATAATAATAATAATAAGTTTAATTAATGATGCGGCAAATAAGTTCAACAATCCGGCAAATCTAAATTTGAACTTGAAATTTATTTTAAAGCAAAACTTTGTAATCTATAACAAGCGACGTTGAAACATTTACTATTTAAAATGTCAATGAATTTATAACGGTTTAAACATGTGGTGTTAAAAGTGATAGATATCAACATAGTTGATCATTTCACTATAATGCGTGTTTACTTTATTTTACTTTACTTTACTTTACTTTACTTTACTTACTTTAATTTAATATTTAATATAACAACAAATTGTTATAGTGATTAGACAAAAACACAGTTAACCTAAATAGAGCGAATACGAAGCTCTGATTGGTTGAAAAGTCAGGTCATCACAGTTACCAATGCTATTTTATGTTCAGAGCAGCAGCAACAACAAGGCCAGAAGGAGGAGTTAAATCTTGACATTATTTGTTGTACTTTTATTTATTCGATAAAGTGCGATAGATCGACAGATTTGTCATAAGTTTATACATGAGCTATGCGGCTAATGTTAGTCCTATACAGGCAATAAAGTTAGTAAAATAAACTAAAGGCAAGAAAACATGAATGCTTAGATTTAAGCACAAGGACTAAATTATAAACATTTTTATTCCAACTTTTGTGTACACTGTTTACTTCCGTTGAGATTATATAGGTAAAAACAAAAATGTTGTTAGTTGTAAAATGTTCATAAAATGTACAAATATATGGTGTTGGAGTGATGTTCAGTAGCTTTGAATAATACTTTTTTACTCTAGAAAATTGTTAGCAATAAATTGAATAATATAAATGCTAATTAAAACAACTTCGTTAACCTATAAGTCCATCACCATCTCTGGACAAACTTGTATGTCTCCCTTGATTAAAGTTATGCAGCCTGCTGTGACTCGGTCTTCTAAGTTAATTACTCTTGTGAGACCTAGAACGTGAAAGTAATCACGTTCTAAGCTATCTAATCGTTCTTTCCAGCATGCTGCACCTCAGATTTGGAATTCTCTTCCATCCAATCTTCGGAAATCTTCATTTGAATCACATCAGCCTTTTCTTTCCTATGAGCAGTTCCATAAGCAGTTGAAGACCTGTCTTTTCCATCTCTCTTTTCTATCCAGTGTCCATGAGCAGCCACCTGCGCCTAAACCACCTTTTCTTTAACTCTCTTTACTTTGCACTGAATTTCCGGATTTTGGAATTTGCACTGTTTTTGGACCTTCTTTTTTGCTCGCCGGCTTGATTTTGTCTCAGTAGTGCTCGATGTTGTCATTGATGACTGTAACACTCTAATTGTTGTTATTATTATTAATTAAAATTAAACATACTGGATTTGGATTAGCGTATTTAAAATATGAAGCCCTCCTTAATTCTACCAAACCCTAATTGAAGTTTGACCATAATCTGAGATAAGAAATCTCCGCTTATTTTTTAACATAGGAAAATGCCCCACATAACATTTGAAAAAATCAAATAAATATGTTAGTTCTCAGTCTCAGACTATATAAATCAGCAATAGAATACAGGTATCTATTTTGTTAAAATTTATGTGCTCAATATACAGCATGACAAATTCTGTACTTGTTGAGAACTATTTTTCTGTAAAAGCAATGTTTTGCTATCTTAATTTCTTGATATATTAATTTTAAAAAAGTCTAAATATATTATATGTAAATGTATTTTATTTTAGGCATCTGTATTATCACTTATACGGACATAGATATATATATAGTTGTATTGAGCACGATGAAAGCAGATCAGGAGAGAGTTCGTGAGCTGCTGGTGGACACTGTTACACTTCTTTGTAAAAATGGTTTAAACTTCTCAACGAAACTGCGCATCGAGGGAGTTCTTGGTATTACACTGGACGAAAGTGACGTATTCATCGTTCATATTAATGAATCCATTGGAAATGCAAGTTTTCTTGAAACCAATCACTCGATGGTGGTACCAGATTCCCCAGAAAATCAGACTCAGATAGATTTAAATGAAGGCGATGATAAATTTCAGAGTGGCAAAGGTAATCATTCTGAAAAAACTGTAAAAAATAAACATAGTGCTTCGAGGCCAATAGTTTCGAGTAATATTAAGAATGATATTTCCCATTTTGATTCTTATAATTCCGGTGCCAAGTGTTCCAAGGAGGATAGTGGGACAATGGCCAAAGGAAAAAATATGCTTGTGAATGATAACGCTAGTTGTTCATTAGAAGAAGAAAGATTGAGCAATAAGTCCAATGATGTCACTGTAAAGACTGAGGTAGATATAACTATTGATGAAGATAATAGTGAGAATATCAAATTCTTGGTACCTGAAACTAACAGCAGACAATTTTTCTCAGTAAGTTCATCTGATTCTCAATATTTGACTCAAACACCATCTCCTTTTTCTCGTACCAAGGTGCAACATCGACAAGACTTTAGAAATGCATCGGTCACGAGGGTGCAGCGTAGATTCCCATCATCATCTAACTACCAACATACAAATAAATCATTGAACAATATTCATGATGCAAGTGAACAAGCTGAATCTGGCTATAATAATGGTGAAAGCTCTAGAATGATGAACAGTGAGTATTGGAATTCTGCAGAGATGTCGTCTGAAGGAGATGTGGATTTGTCTGCTCTTAATTTACCAGAAAATGAGAATTTATGGGCTGGAATGTCTCAGATGCCTACATTAACTTCTTATGTGGTAAATAAGTTTACTCTAAAATTGAATAATTTAGTGGAGACGAAATTTTATAATTTGTAATTTTTTTACTATCTAGCTACAAATACAATATAAAAATATGTTACTATATGTTAATATATAGGATGGTGTATATAATGGTTATTATAATGTAATAAAAATTGAATAATTTTGCACAAATGTATTAGTTATGATTCGAGGTGAGATAACGCTATATTAGTGTTTACGCTATTGTGGACTCAAAGTTTGTTCTCTTTTGATATACATGTAATTAAAAAGTAATTTCTTGAACATCTGTGTGGGCCGGTGGCTTGTTGGAACGTCGTTCGACAGCGGATCAATTGGTGCAAGGTTCAAATCCAGTGCTCTACCCGTCACAGACATGCTATTCGAGCAGGAAACTGAAGTTAAACTTGGCCTTAGCCTTAACATGTGTAAACCAATAAACCTTCATTTCTGATGGACCACTTACTTTGTATGGGATTTTGCTTAGTTGATGACTACTATAGAAAATTGTGAAATTTATTAATGCAGCCTGGAGTACTATGATATTATGTTTAATTAGTAGCAGTCTCGCCAACTAATCTATGGCAATTTCAATCTGTGTACTATTACAATAGGCAAAACATCTTAGGAATGGCTTTCTGAATTTTGGATTTTGCACTATTTTTGTACTTTTTTTGTTCTTTAGCTTTTATTTTTATCAATTGTGCGCGATGTGTTCATTAACGACTGTGGCACACATTTGCTGTTATTAGTACGTGGATGATTTCACAATAATTGCTGTTTTTGGTACAGCACAAGCAGCTCGGCATTCAGATATACTGTTCGTAGACACTTAATTCTCTGTTTTAATTCTTTGTAACTCTGCATTCATATTTACTGTTCATAGACTCTTAATTGTTTGTTTTGTGCAGCAGCCTGGCGTGAAACAGAGACATGAAGAGGTGGAAGCAAACGCTGAGCTCTACGACGCCCTGTATGCCCGAGGCAGACGATCCAGTGCTCTACACACTCTCAAGCCATACACCTGCCCGCATGCTGGCTGTAACCTGCGATTCTATCACAGAAATAATGTGTCTCGACACTGTAAGCTGAAACATGGTGGATCTGGGGTCAAACAGCGTTCACGTTTTTCTAACGTTGGTGTACACGCTTTGATGGATTCTGAACAGCAGGAAATGTCTGAAGACAATCTGAATGATTTCATATAATTTCTCTAAGAGTGTTTTGTGGAATAAATATCAAAGTTTGCTGTTTGATGAAGTAGCTACCCCAGGAATTTTAAAATTGATGGAAACAATTTTATACAAGATTGATTAATTTCTCTGCCCACTAAGGTTCAGCTTGGGGTGGGTGTTTTGTTATAATTGGATGAATTTAGTACTAATTTAATTTAATTTGCATATTACATTACCATAAGTAAATCTTGCCAATTTAATTGCATTTTACCTAAAGTTTGGATATGATTGAACTCTATATATATTTATTATGGGTGAATGTTTGGGTATTGGATGAATTTAGTACTAATTTAATTTAATTTGCATATTTCTTTACCATAAATATATCTTACCAATTTAGTTACACTTTACCTTTGTAAATTTGGATATGATTGAACTTTTTGGATATGAATCGGGAGCTTTTCTCTCAACAAATAGATGACACGGTATTGAATCCATTGTAAACTAATTCGCACTTTATTGTGAGCAAAGTGAAAGGTGTTTGTTCAAGCAGGACTGAATTTATTTATGCATATTTTGTTATTACTGTCTTGGAGAATTTTTCTGGCGCGGCCATTTTGTGTAAAATTAAACTTATAGATCACAAAGTTTTCTGATATTTACAATGCTATATACAACATGCATTGTCTTAAACATGTTGGTATGGTTTCTTATCAAAAGTAAAACTGCACAACACTTTCAAATATACTCTAGTAATTCTGCCATTGTTGTAGAGTCTGCAATGTTCTGGTAGGCAAATGGAAATCATTAATTAACTAGCTTTAGTTAATTAATCGATCAATTTGTACCTAGCTGGAATTTAGTCTGTATATTTGAGGTTCAGTACCATGAAACATTCTGACTCCTCAGAGGTTATATAACGTAGGTATAACGTCATGAAGTTTTAAATGACAGATCCTGAGGTGAATTGAACCCTCGTGTGCTCGAATCCCAGCCGCGCTGATCTGAGAATAAAATCTCGGACATTCACTGGACTAGTTACACGGAAAATGGACTAAATTGTCTAACAGTATAAACATTTGGTATTAAAATCGATAGATATCAATATAGCTGATCATTACACTATAATGCTTGTTTTCTAAACTAAACGTTTAGTGATGATATTAAAGATGCAATAAAATGTGAATTTGCAGACAAACAAATATGATGAGAGCCGTCAGGTAGACATTTGTGTTATAAAGAATGAAATTAGATAACTTATGGCATTCTGTGTGCCAATTAAATGAATAATAATAAATCTACATGTAATTGCATTTTTGAATTAATCAAAGAATAGAACCCAAAAATTTTCATCTAAAGGAGAGAGACTTGAAAGTGTCGAGTTCTTTTATGTCAATTTTAGGTCTTGAAAATTTTTGTAATATACAATAGGTGAATGCAGTAGAAAACTCTGATGATCTCATTAAAAATTTGCCTATACAAAACCAATAAAAATTTAGTTAATAGGCCTAGTGAACTAACGCATGGTCTCCAATCCATTAAGAATCTTTCGATGAGGGGGGTAGGAAGATTTAGAATGTCTAAATAGTGTAGGGGTAACGTCATGAAGTTTTAAATGACAAATCCTGAGGTGATTTGAATCCTCGTGGGTTCGAATCCCGGCCGCGCTGATCTGAGAGTAAAATCTCGGACATTCACTGGACTGGTTATACGGAAAGTGGTCTAAATTGCCTAACGGATTAAACATGTGGTTTTAAAAAGTGATAGATATCAACATAGTTGATTATTCACTATAATGCGTGTTTACTTTACTTTTTGAAAGTAAAGTAAACACGCATTATAGTGAATAATCAACTAAGTACTTGAATACCTAAATACTTTTGAATACTTTTGAAAGTATTCAAAAGCCTTCAAATTATTATCAAATATTCTACTGACTTTAATTTAATGGGATATTTTTACTGAATCTTTTCAGACCAATTTTTAAACTGATCACAAAACGCTGAGATGCTGTATTCTAAGCCCCTAATAATTGAGATTAACTTTGCAAAATATCGCTTTCTTATTGTTTTCGCTTTAAGTGTTCTATGTCGTCTCGGATAAAGGAAAATAAATAGCATGTTGGTTCCATTTAGTGCCATTTAAAGTTTGTGTAGTTCCGGTGCATTAATTAAGTAAATAAAGGAAAAAGTGTAATAAATATACACATCTTATTCTTACATTTAAGTAAAATAATATACATATGCATCGACCATCTTGTTTTGCAACGAGCTCAATATTTGACGCATTTACAATATTAGACCTACTGATTGCAAATCTATTACTAAAATTGAGAACCTGTTTATATTTTACATAGGTGTAGAGTTTGCCTATCTAAATAAATGTCGAAGTTGCTGTATATTGTCCAACACAGAATCAAAACTGACTAGAAATTAATTTAATACCAGTTAATATATATATATATATATATATATATATATATATATATATATATATATATATATATATATATGTAAATCAGATTAAAAGAGGTGTCAAGTTATAAGTTATTAATCCTCAATGGATATATAACTAGTCATTAATTCTATAGTGCCAAGTGGAATTGATGTTTAGAGCAATTAATTTTTACTTGATGATTAGTTGGGTTTGTAATATTCGTGTAATTGTCTATGCTTCTTGTTTTTAGATTTGGTTTCTTTGGTAATACTTAGTAATCGGAAGTCAATCTAATTTAAATTGACAAGATGAAAGCAGATCAGGAGAGAGTTCGTGAACTGTTGACGGACACTGTTACACTTCTTTGTAAGAATGGTCTAAACTTCTCAGCTAAACTGCGCATTGAGGGAGTTCTTGGTATTACACTGGATGAAAGTGACGTATTCATCGTTCATATTAATGAATCCATTGGAAATGCTGTCACTTCTGAGACTAGTAATTCGTTAATATCAATTTCTCAGAATAATAAGAGTCAAGCAGAAACTGATTCAAATAATGATAATTTTCAGAAAAGCAAGGCAGATCATTCTAAGAAAATTGCAAGAAATAAACTTAGTTCTTCAAGGCCAATAGTCTCTAGTAGTATTAAAGATGACATTGCTCCTAAAAACTCCTTTAATTCTAGTACCGAATTTTCCATGGAGGATAACTCAGTAACTTCCAAGGATGAAACAGTGCATCCAGAGGTGGATACAAATTTTGCGACTGGTGGTAGAAGATTAAGAGATAAATCAAACGATATCACGGTGAAAACAGAGGTTGACCTAACTGACGACACCACTGGTGAAAACAACTACATAATGCAAGAAGCTACTAGTAAAGACTTTTTCGAAGTGAATCAGTCCAGTTCTGAATATTTAGCGCATTTACCATCACAGTTACCTGACGCAAAATTTTCAAAACAACAAGGTTTTAGAAATTCCTCTCTCGTGAAAAATCAGACTTCTAGAATGCAGTCTACATCTAACTACCTGTATGCAATAAACAAGCGCGATATAAGTGGACAAGAGGAAAGTGATTTCGCTAATGGTGAAAGTTCATCAATGATGAACAGTGAGGATTGGAATTCTGCAGAAATTTCTGGAATTGACGAGGATAGGCTTGCACTTGGTTTAACTGAAAATGAGAATAGAGTGACCAGAATGTCACAGAAAGCATCATTAGCTTCCTATGGGGTAATTTTTTACTTATCAATAACACAGTAGCCAGTATTAATGAAAATTATGAGGAAAAAATTGAGTAAAAGCATTATGAGTAAAAATTGCAGTCTATAAAAAAACTTTAGCTAAGTTTAACATTAGTTTCCAGCTCGATAGCATGTCATTGATGGGAAAAGCACTGGGTTTGAACCCTGAACCTACTGAACTACGGTTAAACAACTTGCAAACAAGCCACTGGCTCTGTCCAAAAGTTGTCATCCATAACTTTATAATATGTTAACAGATTTAAATAATTATTTCTGAATTTTTAAAATTACGTTTCTGCTTAACCTAAGCACAGTTCTTGCCAAATTTAGTAAATTAATATTATGAAGTTCATACAAGCGTGGAGCAATTCTTTTATGTTTGAGTAGTGGGCTCTATTTCTGCATGGGTGACTATTTTAGAAAGTTGTTAATTTTAGTCAGGCCTGGTGTACTTTATGTATTTGATTTAATATTATTTTATTATTATTATTATTTTTTACATTATTTGTTATTATTTTTTATGATTAGTTTTTATTATTTATTTATTACTATATTTATTACTATTTATTATTAATTTATTAATTATTATTTATTATTATATTTTACTATTTTTATTACTTTATGCATTTTATTTATTGGTATTTTATGTTTAAGTAGTAGCGGCCTAGCTAGCAAATCTATGAGAGTTGTCATATGTATCCTGCAACCGTTAGTTACGATATGGGTGGTTCACTTTTCATAATCTGTGACTGCTGACATAGAAAATATGGGCCATTTGAATGATTACATTCGAAGATAACACCATTTATAGTGAAGGCACTTTACTGCTTTTGCTATATATGTGCTGTAAACGTTTTTAGAAGAAATATTATGGATAAATCAGAAATATGACAGCTAAATCAAATATTAAAAATACTATTGAATAGTGCAGATTGTACCCATATTGTATTGCTTGCATTATGTTCTATTAGGGTACAGATATTCTTCACTTTATGGTGCTTGATGCTCTGAAACTTTATTTTATAATTACATTTGTGACGTTTTCAAAACTGAACTTTACATGTTCAATCATTTACAAATGAATGTATCAATAGCGCAATGGTTAGAGGTGTAGATAGCGTCAGGAAGTTTTAAATGACAGACCCTGAGATGAATTGAACCCTCGTGGGTTCAAATCCCAGCCGCGCTGATCTGAGAGTAAAATCTCAGACATTCACTGGACTGGCTACACGGAAAATAGTCAAAATTGCCTAACGGATTTAATATGTGGTATTAAAAGTGATAGATATCAATGTAGTTGATCTTTTCACTATAAAAATGTGTGTATTATTGTGTTACATGCTCATTCTATATTGACGCCCCTGACATCATCCTTTATGAGGAAATGGACGTTAAACCCTTATTATTTATTCAGTTTTATTATTATTTATTCAGTTTTATTATTATTTATTCTGTTTTATCACAAAGCAGAATTCTGGCCCGCAGCATGAAGATGTCGATGTGACACCTGAACTGTTTGAGTCAATGTTCTCTCAGCACAGACGATCCAGCGCCCTGCACACTCTCAAGCCATACACCTGTCCGCACGCTGGCTGTAACCTGCGGTTCTATCACAGGACAAACGTGACCCGGCACTGCAAGCAGAAGCACGGAGGATTCGGCGTTAGGAAGCGCCCGCGTTTTACTGACGTCCGGGAACGAGCGTCGATAGGATCTGAGCATCAGGAAATGTCTGAAGACAATTTGAATGAATACATTTAGTTTCAATTTTTGCAAAATATAATTTGCTAATTTTCGGATAGTATGTAACAGAGGTTACTATTTAATGCATTAAAGATTGTTGAATTACAGAATAATTAAAAATACATGCTTATGTTAAGCTATTGATCGCTATTAAGTATGTTCACAAATCGTAATACACTGTATATTACTATTATCTTTATATGCTAATTGATTTATATTTTGACTATTGCTCATGTTCTATTTCCTCTTTCAGTGGTAAGCTGGAAAATATCTTTTTCGAAGATTAAAATTTTCTTACCTGGCTGTGTTTTGATCACTGGACCAGCACCATTTCGGATCTCCTGTTCTCTTCAAAACATGTTTCATAATTGTTTGGGATGAACGGATTTCTAGTAACATGTGATGCTGGGACATAAAGGTAAATTTTGTTTCCTGCAGTGATTAAACAGATTATATGCTGTAATTATTATTCTTATTACTATTCTTCTTCTTCATTTTAGTATTATTATTATTGTAATTATTAATAATAATATTATTATTATCTTTATTGTTCCTATTATTATTACTTTAAAGCTGATGTAGATTCAATGCAGTAAAAAGGGTCTGTTTGTCTTCTGCCTCATTAGTGTCTGCTTGGAAGAGAGTTTTCATCCAAATGATATATATAAACTTATTATCGCTAAACTTTAAATTCCACTGTGTCCGATTGGCCAAAATTTTTACTTTCAACAGAATTTGAACATGATACAAATGTTAAACTTTATTTGTGTATGTCAACTGATTAATTGATAGTTTCCCGTGTATTGTCTGACCCAGTGCTGAGTGAATGAACGTGAGAGGAGACAGAGAATGAGTAAGGAGGACAGTGGAAAACTACCTAAACCCCTAGTTTTCGCCAACTAAACACGTCATTAATGCTTAATGGAGTCATGGCTGGAGCCAGTGGCGAAGTCGGTAAGATACTCGACCGCGGATCAGATAGTGCAGGGTCAAATCCTAGGCTTTCCTGTCACTGATATAGCTTTCGAATGAGGAGACTGACGTTAACCTTAGCTTTACCAGCTTTTTAGGTAATTGAATTGTAATTAGATTGTTTTCTTGCCAATGGTCTTACTTTTAGTAAGTTGAAAGCTGCTTGTTAGTAGGGAAACTTGGACTTGCCATGAGTGGAACAATAAAAAGAGAAACGCCAAGGATAGATATTGTTAAGTCTATAACATTAACATTATATTACAGAGTCAGGAAGCAATTATATGCTTGTTTAAGACTCATCAGGCTCTTAACTAAAACCAATTAATATAAATCAAATCATACAGACTTCATGTCAACATGTCAAATTTATACATAGCCTATGTATAACACTGAACATGCAATTAGCATCTAATTTACATGTTCTTATGTTTATCATATTTATTTTTAAAAGCATTCACTGATTCTGCTTCCACAACTTCGCTTGGCAAACTATTCCAAGCATTTATAACTCTCTGACTAAAGAAAAATTTCCTTAAATCTATCTCTGTATGAAAACTTACACTATTATAATTTTGATCAAGCGATCACGCAAGAGCTGTTATATTGAGACGTCATGATCAGTTATATTTAACAATAAATCCACACATGTTCATACAGCCTTCTACAGTGTACAACTGTACATCAAATAATTATTGAACTATTTGACTGCGGGAATAAATGTGAACAAATCTTCTGTATTTACACAAGTAAAAAAGCACAGCTTGCATAGACCAAATTTTTTAAACATTCAATATAAAACAAAATTGTTAAATATTGAATAGCCTAATAGTAAAAGATAAAGCAAAAATATTCGTTTCCTGTCTAAATTATTATCATGACGTCAGACGTTATTGAGCGTATCTATTAGGTTGTATCTATTGAATGTATCTATTGGTCTAAATTTTGAATTTATCTATTAGTCTCTACGTATGCAATGTATGTATCTGTATGTATTAATTGAACGTATCTACTAGTGTATCAATTTAACGTATCTATTAAGTTTTTCTATTGAACGTATATAGTGATCGATGTTGTCATTGATGACTGTAGCACTCTAATTGTTGTTATTATTATTATTTTCTACTGGTCTGATACACTATATAAGATTAGAGTTACGTGAATCTTCGTTAAACACAACGGTCATTACTTCAAAATCTTTGAATCTTTAACAATCGTTTAATTTAATAATAAAAACTTAACTACGCAATGATCTGGGTGTCAATCAATTCACCACTGCTAATACTCTCACATATTTAACCCGTTATGGGCAGCTTTAGTTCTCTGTCATTCCAATGATCCTGCATGCAGTTAGTTACACGAGATTATGATTGATCTTGCGATTTTTCTGTCTGCCTTCCTCGAGATTTGAACTCAAGGGCTTCAATATGACCTAGTATTAATCATTAGTAAAAGAATTAAACTTGGTAACAAGGTGAGCCATTTAGTCATGCAGTTCATAGACCTAATTCGGCTAATCTAATCTAATCTTGCTGACATTGGTTTAGGAGACTAATCTCAGATGGCATCTGTAAGCTGGTATCAATAATTTGCGCATTTATTTAGATAATAAAGAGACCTAGATATCTCAACATTCTCTTTCAAATAAATGAACTACTGGATTGTTGTACACCATCGACTCTAGTCTGTAGAGCTTGGATACTGCTGAAGATCTTCTTCTGATGCCCGATCAGTGTTACACCGATATCTGATAAATCTTGCAGCGTCATCGCTGTGGTTGTCTGCATCGTCGTGTAGCCAGCCGATAGGAAGTTGTCTGCGTATCTTGTCATCTTTATACTAGTCAGCCATTGTTCCACAGAGTCCATTAGACCTAGCTCTGAGGAGTCTAGATGCAGCATCTGATCCGAGTGTGATCTAAATTTATACCAATATATTGAATGAGTTCTGCAGCGGGTTCTTGTCCTACTCTATGCCATTCCAAGCAAATTCTATAATACTTTGTACGTTAGAGACGCCGACAGTGCTCTCGAATCAAATAGCCAACGACTCCGTATAGTCTTGATTTTTATTAATTAATTTAATTTCAACTTGCACAATAAAACCACAAAATCGTTAAAGTTAGACATGCAATGTTAAGTCAAAGGTAGACCTAAGGCTCTTGGTAAGTACAGGGACCCTTCGCATACGTAAAACTAATAATAAAATCCATCTTGAGTTGGGTGTACAGGAAGAGTTTTGTAAAGTATAAAGTACCCATGTATGTCAAATATCACAACAGCCTCTAGCGATATTAATACTGACGGACATTCTGCTGTCGCTAGCATCTGCATAATATCTTAACGTCGTATCATATGGCAGTAAGAGTTTTGTCAAAATCTCAGATGTTAAACTTCTGTAGTTCAGAGCTTCTTTTGACAGCCAATCAGCGGCGACTCTTACCCGAGAGTTTTTAAACAGCCAATCAGCGGCAACACCCCCCGAGTTTTTAACAGCCAATCAGCGGCAACAGTTACTCGAGAGTTTTTAAGCAGCCAATTAGCGGAAACAGTTACCCGAGACTTTTTGAATCAGCGGCAATAGTTAGGCCTACCCCGGCTTTTTTAAACAGCCAATCAGCGGCAACACTTGTGTAAACAGCCAATCAGCGACTCTTACCCGGGCCGAGCCATGTCTCGTAGCTGTTCCGGGCAGCGAATGAGTTTGTCGAGCTTCTTAGTTATTGCGCTGAACTTTGGTCGCATGGACCGATCTCTTTCCCAACAGTCCAGCATCAGCTGATAGATCACTTGAGGGCAATCCTGGAAAAGTAGATATTACGCAGAGATAGTAGCCTATGATATGATAAAGATAAAGTAAGATATGAAAAATTAAAAATATGTAAAGCAAAAACCTTAATTCACATTGCGTCAATACTATAGAGTATACTAAGAGTCAATAGACTCTTCTTTGAGTCAATAGATGCGTCGAATCAACTGCTGAATCAAAAGCTGCGTAAGATATACAACTATCCATGCTTTTGGAACTATGGATAACGAATAACGGACAGTATGCCGCTGCAGCTATTGCAGATAAGACTATGTATAATAATAATTACAAAATTAAAATGAAATCCAGCCTTCTTGGTATCGAGAAGAAGAGACAAAATGTAATAGAGTAATACATGTATAGCCTAATGTAAATGAATAAAAATTACACTTTAGCTCAATACGATTGGTGATAATATAATTACAATAATTAATTATTAGCATTTTAATTAAGTTCATTTTAATTTTCTTTTTATAATTAATCATACTGTTGTTAGTTAAATAATGTAAATTAATTGTTGCTTTATTAAAAGCAACTAGCAAGTCAGCTTGATATCGAGTTAAAAGAATAAGAAGAAAATTTAAAAATTTTAAAAGAAATATAAACGACAAATATATATATATATATATATATATATATATATATATATATATATACAGAGAGAGAGAGAGAGAGAGAGAGAGAGAGAGAGAGAGAGAGAGAAGGAGATCCGTAATAAAAAGATAATTCAAAAGACTTATCTACCATAGGTGGAGGTAGCCTGAATTGTTTTTCAATGGCTCTGATAACATCCTGGTTGGACCAGTTCCAATATGGCCGCTCACCGTAAGAGATCACTTCCCACGTGACCACTCCATAGCTCCAGACATCCGAGGCTGATGTGAACTTCCGGTAAGCTATTGCTTCTGGAGCAGTCCATCTAATCGGAATCTTTCCACCCTATAACATAATGTATTTTGTTTAGCCTTTATTATACTTAAATTTTACTCATTAGGTTAATCAATGCTTAGCTACACTAAACCATTATGGACATTTTGTAACCTACCACAAGTAATTAGAATTATAAATTACATGTTTCAAGGAGATTGGGCTATATATGTCCGTCTCAGTAGCTAAATAAATCTTCAATCTGAAATGGCATGTATCCTACAGACTTCATGTCATAGATTTCATAAACTAGACGTCAAAATTGATTGATTTTTTGGATATTTAAATTTCACCGTTTTATTAGCTTACTATCTATTCTTTGCTTGATGCTTTATGTCTGCTTCAGTCGTGTTAAATGTAACCACTGTCGACAGTAGCTCTCGAGTTAGTAATATTATAAAAACTGAAGTCAAAAATAAATAACAACGCCTAAGCAGAACAAACCCTTGTGGTGTACTCTTCCTTGTCGATCTCACGGGATAAACCGAAGTCAGAGACTTTACAAACCATTGTCTCGCTCACTAGAATGTTCCTCGCTGCCAGATCCTGCGGTGTCAAGTCATAAAATAAAATTATAATATATAACCTGGTAATCTGGAAGTTCTGGAGAGATTTGGTACAAATAACAGCTGATAAATGCATTTAGAATTAGGACACATTCTAAGGGGGAAAAGTCTACTAAAAGAGGTCATAGAAGGAAGAACGGAAGGAAATAGAGGCAGAGGCAGGCCAGATTAGGAATGTGAGATGATTAAAAGATCCACTCTGGACATGAAAAGGAAAGCAGAAGACAAAGAAGAATGGAGGCGTTATACATGTATACCATGGACCAGCCTTTAGGCAATGCACTAAGAGATAGATTCTAGTATTTATAGAAGTACCTCTAATTTTAAAATTTATCTCTATCAAGTTCTAATCTAGTAGAAGAGTTGGCCCAAATCACATAAGTATTTTGAACTGTGCTTATATGACCACGACTAGGAGTCAGTATTGTTCACACTGAATCAGCCAATTCACTGAAATATTTACAATGGCGCTAATTACAGTTAGGCTGGCTAAGCAATCAATCAATTAATTAACTATAATAAATAAAATATCTGAAATAATGTCAATAAAGCGTGACTGCTAAAGAATGCATCGTTGCACTAAATGGAAAATTGAGTCAATTAGCGCATAGGCAAAATACTATAATTATTATAGCAGGTAGTTCCTAGACTTATAAATTTCAGGTCTATAGTGTGAAATAAGATGCTTGCATGGGCTCTGACATCACTCAAGACGATTAAACAGACGTTAAACACTTATTGTATTTATTTCGTCACAGTTAGCTAAATTAATACTAAGACTGAGAGATTGAAAGCATAATTAATTTTAGTGAAATTTCAAAACGTATGAAACAGAATGTACCCTATGCACATAACCCATCTCAGAAAGATATCTCATGCCGGATGCAATACCTCTCAGCATGCCCATCAGCTGAATAATTGTCAATTGTCCATCGTTGCGCTGAAAACATTGCAACAACATCGGACAGAACATTTAAACAATGCAAGGGACACGTAACTCTGACTACGGTACAACGGGTGTCGGCTCTTTAAGCGATAACAGACTTTTGCAGAGATTTAAATAGGCGTCTAACCTCCATTGGACTGTAGAATATTGAACATTGTATTGTTGTATAACAGCAAAACTTCGGTTAGAGTTAACTACGATCCAATATTGAGGAAAATATAACGCAGTGATCAGAACAAAAATCATCATCGTCTTTCTTAGTGTTGCTGCTCGTGTATTGTGTTCATGACAAATCATTGGCAAAAATGTTGGACCATTTTTTTTACAGGAAACCCTTTTGATAAGTGGAGCCTCACATATGTGAATGATTGACTATAAACGGCGAACCTGGGCCCCCCCTGGATCCGTCACTGTCCACTGATCCTCTGAATGCCAAATTTTTATTAACAAATTTTAAAAAATTGCATCGAAATTTCGGGGGTGGACTACGGCCCCCTGGATCTGCCACTTTCCACTAATTAACTGAGTGTTAAATTCTTCTTAGTTAACAAAGTTCATGACCCCCTGGATCCACCACTGCACGGCATAGTTGATGTGAAAAATTAAAGTATTGGACAGAATATGCACCTCTAAATAACAAAAAGATTGAGATGAAAGTTAAAAAATTAGCTTCAGTTAAGCGTAGAAAAAGCTGTCAGTTTAAAATATTATATTCGTTAGAATACACAACAGAAAAATACAATTGTAAAAGTGCACAATACAATTATACCATCTAAGCATTCAGGTATCAAAATTATAGCCTACAGTTCATGAAAACGATCAAACATGTTGTGCGCGGTTACCCTTAGAAACGTATCCAAGGATCCGTTTTCCATGAATTCTGTGACGATCATGATGGGATCATTCCTCGTGACCACGCCCTCCAGATAAATCACGTTAGGGTCGTCGAACTGTCCCATGATACTAGCCTCCGCCAGGAAGTCCAATCTATCCTTGTCCGCTCCAGATTTTAAGGTTTTAATTGCGACCGAGAGATCTCTGTTATCCGGCAGGGAAAGACGTCCCTTACATACATCTCCGAATTCTCCTAAAATTATGAAGCAGGCAATGATAGGGTGAGATTTATTCATAGCACTCATACATTTATGAAAATGTGTTTAAAGCTTGATGTACGTATAGATGTATTATAACTCAATTCTAGTGCTAAGCTTAACGTTTGTTTCGACAACTCAAGGAACACTGTCAGAGATGATCCGACAGGGATAACATTTAAAAATCACTTATTTATAAAATTAATACAAAATCAAGACAAATAAATTAAAACAAAATCCTATAACCTTGACTATATATATCGTTAGTACCGTTTTACAGTTTTGATAAGATAAGCCAATTCTTCTGAATTAAGTAGAAGTACAAGAGAGCCATTCATTGCAGGAGTAGTAAAGTCTAATAATTCTTCTCTATTAAGTAGAAGTAGAAGAGGGTCAGTTATTGTAAGAGTAAAGTCTAATAACTCTTCTCAATTAAGTAGAAGTAGAAGAGAATCATTCATTGTAAGAGAGTAAAGTCTAATAACTCTTTTCTATTAAGTTGAAGTAGAAGAGAGTCAGCTATTGTAAGAGTAAAGTCTAATAACTGTTCTCAATTAAGAAGAAGTAGAAGAGAGTCAATCATTGTAAGAGTCAAGTCTATGTGTACACGTCACCTCCTCCTATCACGGACTCTATGGTGATGGTGGATATGTCTATCTCCCGTGTGAAATCCCTTATAGCCAGACTAGGATCCTCGTATGTGTAGGGATCAACGTATGCGCGAACGCCTCCTGGAGCTGGAAATAGCGAGTGTGCATCTGAGTACAGAGAACAATATGTTAGCTTAGCGTATTATATAATAATAAAATGATAAATAACAATAAAATTTAATAAAACAAAATAAATAACTAAAATAAAATAAAATAAAAAATAAAATAGTAAAGATCTTATTTGTTTTATTATATATTTATCTATTTTTTATTATTAGATCTTATTTTCTATTGAACTTGTCTCAATAGTACTCGATGTTGTCATTGATGGCTGTAGCACTCTAATAGATCAGTTCGGTAATTGAAAACATATTTTGTTGCATGTTAACACTGCTTTGTTTATGTTGACATCTGATACATATATTTACATGTAAATGTAATGGGTCTACATTATAACTTCGTTATAATGCATGTATATCGTTTTAATGGGTGTCAGAGTTAAACTATAAAATAAAATAATAAAAAATTTAAATTCAGTTTCAAAGTTATGCATATTACTATTATTATTATTATTATTATTATTATTATTATTATTATTATTATTATAAGTGTTAAGTTATTCTTTAATTAATATCCATATAGTAGGTTGTAAAGTAAATAACATTTCTAAGGAAAGCTTGTATTAGAAATTTTATGAGTAACTAGTGCATTTCAATGGTAATCTATGCGGTGTTTACGTTTTCTTGTCCACTGTTTACATTTGGTATCCACGATGTTCATTTATAGCTATTACCGAAAAGATATATTGTTGTCATTGTTATTGTTTCTATTAAAAACGCCTTATTTTTTACTATTGCAAAAGTGACATTGAGAATGTGCTACTCAATGTAACATTCAAGTCGGCATGATTTCTAAGGCACTTAGGTCAATGTTTTCGAAATATTTACCAAATGGTCTTTGAACCTATGCTAATGCTAGCATAGACGTAAATTAATAAATAGCAAAGATTTTGGTTCAACTAGCCTTATGGCAAGGAACCGGACGTTAAATTCTTTTTCTTGATTGATTGAATTATGAACGATATCAGTTGAACACGTTAATATGAATATGAAATGAGAGAAAAGATTGTGAAATTCGTATCGTTTGATAAATAAAACTATATATTAAAACAGTATGCAAAAAGTGTGTATTATAAGCTCATAAGGCCTATGTATTATTTAACGTATTCACAATTGCTTAAATTAAAATTTGCACAGAGAGTTTTGCAACTATAGAGGTAGGTTCGGTGCTTAGTCAAACACTTTGATTTAGATAAAATAATTGTATCTAATTTATAATTAGGGATAATTTACACTGTTTATTATATCCTAGAAACTTTACTATTTACAAAAATAAATTAAATTTCATTTAATATTTCACGCAATAAGCAGTTCTACTTACAAGTGGCATACTTCATATGAGATCCTTCCAGTAAATGCGGACATTGGGAAGCTGCGTTAATAAAATAATCGGGATGTCTTTTATTAGATAAAGTAGGATACGAAATTTAATAGGTATTTCTTTCCGTGACAAATACATATAGCATCTGGTAGTCTATAATTAATATACTAATCTTCATTAATGCTAGAGCTCTCTCTCTCTCGCTCTCTCTCTCTCTCTCTCTCTCTCTCTCTCTCTCTCTCTCTCTCTCTCTCTCTCTCTCTCTGCAGTCCTATGGAGCACCCTGTCGATTGAGGGGAAGAGCAATTACAAATGTT
Source organism: Enchytraeus crypticus (assembly GCA_905160935.1). Taxonomy (NCBI): domain Eukaryota; kingdom Metazoa; phylum Annelida; class Clitellata; order Enchytraeida; family Enchytraeidae; genus Enchytraeus; species Enchytraeus crypticus. The sequence continues at coordinate 151,745 of CAJHZI010000219.1, read as the reverse complement.
TTAGTAAATTTTCATTTTACACATACATTCTTCTCCTTTAATTGTGTGTGTTTTCTACAACGAGAGACAAAACACATAGCAAGGCTATCTAGCATGATGTTATTAACTGCCTCTGCAGCATAGGCCTACATATAGGCCTACATAGGCCTACATTCGTTAGTAATTATTATAACTCAATTAAACATTTAAAGAACGACAAATAATAATTTTTAAAAAGTATTATATAAATGGAAATTTCCTCAGCAGCTTACCAGAGCTGTGTTGTAAGGATTCACATTCAATTCCATTCTTCTCCTTTAATTGTGTGTGTTTTCTACAACGAGAGACAAAACACATAGCAAGGCTATCTAGCATGATGTTATTAACTGCCTCTGCAGCATAGGCCTACATATAGGCCTAAATGTCTATGAAAGCCTACATATAGGCCTAAATGTGTATGAAAGGAAAGGATCATTTTGTTGTGTTGATTTGTCAAATAAAACTCAAATCCAGGCTCTCCCGTCACTGAGATGCTAAGGAGCAGAAAACTGACGTTAAACTTGGCTCTAGCATTTTTATAATACAGTATGTCAATGATGAAAATCAGATCCACACTGAGCGGCTTAACATACAGGTGTAGATCTAAATAAATTGTGGTCTCGACTACATCAAAAAAACTAAAACGATACCAAAAACTAAAACGATACAGGATCTCATCTGCAATATTGATATGCGCAAGATGATAAATGGTCGGTAATTAGTCTTTCTAAAAGAAACTGAAAATCTCTTCAACTTAATTAGCATAACTGATGGTTTGCTAATTACCGTAAAATGTGCTTTTTTACAATAGGAAATTAGTCATAAAATGCTTTCTATTTCAGTTATTAAGCCGATTAACTAGTTACTCAATTTCAGAGATAATTTATTCATACACATTCAATTGATCTTTATTATAGAATTAGCACATAATTAATTAAAAGAATGCTAGAAAATTATATAAGCGATCATTGTTGCACTTGTAAGTTATGCTTAATTTGTATTATTTTGCTTGAGTTCTTAAAAATTCTTATATCACTGAAAGAAAACAATAGGCCTATAATTATAACACTATAGTTTTTCCTGTTCACACAACACATTGATCAATAACCGCCATGACAGTCACAGAGAGACAAAGTTGTAAAGTACCCTCTAACGAAGATGATGCTCATAATGACGACAATGACCAAACAGAGAAGCACTGCTGCAGCTGCTCCTGCTACAATTCCAACAGGACTGTCCGCCGGATGGTGAGCTACGACAAACCACATACATGTACGTATGGCTGAAGCCAGTGTTGAGGTCGGTTAGATACTCGACCCGGTCGACCGCGGATCAGTATGTGCAGGGTTCAAATCCTGGGCTCACCCATCACTGATATCGCTTTCGAGTGTGGAAACTGACGTTAACCGTAGCTTTACCAGATTTTACGTGCACATGTGATCCCAAGTGCACATCCCCACTAGGCCTAATATATGTAGGCCTACAACTGTGCTAATATGAAAAGGTTATCTACTCGTAGAGTATAACCATATTTGCCATTTTTGCTCACCGGTTTGAATTTGACTTGATAGTACTCGATTTTGGCATGGATGACGGTAGCACTCTAATTGTTTTTATTATTATTCTATTACACTAGATTATTAAGTGTCGTTGTGAATACTTTGATAGCTAGGTGAATCGTCATTGATGCCTTGTTTTCTTATTAATTGAATCCTGTATTAATGGAAGCAATACTATAATGTAACAACTACACCAAATTAGTTGTAGATCTTTCTTCGTCTTAAAAATATACTTTTATTGATAAATTAAAATTAATTATCTACAGTGACCAATCTCAATGTTGAGATGAATTAAAAATCTATTTATAAATATTAGTCAAGTAATAAACGAATCAATGCTTACATATTAGACCTGTTGTTGCCGTAATGAATTCACTATGATCGCTCCAAACACCATTAGCAGTGGCTCGCACCTAGTCAACATACGCTAAAAAGTATCATACCAATCCTGCGTAAAAGTCATGAAGTCACCATTCACATTACCACTCTACAGCTGATAGTCGTTTGTTGACAAACATTGCATTGAACACAATGATATATAGAAGAAAAAATTATAAAATGTTCCTTAAGTTGACATTTATAATTATATTTACATCGTAGAAGCTGATGATTAAAGACGTCTGCAAAGCATTTTACCATTTCCTTTCTTCTACTAAGAAAGAAACACATCGAAAACGATTATTTTGCGCTTTCTAGATCAAACTGCTAGGATCGACAATACAAAAACAGCATTTGTGTGTCAACAAACTGCGTCCGGCCTTCACCTTCTATAATATATGTTTACTTAGTTCCTTTTGGCTATATCGTTCAACCTTGACAATGAATCGTCACACTTTTGCGAGAAATTATACAAGGTAAGGTATTGATATCACGTACACTTAAAGGAAACCTCTGCATAGAAAAAAATCCCTTATGGCAATGCTAGCTGTTTGTAAGAATGGCAAGAACCCTGTCCATATAATATGTTTGAGATTTCTGCATCATCAAATTCCGTAGAATCCCAGTTTAACCAGGGTCAGGATACGAATAGACCTTCTCCAATCCTCTCTGTCCCACGCCAATCACAATATGCTCATACCATTCCATTCGTTTAAATTTTTTAGTATTTTCTGAAGACTCGTCGCTCACCAACCAAATGCCCTTTCTGTCGTTGGCTTACAGGTTATCGTTTTGTCGCCTTCTACAACACGTGCAGTACACGGTTGGTCTATTCTTCAAGCAACCCGGACACAACACGGGGAAATACTCTAAGATTTATATTTCAACTGAAAATCTAAACAAAACTATAACAAGACATCAGCTAATTAAATAATTTTCGAACGACTAAAATACATTTTCATATAGGTGCGTATCTCTACAAAGCTACTAACCACGAAATTGTATTTGGTTTGGTGCCTGAGCCCATCCATTGTGATATTTTGATAATGAGTCATCAGAGTCGATGAGTCATTCTTCCCCGCCTCTATTGAGTAATACGTGATCTCATAGGCTGTGGGCGTGGCTTGCTGATCACGTGACAGCTCCCAGGATATACTGACAAAGTGAGAGCCAATGTTTATAATCCTCAAATTCTGCACTTTTCCTGGAACTAAAAAATATAAAAAATGTTAGAGAATATGAAAAAATGTGATTACTACAGTAGGCTTATTTCATGATGAAAGATAAGACCAATATGTGTTAGTATTGTAAAAACTACTGTTATTTCAGCAATTCCATTCTCATATTTTTATACTTAAAGCAAAATTTAAGTAGACAAAGCGCAAGCTTATGTATGCTGAAACAGTGAATATTACAATACAAGTACGACCGGCGTATTTATAAATCTCATTAAAATACCAAATAATTTTTGCAATTCTTAGTTTGAATTAGTATAAGTTTCAACTTCTACATAGTGAAGCGTAAGAGAGTAGAGTAGACTAAGTTTTGAACCTGCTCTCTCAGTGGTGATGGACAAGGTTACGAAGCTCTCCACTCCACTCACTCTACTGACGTCATTCTCAGAGTACACCCGTACATCATACGACTGGTTAGACATCAATTGAGACACCATAACCCTGATGATACACATATATTACTATTGTACATATTTATATAAATATAAATAAATAATAGCATTTAAATAATAACATATTTAATAATAATATAATAATAATAATAATAACATAGGCTATATATGATAATAAGAATAATAGTATATTAATAATAATAATAATAATAATAATATAATAACAGTAACAATAATATAATAACAGTACCAATAATAAGAATAATAATTAACAATAATTAATATATTAATAACATTAATATCAATATCAATAATAATAACGTAATAATAATAATAACATATATCAATAATAGCATATTTAAATATTTTAATAGTTAGGGTAAAACGCGAAAGAAACAATTAATGGGTTGAGTCTGTAGCATGTAGGTAAGACGTCTGACTGAGATCAATGGATGCAGATTTAAAATCCAGCTCCGGCTCTACAACTGTTATGAAGTATAGGACGAAAACTAACTCTAAACTTAGTTTTTTTCTTTCAAAGAGAATCTGGAGACAGAAAACTGAAATTTAAAAGATTTTACAAAGTAATTAAATTAAATTTATTAATTAGTCCCAGTTCTTCGGTATTCGAAGTTGCAAGCAATAATTAACAATTATAACAATTATTCTATAATTATAATTATTAATCTCTAACAATTATTCGCATTCAAATTTATGTATTTACTATGACTATTATTATCATTATAGTATTTCATACGAAAAACTATTCGATGTAATATTGTTCCAAATTATGCGTATTTTGGCTGGAGCCAATGGCGATGTCGGTAAAATATTCGATCACGGACTAGTATGTGTAGGGTTCAAATCCTGGGCTCGCCCGTCACTGTCATCTCTTTCGAATGAGGAAACTGACGTTAACATTAGCTTTAACAGTTTATTTGATTTATGATTGCAAAAGATTTTGCGCTCTGATCATTTTGTCCTAGATTCGAACCCAGAGGGTTAGTCATTTTTTAATATCTGTTAATAAATATACAGACTGTGTGCCGATGATGTCTCGTTGAGACGGGTCGTATGCTGTGGTGTCAGGACAGTCTAGACACTCAACTCTGTACCGAATGTCTGCTCGACCACCGAGGTCACGTGGTCGCTTCCAGGACAACCTCACGGAGGATTGGTCCAGGTGGATGACTTCAAGGTCTTCAGGAGCGGATGGGGGTCCTGAGAGTCCAGAGATATGATAGAGCAAGTACATAATTGTAATATATTAGTAATTAATAATTGTAATATTATCAATACTAAATATTAATAATTGTAATATTATCAATACTAAATATTAATAATTGTAATATTATCAATATTAAATATTAATAATTGTAATATGATCAATAATAAATATTAATAATTGTAATATTATCAATAATAAATATTAATAATTGTAATATTATCAATAATAAATATTAATAATTGTAATATTATCAATAATAAATATTAATAATTGTAATATTATCAATAATAAATATTAATAATTGTAATATATTATCTGTATATTCTCAACTATTCAGTAGAACTTCAAGAATAAAATAACAAATAAATTATCACAATCGATATGGCGAAAACTAAACTCAAAATGGAAAATGTATTATATATCTTCCATATTCTATTCACTAATGCAAATAACTGTAGATTGTTGTTATTGTTAAAGTTACAAACTCGTTTATTGCTAGTAACATTGTCAGTACGCAGCTTTATTCCGTGGCAACATATAGGAATAACAAAAGAAAGAAAGAAAAGCGAAATAGTTAAAAGCAAAATCAATGAATAGGTGTTTAAGTAGTTACAGTTTACGTTATTACTTAATAAAATACACTATAGTAAGCCGAATCGTCGTAAATAATTCTTAGGGCCTATGCGTTAATTAGGCTAACTGCATCAAAATATTTGATTCGATAGACACTAAAGTGCTAAATATCATCTAATTTGAGAAGATCTCAAGAAAGCGTATATTTCAATTTTCAATCCTTATGATTACAATAACAAACAACAACAACAGATAACAGGCCGATAGACAGTTGATAAATGTATTAAAAAATATAAAGAAGAATTTGATAGGACACATTCTAAAGGGGGAAGGTCTATTAAAAGAGGTCATAGAATGGAAGGAAAAGGAAGCAGGGGCAGGTCAAGATTAGGTATGTTAGATAATTTAAAGACCCACTCATATGTGGAAATGAAGAGGAAGGCGGAAGACAGAGAAGAGTGGAGGCGTTTTATACCATGGACCTGCCAGTAGGCAGTGCACTAAGAGAGAGAGAGAGAGAGAGAGAGAGGGAGAGGGAGATGATTACAATGCAGTTGATATAAATTAACAATTAGCAATATTACATAATCCATATAAACTTTAACATTGTAATTAAATTTTGTTTATGCAAAGAAACATTTAGAAGTTATAGAAGGTACTTTATTAACAGATCACAATATTATACCGTTAGTGTACAACTTTTCACTAATATACTTTAACACTAAACACTGGTATTAGATACATTCGTATTAAATACAAGCTAAATACACTGGTGATACGTACTAGTGCAAGGATAGGTTGTCTCATCATTTGAGGATCTGAAGTGATTTTCCACACACAGACATTCCACTGAAGCATTGAGGGATTCACTGTGAGCGGGACAGGGTACACAAGCAGTGTTACCAACTTTTGACTTGAAAGTGTTTGATGGGCAACCTATATAATATTCATGTACAGTGCATTCAATACGTGCTATGCTTAGTTAATTACTAAAACTTGATTATTTAAACCTTTTGTAATTTCAATATCTTAGTCAGTCACATATGACCCACTCATATGTGGATATGAAAAGGAAAGAAGTAGACAGAGAAGAGCGGAGGCGTTATATACCATGGACCTGCGGCAGTGCACTAAGAGAGAGAGTAGGCAGTGCACTAAGAGAGAGAATATCTAAGTTTTATTTATAGTCACTGGATATCAACAACCTCATCATGCTTTCTAAAGGTATTCTATAAGTTAATAGAACATTCTTTTGTAAATATGTAAAACAAATCAGTGAATCGACATATACGGTGTAGTTTATAGCAAAGGCCCTGCCAGTAACTAGTACAATTTCTAAACAGATTTCGACTATAAAGCTTAACTAAATAATTACATTAACCTTTAAAAATTAAAAGAAATTTAAAAAATTATTTTTAATAAAATATTCGTCGATATAACGCTAATCATTTCATTCAATGCTGAATCTGTAAGTTGTGTATCTCTCTGGATAGTAATTGAGAAATATTTGCATAAGAATGCATAAAAAACAATAGATCAACTTCTGAGTAAATATGACATTATGTTCTCGTATAATGAAATTATGTTCCTACGATACCTATCTGCGGTTGTTAGATTGTTTTGAAATAAACGAAGATTTATTATATTTTAACATCAAGCTCCGTGGGAGGTCTCATCCCTTTTAATTACCATCTAAACGCATTCCTTTCGTGGATGGATTTTATCATTAGACTATTATATAATGACCGATATGAAGCGTATATCTTGGCCCTTATGGTATTATTGAACTTTCTATTTGCTTTTTTGTTCCATGTATGTTTGTATGTTTTCTGCGGTATGTCAGATTTCATGCAATAAACGAATATATATATATCTATATAAATATCTGATTACCTATTCTTACGTCAGCCAATGCTACATGCCTAAACCATTGCAATGAAAATACTTTATAGACGAATTTAATTTGTTTAGGCGGCGGGATTTAGCGCACTTGGTTTAGTAGATCACCAATAATCGAATTTTTAACTACGTCAGCCTCGCTTAGTACATGGTTGGGTGACCACTATTGATGAACGAGTGTTGACAGCTTTGAATAAAAAATTCTCACGGTGTTAGACGGTTATTCTTACACTGCGCCCGCTGCAAAATCGATGCGCTATAAAAGGAAGCGATTACAAAAAACCACAGAGAGGAAGGAGGACAAGGGTCTTAAATGCATCTGTGCTGCCTGACCCAGTGTGCCGTTACTTATTTATTTATTTAAAACTTACCGGTGCACAAAGCTCTGAGATCATCAGGCTGATACCCAGGCTCACACCGACACCTCCCAGTGTTGAAGTACCAGTGCCCATCGGCCTTGCACAGGTAGGAGGGAGGCTGCTCCATCGAGGCGTGCTCCACGCAGACACCCTCCCGATGAACTACCGAGGTCAGGTTAGGACCCGTGGTCGTGTTCGGGAATACGGCCAGGCCGACCACCACTGAGGGGCAGAGAATGTAGTAGATACGAACAGAGAGGAGAGTGGTACAGGCTCCCTGATCGTAAAATGAAAAATAAACCCCCACTCGTGTGACGGGGATGCTGCGAGTCTCTGTGTTTATTAGAGAATCTGTGTTGTCAGTCGTCACCTGCCGGGCAAGTTATTGTAGAGGTATGATTAAGTAGTTAAGTAATTTTTCGGAGTAATACCGTCGTCAACACACGCAGTTTAGGAACATTCGCTTGTAGTGGATATTAACTATCATTTAGTGCAAATAAATCATCTTTTAGTAGATATTAACTATCTTGAAGTGGATACTAGCAATCTCATACTGGCTATCCCTTCCACCTAATTTACGATCATCTCGTTCCGTTAACTGTTTCAATATTAATCTTCGTCAGTACTTATTAAATAGTTATTAATGATACTGATCTTAAATGTATAATTATGCCTACCTATTATCATTAATTTTCTTTATTCTGAATTTCTTTATTTCAATTCTTTAATTTCTACTTTATATTTTCGTTTTAAGTTCACCGTGGTTCACATATAAATTGTGCTCACTTATCGCATTTACTTGTTTGTTTGCATTGCTTGTGAACTGTACAGGGTTGAATGACCCTTTTTGGTGATCTAAATAAAGAAATAAATAATTAAATAATTAAATAAATATTAACTATTTCGATAGACTAATAATATAATAATAGTTTTATTAAACTTGTTTTGCAGGAAATCATGCTAAACCTTTTGGTAAAAATTAAACGTTACATGCCACATCAACATATCGTCAAGACTCTTAGAGCACCAACAATATCGTTCTATCTGACAAGTATCATATCTCACCTATCAGATAATATTCACAGAACTAATTGTTATTTAGCTTCAATTGGTCCAACATGCAGAATGCAGATGATCAAATAATCTACATTAGATCATGCTGCAATTAGTTCTGTAGATATTGGAAGATAGGAACTTTATAATTCACCCAACCGAGATCTATGACATAAAATAGAAAGTAAAGCATGGCATGACAAACCTTATTAGCCGCTATTACATCCACATGGCTATACGTGTCCTCATTCCACGCTGGAATTGTCTCGTTGGCAAAATCCGAATCCGCCTCGTAGTAGAGAAGCTTGAAGGACTCCTTGCATTGCTGGAGACGTCCCGGATCAGGATACTTTGTGCACTTGCGCATTGTAAACCGCAGGTCCATATATAGACGATTAGCTTTGCCACGGGCAACCAATGGAGTACGCAGCCAGTTGTCAGCTGACGTCACAGCGAAATTACAGACAGTGTAGACTCTGTACACGTCACCGTCGATGTTTGTGTAGCTAGCTTCCCGCCACTGAATTAAATTAAACAAATGCACAAACAAATCAATCAATAATTGAAATAAAAGAGTGATTAGTAGCTTTGTCTACAGTACAGACCATATGTTATTAACCTTCCAAGCGCTTCTTGTTCCTGTTTGGTGTATAATCAATCAAATGATCTGCCAAATGGCAGGTCTAAATTTAATATTTATTAGCACTGTCTGCTTTCTCTTTGCTTTCTCTTTGCATTCTCTTTGCTTTCTCTTTGCATTCTCTTTGCTTTCTCTTTGCATTCTCTTTGCTTTCTCTTTGCATTCTCTTTGCTTTCTCTTTGCATTCTCTTTGCTTTCTCTTTGCATTCTCTTTGCTTTCTCTTTGCTTTCTCTTTGCTTTCTCTTTGCTTTCTCTTTGCATTCTCTTTGCTTTCTCTTTGCTTTCTCTTTGCTTTCTCTTTGCTTTCTCTTTGCTTTCTCTTTGCTTTCTCTTTGCTTTCTCTTTGCTTTCTCTTTGCTTTCTCTTTGCTTTCTCTTTGCATTCTCTTTGCTTTCTCTTTGCATTCTCTTTGCTTTCTCTTTGCTTTCTCTTTGCTTTCTCTTTGCTTTCTCTTTGCTTTCTCTTTGCTTTCTCTTTGCTTTCTCTTTGCTTTCTCTTTGCTTTCTCTTTGCTTTCTCTTTGCTTTCTCTTTGCTTTCTCTTTGCTTTCTCTTTGCATTCTCTTTGCTTTCTCTTTGCTTTCTCTTTGCTTTCTCTTTGCTTTCTCTTTGCTTTCTCTTTGCATTCTCTTTGCTTTCTCTTTGCTTTCTCTTTGCTTTCTCTTTGCTTTCTCTTTGCTTTCTCTTTGCTTTCTCTTTGCTTTCTCTTTGCATTCTCTTTGCTTTCTCTTTGCTTTCTCTTTGCTTTCTCTTTGCATTCTCTTTGCTTTCTCTTTGCATTCTCTTTGCTTTCTCTTTGCATTCTCTTTGCTTTCTCTTTGCATTCTCTTTGCTTTCTCTTTGCATTCTCTTTGCTTTCTCTTTGCTTTCTCTTTGCTTTCTCTTTGCTTTCTCTTTGCATTCTCTTTGCTTTCTCTTTGCTTTCTCTTTGCTTTCTCTTTGCTTTCTCTTTGCATTCTCTTTGCTTTCTCTTTGCATTCTCTTTGCTTTCTCTTTGCATTCTCTTTGCTTTCTCTTTGCATTCTTTTTGCTTTCTCTTTGCTTTCTCTTTGCTTTCTCTTTGCATTCTCTTTGCTTTCAAGCACTTGGAGAACACTTCGTCGATCAACTTTAAAATTGACTCCTTCACAAAGGCTGATTCGTTACCAATCGTTTAATGTAGTCTCTAACTGAGAACAAATATAGCTTCTGAGGTGGTTCTCCGTTGCTTTTCTCAGTTATAGCTTAGTCGACTCTTTTGAAGCGCACAGTAAACAGTTGATATAGTGTATATAGCATTAAAGAAATCAATCAATACATGAATAATCATATCAGTAAAATCAGCCCTTAAAGCAGCTAGTGTTAGTTAAGAACAATTTAAAGATTTACGAAGATATTAAGCTTCATTTCGATTTAGGAGGTTACTGAGTATATTAGGGATAAGCTAAAACTCACGAGTTTAATACCATGCTGAAACATCTCAAATATATCTTGATTGACAGAAATGAAAGTTAAATGCAGCTCTATATTATTAGTAACTTCAGAATTTAATCATACTAATTAGTTACATGTTTATTCGTAAAACTACACATGCAATACAGTCAATAGCACCATTAGCAGCGAAACTCTTAATGGCACGATAATTTTAATGGAAGCAATATATAAAGCATTCTCTACGACCGAATTGTCTTCACTGCAAAATCTTCAGTGTAAAATGGGTGAGAATAAGTGTATGCATAGCGAAGTGAGAGTAAAACGAATACTATCTCGTTACTTGATTAAAATGCTAACAGTGGCTAGAAAAATATTTCCCCATCAATCCTGAAAAAGCGGACTCATGCTATTAGATCCGGAACCGGTGGAAGATGGATTGAGTTGTAAGAAAACAACCAGACGAGTCCGGTAGACATTTTTCCGCTTCTTTCTATTCCAATGTCGCACATCCGGCGGAAACTGTGACTAGTGGACCGGGTGGGCGGTCCAGAATAGTCTGTGGAGAGGCAGAGAGAGGTAGAGATACAGAGAGAGGTATACAGAGGCAGAGAGAGGTAGACAGAGAGAGAGATAAACAGAGACAGAGAGAGAGAGGTAGACAGAATCAGAGAGAGGTAGACAGAGAGAGAGAGAGAAAGAGAAAGAGGTAGACAGAGACAGAAAGAGGTAGACAGAGGCAGAGAGAGGTAGACAGAGACAAGACAGAAAGAGGTAGACAGAGGCAGAGAGAGGCAGACAGAGGCAGAGAGAGGTAGACAGAGGCAGAGAGAGGTAGATAGAGACAGAGATATAGGAAAAGACAGAGATATATGAACAAAGAAAGAGGAAGCTTGCTATATAAAAAAGGAGAAAAGATGTAAAAGAGTCAATGACCATCGAACAACGACGGTAGAATTTTGTTTGAAATGACACACGGAAAGAATTCAACACACAATCGAATTAAAATAGTGGCTGAGTGAAGACAATTTGTACAGACATGTTATGCAAAAATATAAAATTGTGAAGACAATTTTGTACAATATGACTTAGATGACGCAGTTTTGGAGATAGAAGTAAAGTATTCTAAATGGCAGAACAAAAGCGAATGTTAGATATAGAGAAAGTTATTTAAGTTAGTGTCAAACCGCGAGAAAGAAAATGAAGGCAGACATAAGGAGGAGAGAGAGAGAAAGAGAGAGAGAGAGAGGGTGGGGACTGACTGACATGATAGCGAACCATCCACTTTTGTATGAATCAGTTGCAACTGCGTCTGAGTGAGTTACAAAGTGATCACAATGTAAAACACTGGAGATTACTGGCAACAGAACGGAACAAATCATTGCGTAATAGAGACATTAAACCGATGTGGCACTGTACTCCGGACGAGACATTAAACTGACGTGGCACTGTACGCAGAACGAGACATTAAACGATGTAGCACTGTACGCAGAACGAGACATTAATCCGATGTGGCACTGGACGCAGGACGAGACACTGAACCGATGTGGCAATGTAGTCAGGACGAGACATTAAACCGATGCGGTACTGTACTCAGGACGAGACATTAAACCGATGTGGTACTGTACTCCGGACGAGACACTGAACCGATGTGGTACTGTACTCAGAACGAGCCACTGAACCGATGTGGTACTGGACGCTGGACGAGACACTGAACATATGTGGAAAAGGACGCAGAACGAGACATTGAACCGATGTGGTACTATACTCCGGACGAGACATTAAACCGATGAGGCACTGGACGCAGAACGAGACATTGAACCTATGTGGCACTGGACGCAGAACGAGACATAGAACCGATGTTGCACTGTACTCAGGACGAGACACTGAACCGATGTGGCAGGGACTCAAGACGGCTGACTGAAATGAGGAAGCAGTCTATGGAGACGTTGATATGCGGACCTCCACGTAACCTGGCTACTGGCAGAATTGTCTTCATTATCTTCAAAACAATGAGCCTATTTATTTTCTCAGTCAACGACCGCAACTTTGTTACCATACAAAATCTGAGGAAATAAACAATCTTGAAAGCCCTGACCCATAAAGTTTCCTGTTGGTGTCGGGGGGGGGGGGGGGGGGGCTTGAATATTGATCAAGTCAAGAGCGGAGAAAGGAGAAACTAAAATGGTTATCATTGTGCTCCGCATTTATTTGTACTAGAATTTAGATCTCTCCTCTACGATACATCTTGGTATAACGAAAACTTTACTATCCCACAAATGACTATGGCAAATTTAATATAAAAATCAACCAAATGAAATGCATTCTTGCATGATTCTAAAGAATCATGTAAGAAATAGCATTTGTGTAGGGGATGGTAGTGTAAGTTGTACAGTTGTTGTTCATTAAATGGATCGATTAATCTCGAGAGCTCGTGATTGATTTGTTGCAAATTTTAAAGGCAGGTCGATGCTAAATATATTCCTACGCGATTTACCGCAAACTTGAGCAAAAATAGAAGGAAAAACCGAGTAGCTCTGACATTGAAGTGTCCGGGTTAGATTGAAAGATTTCTATAATTAAACTAAAGAAACTCCGACTTTTATTTCCTTGCGCATATTCTATTCTTAGAAACTTAGTAGCATTTGGTAGAAATTTAAAAAAGATTCAAATTTAAAGAAAGCATAAATGTCTAGCTCAATATCTATAATATTCTTAACTGTATTTAAAGTAATCTAAATAGAAGAACAAAAGGAAATGTTCAATATAGAGAAAGTTATTTAAGAGATTTATTCTGACTCCGTTTATCGATCCAATTCGGTCTCGTTTGATGTTTTTATACTGTGATGGACTAGTTGGTAGCATTGGTGATCACAATATAATTATTTATATATTTGATTGCACAATAAAGCATTTGATACGAAGTATCAACATAGAAAATACATGTTATAGTGCAGAGTCAGGATAGCCTAGGGCGTATGGTACTTCAAAAGGAACCAGGAGCTAAACTGCAGTCAACTCCAGCAAAAATCATAAATAAAATAATATTAGTCATTAGTATCACATCAATGACATTTCTGATATTAACTTCTATGAACTAAAATGTATCTAAGAGACTACTGCATAGAGTTTCATAAAATTCGTTAAACAGTTCGTCCTCTCTCTTCTCTCTCTGTTTAGTTCTCGGCCAATAGGCAGAAATAAGGAATTTCTATACTTAGTGTACTCTCTCAGCTGGACTTAGCCAACTATCAAGTCAATTCAATTACAAAATATCCGCCTACATCTCAAGAAAACTATGTCTTTAGAAGTAAAAAATAGAGATTAGAAGTGACTTTTTATTATATTCTTTACATCTGAATAAATCAACTCCAATCGAGAATGCGAAAAGGGTATGTGTTAATCCAATCTGAACTTTTTTCGGTTATTAAATGGGACTCAGATTTAACATTAGCAGATTATCATAGAGAGATTAATCCCTAAAAGGATTAAACGGATTAAAAACACCCGTATTTCTAAACCAAAGAGTAATCCGAGATATCAAAGAGAAAGTTTAAAAGAAATGAATCTGACGAAGGCAAATATTTGCTTTGTTTCTGAAAATATTTTCTGATAAGCTCGGAGAAACGTCGTATTCAATCGTTCAAGGGTCTCGTACCCTCTGAAGCAGCCTATCAATAATAAAACGTGTCCAGAAAATGAGTCAAGCAGCAAAAACGGGCGACGAAACCCATGAAACTGACAGAACTCATATCTTACTGGTATTCTTGAGAAATAATGATTCTCAGAAATTATCATAGCAGGAACGGAAAAGGGCAAAGAAAAACTACTTCGGAAGCCATAATACCTTTTCAACTTATTGTGGTTACCTATAAGTGGTTAAAATGTACTTGTCAGGTAAATTTTAGATTCTAAGTAAGGCATCATGTAGTCTATTTTATGATAAACCGAACACTACCCGTAAATGTGATTGTTCGAGATTTTACTCTCTGATAAGCTCTGCGAGGAATTGATCCCAGGACCTCAGGAACAATCGTTTAAAACTTCATGATATTACCTAACGCACTTACACACTGAGACACCGAGACATTCTAGCCACCGAGACATTGTTGGAAATTACTTATAGTATTTTATATCTTCTCTTAACGTTTATGCAGAAAATTTTTTTGCTGTTGGAAAGAAATTACTTTGTCTGAAATTTAATAGTAAAGTAAGAAGGCTTATACTAACGCAATTACATTTTAGTTAGATAGGAAGTTTTTTTGCAAATTAGATCATGAAGTGTTTTCTTGAGTGAAGAAGAAACTCCTATTTTATTTAGATTGACAGACGTCAAAACGGAAAGAACATAAAAGGAATTAGTGTTAGAAATGCTTTCCAGTTTCCTTCAGATCTGCTCTCCAATTTCCAATAACGTCTTCAGTGCGTCAGACAAAGTCAATAACGCTTCCTAAGGAAAGTCCCAAGTATAGTAAACTATAAAACTATAGTGCAGCCTGGCGCAAGCTGTTGCGTGCTACTTGACAGCACAGATAACGACTACATCATCATCATCATCATCATCATAATCATCATCATCATCAGCAGCAGCATCATCGTCATCATCGTCATCATCATCCTCCCTTGAAGCCCAGTTTAACCGTGGTTGGGATACGAACAGACTATTTTCCATTCGTTTAAGTTTTTGTAGCAATTTCTGGAGCCTAGGCGCTCAGCAAACGAATCCCCTTTCTGATGTTGGTTTGGATCTAGTTTTTATGTCGCCTTCTACGACACGTGCATATTTACACGGTTGGTCTAGTCCTCAAGCAACCAGGAAACAACACGGGGACGGAATACGAACAGATAACAGCTACAATTTACAATTTTCTATCATTTATCATATTCTCTTATTTCATATTAAATTCAACAGCACTCAACCTCCCCCCTTCTCACTTGATCTCTATCTCTACAGAAATTTACCGTCAGTTTCTATGTGTTCTATTTACTCGCAGTATATAGCTCTGCACACTTGCGCTTAACAAGTGTGCAGAGCTATTATTATTTTTTGTTAATTGTTATCTTTCATGTTTCAGATGCAGAGAAAGTAAAGCCAAGGTAAATCAGTTTTTGACTTGTAATCCTCCATCATATATCTCTTTGTTATGATACAGATATCAGACGAGAATGTAAAGTCATTTCTAATATCATTCTTCGACGAGAAAATAGTAGATAAATTTAAGTTTTAGCACAATATATTTTAACATTAGTGGAAGAAGTATATAAAATAACAACGCAAGCCTAAAAATTCAGTTAATATGCTCTAGTTAGTTAAATTTCCTACCTACTTAAGGAGGTCATAAAAGGTAGAATGGAAGGAAAGAGAAAAAGAGGCAGACCTAGATTAGGAATGTTAGAATTATTTAAAGATCCACTCATATGTGGACATGAAGAGGAATATAGCAATAAAGCCGCTTATTCCTTGACTAGATAATGAAACAGTAATCGTTTGGACTGCTGCGCAGTGTTGTGTAAATACACTTAATCCATCGAGTGGTAAATCTGTCCCTATCATTCATCTCCTGCCGATCTGATAGTCGACTAGGAGCGTGGACTGAGTCACATAGGTCATTAGGTCACAGAACAATTCATAGACGATTCCTTAAATGACGTCAGCTCGATATAGTCATGGACGAGATCTTGACTATGATCCTGGGAGAGATATAATCCGGTGTCAAGCAGTGCGAGAATCTGAGAGTCATTCAGGGGGTGAAGGGGGGAGGGGGGCAAAAATTGTGATATTGTGTGTGAATTATGATCAAGATTTCCGTCCGATTTCTTAGAATGTTAATACTAATAGCAAAGAGAGAAAGTGATAGCGAAAGATAGGAAGAGAAAGAGAGAGAGAGAGAAAGAATGAAAGTGAAAGTGAAGGAAATATATTAAGAGAGAGAGAGAGAGAGAGAGAGAGAGAGAGAGAACTAAAAAGGAAACGAGAAAGAGGGAGTAAAAGAGAAATAGAAAGAAAGAAAAGGGGGCAGAATTATGTCTACTGCGCAGTATTGTATGTAATCTTGGTTCGAGTACTATGTATAAGCATTTTAAAAACAGTTTTTAATATACAAAAAATTTACAGACCAAACGAGCAATGTTAGTAGACTATAGTGTAAAATATTATTATAACATTACTATTATTATTGTTAGTATTATTATTATTATTATTATTAACATATATTATATATAGATATAGCATATATACTAACACATTATTACTATTATTGTTATCATAAGACATATTGTAACACTATAGTGTGACATATTATCGTATATAAATTGTAAAATATAGCAAGCCTGCGATGTCTTGTGTATGACTTGAAAGAATTAATCATAATAAATAATAAGTGCATTTCCACAAATAAGGCACAAATGTTATGATATTTATGCCTCTTCCATCTTATGGGAATAGTGAATTTATCACATAAGAAGTCGCGATGTATGAATCATGGACAAAATCTAAGCGTTACAGAAACGTCATAAAACTGATGTATTGCAGACGAGATCGGATACATACAATACATTACCCTGATTCACAGCTCAGTCTACTAATACTTCTGTGAATGGTTTCGTAAGGAGAGCGATAAGATGTTATATAATGTTATTTCGATATTCCCATCGAGAATAACTTTTAAGTCTAGTTTAAAATCGGTTATAGGCTTGATAAAATTATTCAATTATACATGCAACTGATAGTTAGCAATAAATTTAGAAATACTCTCAATGTAAAATAACTGTATAGTAAAGATTTCCTGTTTTCGACGACCCCGATATCAACATTTAATGTAAAAACAGACGCTAAATTTTTATTGCTGAAAAGGAAAAAATTACTAAGATCTTGGAAGGAAGGAGAAAATAAACAAAAACTAAAAAATACAAACTAACCAAAGAAAATTCAGTAAACTCGTGCGTTATGTCATGTGAATGACAATCAATCAATCAATCAATCAGTCAATCAATTAATCAATCAATCAATCAATCAATCAATCATCAATCATCAATCAATCAATTAATCAATCTCAATCAATCAATCAGTCAATCTATCAGTCAATCAATCAATCATTCAGTCAATCATTCAGTCAATCAATCAATCAATCATTCATTCAGTCAATCAATCCATCAATCATTCACTGGCACGCACACCCACCCCTCTCCTAAGTGGCTCTTCGTGTGTGGTATGTGTAACCCAGTCCAGAGACTCCTTCATCGTTGTATCCAGCAGGGTTACTGCATTATAACAAACATACAAGTAAATGAATTTTTTTATTTTAATTTGAAGATTAGCTGGACTCAAAAGGTTACAACTGAGAAAGTTCTGGAGATAGTTTGCACGGATAGACAGTTGATGAATGTATTAAGAAATAGAAAGAAGAGATGGATAGGACACATTCTAAGGGGGAAAGGTCTATTAATAAAGGTTATAGAATGTAGAATGGAAGGAAATAGAGGCGGGGGCAGGCCGAGATTAGGTGTGTTAGATGATTTAAAGACCCTCTCATATGTGGAAATGAAGAGAAAGGCGGAAGACAGAGAAGAGTGGAGGCGTTATATACCATAAACCTGCTAGTAGGCAGTGCAATAAGAGAGAAAGAGAGAGAGAGAAACTAAATCATTCACAGTGGCAATACAATGATTACCAATGTATTTAGCATTGGAGTCCTGAAGCTGGAATATAACGAGAGCTCTTGCATCAGATATTAGGAGTGAAATTTGGTAATTCTTTTAATCTTAGAGTAAAAATTAACTTAAATGCATTGTCTATATTTAGTCTAAGAAAATTCAAATAGCTTCTAAAATTAAAATTAAAAATTAAAATTAAATTTTAAAATTAAAAATTAAAATTAAAAGAAAATTCAAATAGCTTCTAAAATTAAATTTGAATTATTGTTCAATGAGCTACTACATGCTAGAGCATATCTACATGTATATTAGTGCATACACATACATTATAATATTAAGTATAGCGTAGAAAACTGTTACAATATTAGTGTTAGATTTGCTCTACGTATAATAGTAGATATAATATAGTCGTATTCCTATAGTGCGCACTGAATTAGCGTAATTATCATGCAAGCATATACATTTATTAACCTAGGATTATAAAAATCTTTATTGCAGCAAAACAAAGTAATTCTACTATGCAGTTGCAAGGCACTGAACAAAGACAATTAACTCTTTTTTTCTCTCTATATATATCTCTCTATCTCTATCTCTCTCCGTCTCTATCCAAAAGCAAGAGAGTTTTGTGGTAGTCCTGAAGTGATGCAGGCATTAATTTAATGGCCGTCAAATAAAGAAGTCAGTTCAGGACAGTTTAATATTGATGGCAAAGCTTAAGATTCTTTCCTGCTTAAAATAACCCAGCAACGTATTGACATAAAAAGGGAGACGTTATGCGGAGTTCTAAATGAGCGTACGTCTAGATGGATGATTTTATTTGTATTCAAGCACTTATTGTAAAGGTAGATAGGTAATTGACAAATCTCGCATTAAGTTCTTCACATAGATAGTGTTAAAATATAGCTTAATAGTTCTGTATTTTCTCCAGTTTATCACAACTAAATCAAGAAATCACATAGCAGTTATTTATGGCAGCTGTGATCAATGGTATTTGCAACTACCTGCGCACAAGTTAGAGAACGATTCACTTAGCAATTTATTGCTGCATCTATGTTAGTCTCCTCTTACAATACTTTCAGGTGAATATCCAAAAGGCTATAACTTTCATGTGGATAATTTTGGAAACTTTTACTTTCTAGAGTATATTGTTCGACTACACACAAATAATGGCAAATGAACTAAAGTCTGGTGAAGAATTCATAAGTAGAGTTTTATTTTCATACCTACCGCTATCATCTTAGTGATGGTGAAAAAATTCTAATTGTTCCAGCAATAGCCTAACTAGAAATATAAATTGTAAGTAATATTAAGTAATTAATTGTAGTTTAATTACTGTAATTAATTTTAACATTATTTAATCCAAACCGGACAGATAAATAAGTTATATGTAGCTGTATGTGACGACAACTTCGAACAGTTCAGTACAATGCAAAAGAATGCCGGACTTGTTTAACGTCCTTTTTATCATCTGACTGTGACATTGAGGACAACTCAGACATCAATAGTTACAGAACTGATCAATCGTGGCAGGTAATCGAATCAATTATGAGTAACTGCTGAAGGAAATGAGCTTCCTTAGATCGGTACAGTGTTTAATGTCATCATACTATACAAATGGATTCAATCCATTTTCTGGCTAACATACTTTTCCATGGTTTCTCTTTGCTAACTCTTAACTTTGTCCAGAAGATAAAATATATTATTTATGAAAATGAAACATAGTCTTCAAAAAATAAATATTTAACAAACTTGTTTGTATAGAATGCATGCATTGCATTCTCTAAAACCAGCCACAGTTTTAAAATCGTTCTTGTAGAAATGGCGCGACCGTTTCGGTATGAGCAATATCCTGCCCAATGTGCTAATTTAACAGTGAGATCATAGACATAGACCCATCAGACCCATAGCGGCACCAGCAAGAACACTGATAATGAGCGTAATGATGATGATGTGAAGATGATAATGACGATGATGAAGATGATAATGACACTGGCGCTAACATGATGATGTTTATGAAAGAGAATCTAATGGCTCATTTATTCTACTGAATCTATTATAGCAGATGTTTCACTGTCTAACTTGGTCTCCTCTCACGTTCGGTGCAGTCCCCGAGGTCTCGTTACCAAGATCAATATCCGATGGCATTTCAAATAAATCTCTGTCAATTTGAAATAGTGATCTGATGAGTATCTGATGATGTTGATTATCTAATGATAACGGTGATCTGATGCTTTAATAATGATCCAATGATGATGTAATGATAGAATAATGATAATATAATAATGATAATATGATAATGATCTTGTTAGGATCTGATAATATGATAATGACCTAATGATGATATGATAATGACATAATGATGATATGATAATGACACAATATTGATCTGATGATATGATAGTGATCTAATGTTGATCTAATAATATGATAATCATCTAGTGATAATCTAATGATATAATAATGATCTAATGATGATATTACGGTATGATAATGATCTAATGTTGATCTAATAATATAGTTTGTGTGTAGGAATATGTACCTTGTACCTTGCCAAGAACACTCGCTGAGAGAGAGAGAGAGAGACAGAGACAGAGACAGAAAGCGAGAGAGAGAGAGATAAAAATTGAAGTTTGAAAGATAGACTTCGAAATTAATAATTTCAGTTTTGTTCTCTATGCATTTAAAGAAAATAAATCTGCTTACGGCTCCAGGTTAGTTACTAAGTTGAAAAATAGTTTGTCGAATATAATACAAATTTATGCACATCACTGTATCGAAATCAGTTTCGTAGCCGATATCTGAATGCAGTTCACATATCCTCAAATTTTCTTTCCCTTAAAGAAGTTTCTTATAATCAAGGTCTACCAGCTATACAATAGCTTCACAATTACAACTAATGCATTGCTATTTGCCCTGAGTTTCTTGAATAAATAAGCGCAGAATATTGTATGTACGCAAATAAGCGAATGCAAACAAATTCTACTTCAAACGTTCAAAGATTCTTTAATCGCTTGACTAGGTCTTATCTGTAAGGTTTTACTTTGTATAATAAATGACCATAAGGTATTAGTGACAGAGCTCATGCTGAGTGCTCACAATACATCAAATCATCTAAGCTAGGGGGTTTGAAATCCATGGCTATATTGGCAACAATCCCCCTTCTATAAGTATCTCGTTGTTGTTACTTATTCTCTAACATGATTGGTAACTTGAGGTGGACAATACATTTGGATGTGACAAGAAGTGTAGCAAAAGAATATTGGTTCGTTCCTTTCTTTCTTTCAGATTCGTCAGATTAGGCAAATACGTCCATCCCTTACTAGAAATTCAGCCACTATCCTTGCTAATTCTAAAGTTCATTCAAAGCTCGACTACTGTAATTCATTATTACATGGATTGCCTACTTCTTCTCTCAATCGTTTGCAGCACGTCCAAAATTCTCTTGGACGTGTTGTTTGCAAGTCCTCTCGACTTCAATTTCGCTCTCTTTCTTTACTTCGCAGACTTCACTGGCTCCCTGTTAATCAGCGCATAAAATATAAAATAGCTCTATTAACTTTCAAAACTCTGCGATTTGGCAAGCCTTCTTACTTATCTGAAATTCTTCTTACCTATCGTCCCTCACGTTCACTTCGTTCCACCGATGCCAATCTTCTCTCAGTTCCAAATATTCTCACATCATTGGGCAGACGTTATTTTTCTTGCGCAGCACCCACAATTTGGAACTCTTTACCTGCTAATCTTCGCTCTTGTTCTTCTCTTTCAACATTCTCTAGCAAGCTTAAGACTTACCTTTTCCCACCGTAGACATAATCAATCTACCTGATTATTTTTGATCACCGGACTGGCTTTCGTTTAGGACCTTACTTCTTCTCAGCACATTTCTTTTGCAGATTGGTCTGGGTGAATTGATCTGTAGTGATGTGTGTTGTTGGGGACGTCCCTGACATCATCCCTGGATGAGGAAACGGACGTTAAACCTTTATTATTATTATTATTATTATTGTTAGACCGCCAAGCCAGCAAAATTATAGATTGTTCTTTAATTCCTGCTTTAAATATTGCCAACGTAGCGAAATGGGTTTCATCGAAGTCCGTTATTATCACTTCTGCTTTTTATGCAAATTCATAGTTACGTCATTGAATATACGAGATATTTCATTATGTCTTGGTCACTATACAGTAAAACAAGCGTATTCAGTGATCTTAATACGGGAATGAAAGAAGCGGAATTTGTGAAGTTCAATTAAAATCATCTTAGAAAGCACTCTAGTTTATAAAATTAAAAGCCTAACTACATTGTTATTGTTAAAGATATATCCTTCAGTAAAACTTATGCTCTGAGCAATTTCTTATTTAACTTGTTTAATTCAATCTTTTTATTTGTTTTCCGTGTCATAATAAAAAAAAAGTTTAACGAGTACAGCATACTCAATTAGAAACTAAACAAATAATCAGGAATAGGGATACGAAAAAGAACCTAAGCTCTATGAAGTAACACAGAACTGGGAGGTAACTTTCTATAGAAATGCCAGTAGATTGTGCTTATTAATCTGCCCCATGCCACTGGATGCCACAGGAGCTTATTATAGCAACAATTTTGAATTTATTAATAGATAACCTGGCAATAAATAAATCTAATAAATATAAAAACACTAAGACATAGATCTCTGATTAAAATATAATAGAATATAATTCATTATCTAATAGTTACCTTGCAGTGTCAAAACAGATGACATTAGCAGTAATAATCCAAGTGTTATCCGTAAAATAAGTCCTATGCAAGACATCTCTACGATTTACTGCAAATATAAATTGTACAGATGTTATAGGAAAAGAGAACACACGTACTGAACAGTGTGTATCGTGCAATGGTTCCCTGAAGGAATTTCTGAACCAGGAGACCTGGCAATGCTCCATCTCTCCCCAGGGATTCCCTTAGGACAACATCGCCAGAAATTCCAAGCGTGCTGAATTTGAAGAGTTTCGTTTCCTTCTTTTGTAATGCAATTACATTTAGATACTCGACGCCACATAGGCAAGCGATGCTGTAGCATTAAGACTCATCCAGAATTTGAACCCGCAGCTACTGGTTCAGTAGGAAATTACTTACCAATCGGACTATTTAAGTAAAAAAAGAACAGCATGGAAATTCTACGAACCATGAGACACATCGAGTGTGTAACAAAAACGGATAAAATATTGCAACAGTCAAGCATATTGCATTTCAGTAAATCCAATTTATCCATGAATACGGTAATATTGGACGCATAACCGCATAGTCGTCCTTTTAAAGGAGGATCTTCAAGCGCTACCCAGAGTCTGTGGAGAGATTGGCCAGCGAAGAGGAGAGGAAATACATGTACAGTAATATTAAGCCGTTTTTCGATAACATCTTCTGGCGTGTGATTTGATTTCAATTGCATTAAATTTGTAGGTTTCTACTTTCAACTGAATTACAAAATTTAAATTTACCTAGCTGCCACACTTGCTTGGTCTAATCAAAATTTTCAATTTGAGCTCCCTGTAATCGTTTTCCTGATATATCGCTAGATTTTCTATTGGACACGCAATTTTTTGTGCTACACTTTACTAGGATCTATAAACAAAAGGCTCTAAAGCTTACACCCACATCATCTGTCGAATCTCTGCATTATGAATAAAAAAGAGGAACTAAAAGGAAGCCTCGCTGTTTATATTACAAGATACACTATTATGTAATCCACCGATTGATTAATAAGTGAAACAAAGCATACAATGAGAGCAAACATATTACTTTAAACATGCAAAAATGCTTAGTTTATTATTAGCAAATGCTTTATCAGAAGAATGGGAAAAAGAGTTTTATTAGTACTAAAGTAGATTTTGATTAAACTAAAGTACATGTAATTTCAAAGTAACTATCTAATTGCATTCTGGCTGCTTGAAAAGTTAGGCCTATTGGCATTATTTGTCGAAAACTTTAAGATAATCCTAATAATCAATTAGATAAATTTATGAATATTAATATCGTTCTATTTGCACATCAATGATTAGGAACTTATAGTTTAACGTCTGTTTCCGTATCACAGATGTACTGCCAGATAAAGTCAGGTATAATCCAATCAGCCAGCAATCGTAGTTACCTTGCTGTTAATTCTATAAAATTCCTTTTCCATTGCTCTTTCAGTAATGCCTTTTTAGAACACGTCCTTTGCGCAGATTGATAGCTGTCACACAGTTGCGATGGTTTGCATACGTTAAGAGTCAGCTAACTGAATATTTAATACATGGCCGATGCGTGCACTGACTTTGACTGTTGAGTCATCCATACGTTGCGCAGTCATCAGTAGTTACGTTCTTCTTTAGTTTGCGATTCTCGTCGCTTCGAATGCGAACTGTTTCTTCCATATTATAAGAATTTAAATAAGCAGTTCGTTGATCTAACTCTTGGAAAGCAAAGAATGTCAGCGATTTAGCCGGTATAGCATGAATCTTGAACCCCATATTTGAATGTTACTCTTTCACGATGTTGCCTTGTGGCTGCGTTGAAGTCGGTAAATGAAGAACTGGTTTTCTGGATGTTTTACCCCGTTTTTAAAACTTTTCGTTTTTGCTCGTCGGTTTGGATTTAGCTCAACAGTCCTCGAATTATCATGGATGAGAGTAGCACTCAAATCGTTGTTGTTGTTGTTCACAGATGTTGTTGTTGATGGTGCCTTCGGGCTTTAACGAGTAACCAAACTTCTTTGAGCGTTCATGTGTCTAACCAGAATTTTTATTGCAAGATCTTTACCTTCAGCTACCGCCCCTGGCGAATGATTTAGCTTTAGATTCAGCTACCTCCCTCTGGTGAATGATTTAGATTTAGATTTAGCTACCTCCCCTGGTGAATGATTTAATGTTAGATTCAGCTATCTCACCCTGGTGAATTATTTGGTCTTGGATTTACCTAGCTTTTTTGATAAATGATCAAGAAGGAAACAAAGTACTTTGAAGATTCTATAGCACAGTTTCGATGAGAATATAGTAGAAAACATAACTTCGAAAATTACGGGCAAACAACAATTAAGTCGCTTTTGCAAGAGAGTTTACATTCATGCGTGATATTTACAAAATTTAGAACGATACTGTTGCAATACATATTCTAGCCACCTTTGACGTTTATTTTAGAATACATGATTATTATGAGACTCTCTGGCTGATACTTTCGAAAGTAAAAAATTTAAATTTCATTTTATTAAAGACTCAGGGAAGTGGGGAGGAAAAATTAAAGAAAGAGAAGAAGAAGAATGACTACGATTTAAAAGAATCAGGAAGATCAGATTCATATGAATATTTAAGAATTGTTGTAGAAAAAAGAATAAGAGTAAAGATTAAGAATACAGAATAAGAATATAGAATAAGAGTAAAGATTAAGAATACAGAATAAGAATATAGAATAAGAGTAAAGATTAAGAATACAGAATAAGAATATAGAATAAGAGTAAAGATTAAGAATACAGAATAAGAATATAGAATAAGAGAAAAGATTAAGAATACAGAATAAGAATATAGAATAAGAGTAAAGATTAAGAATACAGAATAAGAATATAGAATAAGAGTAAAGATTAAGAATACAGAATAAGAATATAGAATAAGAGTAAAGATTAAGAATACAGAATAAGAATATAGAATAAGAGTAAAGATTACGAATACAGAATAAGAATATAGAATAAGAGTAAAGATTAAGAATACAGAATAAGAATATAGAATAATAATAAAATACGAGAGTAAGAATAAGAATATGGATGAAGAATAAGATTAATTTTTATACTACGTAATTTCAAATGTTATGTAAAATATAGAAGAATTAGAATTAGTGTAAATATTAGTACTTTCAACCTGCCATCTCTCGGAGCACTGAGTGTGTAGTGAGTCACTTTTACACACTTTTGACAAAGAGCTTTTAAAATTAAGCCTCCTGGTTTCGTACAGAGATACTTTCAGAGAGGTCGACAGGTGGATTTAGGGAATTTATGCACCCGTTAACAGCACGATTGGCGCCAAATGACCCACAAAACATACACAACGTACATCTGCAGGTGAATTTATCGGTATTAAAACATTCTGACTGTCATGTCTTCATTCAATCATAACTAATTAGAGCTTAATTAGGGCTTAATTGGGTAGGGATTGAGCTGTACAGACATTACAAGTCAACTACATCATACACTTAGGCTGTAAATAAGGTTAAAGGTTAATGTATGAGTAGACTATCTTTTACTTTAAATTTATATAACTATGTTTCTGTTATTTATATCTTTTTGGGCATTAATTAATGTGTATGGTTGCCATAGGTTCTACATATGTTTTTGTTCCATAAGTTGTATGTCTTATGTAATAGCTGGTAAAGCTAATGTTAACGTCAGTTTCCTCACTTGAAAGCGATGTCAGTGACGGGCGAGCCCATCACTGACACCGATATAACAATATCGATGATAACATCACTGACATCAATATAACAGAGTATTCATTCTAAAGCTTACAATGAATGTTATACCGCCATTAATGTATGCCGCAGGATTTGAACCCGCACATACTGATCCTCGATCAAATAACTTTCTGACATCGCCAATGGTTCCAGCTCAAAGCGAAAAGTATAGCGAACATTATTAATTTTGAGCCTAAATCGTAAAAATATTAATTTCACATACAGCTTCATTTTAATATGTCTTTGCTTCAAATGCTACAACTGTAACAAACAGCGTGAAAATCTTTGCTGCACGATTGTCATTGATCAGAAGCAAGGTTGAGTCATAGTCTGCCATACATTGAATGATGCAATTAGTGCTTTATTGATTAAGTGGCATTTCCTCAACGGGTCTTTGTTGTGCCTCTAGATTCTCTCACAACACGCTCACAGCTGTTCATATATCACCGAACTTTATACTTCTCAGATGTTGCAAAATAACCATTTTTCTCTTCAGTGCTCTGCCAAGCGGCAGATTCAAAGTACATATTCATACTCAAAGTCTGTTTTCTCGCTCCATAAGAGCACTCCTTAGATCAACAAGTTAATCCCTTCACAAAGTCTATGCCATATCCATACCTTATGTAGCTTATATATTGGGAAAAGTATGGCTTTTGAGGTGGTTTCCCGTTGCCTTCCTCTGCTAGATGGGTTAATTACCATTTAATCCTGGGAGAAAATATTTCATGGTGAGGTGGGTCCCCTCTTGCCATCCTCAGCTCTTGCCTTTAGTCGCCTCTTACGAACACGCAGCAGACTGTTTGCGGTTGCCCTATTCTGCAGTGGTCCCAACCACACCCGAGCGAAACACGGGGAAAATACCCATTTATCTAGCTTAAGTAATGCTCTAAACTGTACTTCTTTACAAGTCTTTATAACTAATCGAAATATATAATCATGATATCAATGCAAGAATATTGATAAAGACTAGATTTGTTTCAATAAGACTACATATATTATAACAATATTAGAAGAAATATAAGAAATCAATAGGCCTAAATATATTATATTAGAACAATATTAACAAGAATATAAACGACATTATATTTTCAATAAGGTTACTTTATAACGGCTATAATAGCAGTTTTGCATATAGCCTAGAATGAATGTTATACTGCCATTAATATATGTCGCATTGAATTAACTTTTATTCTTAGAACTTCATAAAGTGTAACTTTTATCAATGTTGTTTGGTGAATAAATAATTGAAGCTTTAATCTAGTTCTAGTTTTTAAATAACTTTTTGTGATTGAAAATACTGCGCCGTTAGAAGTGCACTGGCCGTGAACCCAGGTGCAATGCTTTCAATGTTTACATTTATAGCCTGCTGTTAGCCTGATGCAGTACTTCATATCAAGCAGGGCTACAAGTTAATCAATAATAATTATATAAAAAATATATATCTTATAAATTTAAAGACAATTTATTAAACTAAAAGTCTACTATTACAAATTGACTCAGAATTTTTGCTAGTTGGTTAAGCGTTTCTGTTGCCCAAACGATAACCAGTTCGATTGTCGGGCCTTTACTGTATACTTATTTGAAAAGCGAACCTAGAATTTCGAAGTTTAAGTTTATTTAAGTCTAACTACACAAAA
Source organism: Enchytraeus crypticus (assembly GCA_905160935.1). Lineage (NCBI taxonomy): Eukaryota > Metazoa > Annelida > Clitellata > Enchytraeida > Enchytraeidae > Enchytraeus > Enchytraeus crypticus. The sequence goes on along the minus strand of CAJHZI010000219.1, from coordinate 123,260 downwards.
GATGCGGTATACCTGATTAAATGGACTCTACTAGCATATATTCTATATTGCATGATTACTTGAATTTGAAAAATAATTCAGAATAACGAATTTTATAGATAACAGAATGAGTTGGCTTACATTGTCAACCGTGTCTTTGATCTACTTATTTTTACGCTGAAATAAAAGTTCGCCGTTGTCATTACGCGCTGCATGTTTTGAGTTTTTGTGTAATGTCAACAAAGAAGAACCTGGGCTGAAATCAGCTGATACCAGCATGCATGCTTATATAAAGATTGGTAAAACCCTATTACACAACAGTCCTTTATTGCGGAATAAAGTCTTCTATTCCTTTAAATCTTAGTTAAATAAATGTGTGTTGAGCGTGGGTTCTTCTATAGATTCTCTATCTATTTGAATAGTACGTTTAAATATAAAGATAGAACTGGCTATAATTTCAATGCGACATGTCTTAATGCTGAATTTTGCGTTTTTAGAAATAAATTTCGTATCTTTGTTGCTAATTGATACACGTAATATTGCAGTGGTTTGGGTGTGTCTTCAGTTTCTATTTAGCGGATATGGATATAAAAAAATCTTTCAGTTAGCTACGTATAAAATCCACATGGACCCTGGTTTCCGGTGTTGATCAGTTCCTGGAAGTTGAGTAGGCCTATACTCTTGAAAGTAATTATAAATTAATTATAAATTGATTATAGATTAATTATTGGATCAAACTATCAACGCCACTGACTGACTTTTCTGCACCTACATGTAGTATCTAGTATCAATTTTAAGTTTAGAGACCTGATTTAGTTGTAGGCCTATATTTCTAAATACACTGTTCACTTCATTTACTTGTGTTCATTTTCTACCCTTGGCACACACGTAGGCTCCTATAGAAGAGTTAGTGCAACAAATTCCAAAGCTAGTTATGGCTCATTACAACTATACTTTTGTTGCTATTTTAGGTTTTAGCTAATAGATTTATTTCATAAATTATAATTAATTTCAGTAGTAGAAGGACAATGAAAAGCTAATTTCACATCGATAATGAAATGATTGACGCGATTTCATCAAACAACGATTTAGAACTAGAAAAATGAAAAACATGACAGTAAATGAACGCAAAACCAGTTAACGACCTTAATTTTAGTCTTTGCGTGAAAAGTATTGACATTAACTGCTTTTTATTACTTTTCTTCATCTCACGACTTAACCTTGACCCTTCTTTTTGCGCAAGCATGTGTCAGCCGAACAATGGAACAAAGAAAAAGAGGTTCTGACCGCTGTATTGCATAGGGGCTGCTGTGGATTACTGTAAATCTAACTCACTGGCGTTTGCACACAACTTTTGCCTGTCGTTATACACACTGTCCTCTGATTTGGAGCGAATATTTCACTTATTTACTTAACTAACGACCTACTTGTAGTTAGCAAGTGAGGACATCGTCTTCGTAATGGACTATGCTGAAGTTTTACGTTAGTAAAACAGTCCAGCTCTAAGACTTCGGATTGATAATTTAATTTATTCTTTATTTTGCAGGTAAAGTTAAATCGTCAACGGTATCGTAGAATAAATTTTATATCTAATCATAGCGGTTTACTCTTGTTTGACGGTATCCTAATCAATCAAATTGAAGACGACGATGAAGGTGGACTAGTATTTACACTCATCAGATACTAGCTTTCATCGAATTCTTAAATAGAGGTAAGAATTTGGACATGTAATTTACATATTGAAATAATTATAACTAATTTTTTTTACTCTATTTTGGCCTGATTTATCCAATAGCTAGTCTTATTTTCGTGCTCAAATAATGAAACACTTGATCTTGATCTTAAGCATTTCATCGCTGAAGTATAAGAAATGATTATACTATCGCGTTGCTGCCTTTAGCAAGCTTTTGTCTGTGTCCTGTCTGTTCAATCGTCTTTGTGCCACAATGCGCCTTTGAGAAATACCGCACTATAGAATGCAGAATAGTTAATCTGTGCGTCAGTGAACGAAGTTAATCTAGGTCGGGCTCGGTTAGTACGCGGATGAGTGATCACCTTGGAAGACCGAGTGTTGATAAATTTAAATGCAAAAATCTCGAGGGTTTTAAAAGATTAATCTCAAACCAGCGGCTATCAATGGGCTCTCGAGGGTAACGATTACTAATAACCATGGAGAGGAATAATGAAATGCTACATGAACGACAACTAAGCAACAAGGAAACTCTGTAGCCCATGCCATTGGCGCATGTCAAATTATACGAACAAAAATACTGTAATACAATAAATATATATATATATACATATATATATATATATATATATATATATATATATATATATATATATATATATATATATTACAATATATATGCAATATATATGCAATGTAGAAAATGGAAATATCAGCGAATGCTAAGCCTATATTAACTTGCAGCCTGACCGTAAGCCAATACTTTCTTCCGTATTCGGCTAAATCGTTTTTCGGTTTAAGTGTATCGCTAGAAGATACTGCTATAACTAATTTCAACATTTCTAATGTGCTGCTTCACAATCGATATGGGAATATTTTCTGGTTTAATACTTTAAATTTCCTTTAAAGTCAATATACACTAACAACGAGTTCTTGCTAATCGATTCATCGTAAATTCATTGCGCACTCCGTTAGGACGCCCAACTTTATTTTATTTTGCTAAGTTTTTATTGCAGTGTGCCTACAGACTACGGGCATAAACAAGGAGATATATTTATATATAGCATTACGCATTATGGCATTTCTTTATACTGCTTTTTTTTTTTTTTTCGATAACTACAAAGAGCAGCGAATGGTCTGACAGCGTCTTTATGACAAACCACTCTGTGTTATTTAGGCGAACTTACACATATGGGGGCTAAAGCTAGGTCGTGAACATACATGTATAACTAAAAACCTGGTATCAAGAGTATCTGATAGTAACAAGATAATATAAATTTGAACATATGTTATGGAGATTGAGCCTTATGAACATTTCTGAAATTAACATAAACTCTCTCTTTCGTAAAGGTTTAACATCGTATCCCTTCTCGGTACTTTCAACTTTGAATTTTCCAGTATCCTATTAGCAGCTGTCATATTTTAAGTACACTTCAATAGCAGTAACGATAGAGCATGGTTAGAATCTATCTCAACAAATTCTTTGTTTCTCATTCATGTTGCTATAAAAGTGTCGCTACATTGAAATGTGTAGGAGTAAAAATGTGTTACTTGTACGTTATGATGGGCAAAGAAGAGGTTCTAATAATTTAATGCTTATAGCTTCATTAGAGTTTGATCCCCGAAACCCAGTGTATATAGATAAACTAAAAACTCATGTGTTGCTAATAGGTGAATAACTCATAATGATTGTGTAGTGATGGGAGAAGAAATGTTGTCTTTCCCTCGGGAACTGGGAAAGCTTAGTAATAACCGGATCAATGGATCACTCCAATATTTTATTTCAATATTTTATTATTTGGCCAGAACGATTGGTGTCTTTAATTAACAAATTAGACTCTATTTGCTCACAAGGCGCTTCCGAGATTTGTTAAACTCAATCTTAAAACTTATGCTCTATTAAAACGCAGGATTGGTTGATTTATAATTCACGACCGTTTGGTTACGTGTAAACAGTTGACTATTGCTTATGAGTTATAGGAACAATACAGATATGATCTCAAATACTACGCAGTTATATCCGCTGATTAGCACCATGTTTGTATGTTTATTAGAAATAATGACTCGAGGCATGAGATCATCCATCACAACAACAAACTGTCGTGGGTTGATTGATTGATTAAAGCGCCTTAAAAGACACGTTGACGCCTTTAATGCCTGGATGCTTGCCAAGCAAAACATGCACTCAATTGTGTTGATCAGTGTAAACTTAGCTACTGCGCGATGCCGCGTTCATGCTTGTGACAGTTTTATATATATATATATATATATATATATATATATATATATATATATATATATATATATATATATGTATATATACAGACTGGGGCAGAAAAATAATCCCCTAGCGAAATCTCAATAACTTTAAGAAAACTCAAAATATCTCTACAAAATGTACGGAGCTTCTAGGGGAGGAATTTCTGCGTACATCCTGCAAATTTGTGGAAATATTTTTATTAGTTACGAAATTACAGCATTTCCAAAAGAAAAGTGGTAAAATCAATTTTAACAAGGCTTTTCGAAATGTCAGTCGTTACTTTGAAAGAAAATAGCGACCCTGAAAAGGGTCGTTTACTGAAGTGATGGAGTTTAAGCCTGCACTACCTTGTTAGCTACTCCAATAAAAGCTGCTAAATTTCGTTCTTCTGTTAAAGTTATTCCTAAATTTTGAAGAAAATGTCCGGTACTTTTGTTTAAAAAAGCCTTGTTAAAATTGATTTTAACATTTTTTACGAAGAAACCCTGTATTGTTGAAACTACTGAATATATTTTCACCCAATTTGCAGGATATGTGTAGAAATTCCTCCTCTGGAAGCTCCGAAAATTTTGTAGAACTATTTTGAGTTTTGTCCAAGTTATTAAGAATTTTGGTAAAAAAAGCCTTGTTAAAACTGATTTTTGCACTTTTTCGTAGAAACGCTGTAGTATCTTTCGTGCTCAATATATTTTCATCAAATTTTCAGGATATACGCAGAAATTCCTCCCCTAGAAGCTCCGTAAATTTCGTAGAGATATTCTGAGTTTTCTTAAAGTTATTGAGATTTCGCTAGGGGATTTTTTTCCCCAGTCTATATAGATATACATTTATATATAGTATATATAGTATATATATATACATGTATGTATATATATATATATATATACATGTATATGTATATATACGTATATATATATACAATATATATATATATATATATATATATATATATATATACATATACATATACATTTATATATAGTATATATATATATATATATATATATATATATATATATATATATATATAGATAGATAGATAGATAGATAGATAGATAGATAGATAGATAGATAGATAGATAGATAGATAGATAGATAGATAGATAGATAGATAGATAGATAGATAGATAGATATATGAATATAATATGATATGAGCGCGATGGTATCATAATACAGCTCTACCTGGTAAATGGTAACCCTCTAAATGCTGAAGTACTCTTGTTAGCGTATTACTACGTATATATAAATCATCCAGGCTCTAAATAACGGTGTTTATAGTAAGCGGAAGATCTAGATAAAAGTACAGTGAGGATATAACAGTAATTACTACGGTAAAGGATCGTATCTAGCTCGACGCTATGTCTACAATTAGGCCTATGTCAAGTGCTTTGAACTTCGTGAGGCTTTTGGCAAGTTGTTGCTTCAGCTTTATTTAGGCCAAAGTAGATTCACGTTGTCCCGCTAATTTATCAACTATTCCTACCCGTTGATTTAAAAAATAAAAAAGGTCAACAACCCCTTGATACAATTCTCTCTTTATGTCTTTTCTCTCTCTCTCTTTTCTTTCTCTTTCTTTCTCTTTCTCTCTCTTTCTCTCTCTATCTCTCTTTTTCTTTCTCTCTCTCTCTCTCTCACTCTCACTCTCTCTCTCTCTCTCTCTCTCTCTCTCTCTCTCTCTCTCTCTCTCTAACTCTAACTCTAACTCTAACTCTCTCTCTCTCTCTCTCTAACTATCTCTCTCTCTCTCTCTCTCTCTCTCTCTCTCTCTCTCTCTCTCGTATATCTCTTGGGACTAATTCAAACTTAAGTTTGACATTTCTTGTTCAGAAATTTTCAGAGTTACATGTGCGCAATACAAAGAACTTAAACGTACGGTCCAGTTTTGTTCACATTCACTAGTTCATAAATTTTCCATAAAATCGATTCCTTGTTAAATTAATTGTTGATATCATTCTTGTAACTGCGAGATGGTCTTTAACACTAGAGCTAGAAAATTGCGAATCTTATTGACTCTAAAAATAATAATGTAAGATGAACACTAACAAAACTGACTTTATATACTAATGACAGTCGAACCCTGTTGATAAATTCTTTTAATAAAAATGTAAATGTTAAAGCTAAAAAGGCTTATTAACGTCAGTTTCCTCACTCGAAAGCGACGTCAGTGACGGGGGAGCCCAGGATTTAAACCCTGCACATACTGATCCGCAGTCGAATATCTAACCGAAATGTTCTCAATGTAGATAAAAGTTAAGGACCTTCATCACATCAGGATGACTTGTATTGTCATGTGAGGTATTTCAGCTTAACCTCATATCGTTCAGTAGTACTGCTTTAAATACTCTATAAATAAATTTTGGAATTTATGCCGCCTCTATTTTGTTATATGTGTTGCCTTTCAGATCCCATTGTGTTCACAAGATGTTTATTTTAAACTTCATTTAATTAATTTAAGAGCCTAACCTATGTTAATATTCTATATGATTTATTAAATGTCGGACTTTACTGCTGAAGAGCCTTTAACCGCAAACATGCTTTATTGATCACGAATAGTATAGAGACTTTTTGCGTAAATTCATTGTATTTAAATCGATTGTATTTGTCTAAGTGGCAAAGTTGAGTAGGGCTTCGGCAATGGACGTCCAAGGTTTGATTTCAGTGCCTTAAATTTTGAGAATAACTATTATTCAATACCCGATAGCAATTCTAACCGAAATTTTTAAGTTAATCGGAAGATCAGTATTTCCTAAATCTACTTCCTGGCAGATGACCTGATTGATAAACTAATGAGAATAATTGTTATTAGTAGTAGTATGCACTTCTGCTCCTCGATGTGTGCAAGCAACACTTGCAATCGTAGATACGGGAATAGAAGGCAGCACACTTTAACTCGATCATTGATAATTAGATCAACTTATGCGATTGATTGTGAGTCTAACTGATTGATTCTTGACGTATTGATTGATTTAATTAAAAGCTTTAGAAGAATCTCACAATGAGCGGGCACACCGGATCTACTTCTTCAACATCATCATCTATTGAGGAGGACTGGCAAACGGATAAATCTGTACTTCAGGCAAATCAGTGCATGCTCGAAAACCAGATAGAATGTGACGTCAACTTTACTCTTCTGTCACCAGGTGGCGAGCAGATGACGGTGGGAGCACACAAGTACGCTCTTATTTCTCGTTCTCCTGTCTTCTTCGCCATGCTGAGCGGGCCCATGGCAGACAGGAAGAAGGAAATTAAAATCACTGATATATCGCCCACAATTTTCTGGCAGCTACTCAGGTAACTAAATGGCGTGTTATATCATTACCCCAATCAACTTGCACTGTGTGTTGTTTTCCTGATCTCCGTGTGAACAATGTTTACTAATATCATCTGCAGAATGATTTATTATGCGATTCTTCACTAGAATAGAAGGTGATATCAGAGTGCTCGATGTTGCGCTGGATTCATCATTCCTATTTTTGTCCACCTGATTTAGACATGAGCTGATATAACTATCCCTAGATCCAACAACAACAACAATTAGAGTGCTACAGTCATTGTAATAATATTATAATATTATACTAGTATAATATTACTTCATATAGAAAATATTAAATATTATTTAATATATCCACATCAACTCTCCGCATACCTAGAGAATGATACTCATGTTAATGTTTAATCACTGACGTCACTTTCGAATGAGGAAACTGACGTTAACATTAGCGTTACGAGCTTTTTAAATCCTGCATTTCTTCACATGTCTTTCCCTTCATATTATAGAAGTTCAACAAAATAGCTAACCTTGCACCTGTATAGCTATACCAACCACTGCGGTAATTGACTGTTATATAGAGAGCAGTGGCTGCTTTATGTTGTATATTACGTCATTAAAGATTCACAACTTCCTGCGTGAATTCAGCAGGAAGTCACGAACTTTTGCTAAAATTACCGTTTTGCAAAGCCTGAAGACATAAAGCCTATTCTATGGCTAGGTTCTATAATTACAAGTTCGTCAAGTTTAATTTGCATCGTGCACGTCGATAATTATGTATTTTATAAAAGTAAAAAGCAAACTTTTAATTGCTTTTTCTTTTTTCTCAATTTGATGTTTGCGTTCTCTACTTTCGCACACAAAAGTTCTAAATTCATATAATTTTTGGGTTTCCATATTATAACGACTGTTATGAATGATCCGACTGAGATTAGAACCCGGGCCTCTATAGCTACCTATAGTATGGCCATTACATGTTCTAACGACCAGGCATTCCGAAAGGCACATTAGAAATTTAAATTGATTCGGTACATTAAAAAGTAGAGATAAATTGAAATGCTTGAAATGCAACTACAAGTTTAACTATACTAGTGTCTTCTCATGAATCTACTCAATTCTCCACTGATAACTAACTAAATCACTGTTTGCACTGTTAGATTTTAGCATATCTACCTGTCGGCTAATTATGACTATGCCAATTGACAGAGTCAGTCTTGTGAGGTTAAAAATGCCGGACCTTTTACAGTTTTATATACTGCATTGCTCTTTGCCCGGCAGAGCTACAGTAACAGTTAAGTTTAGAAGTAGAATATAAAATAATTCTCTATTAGGAATGCGTACGGTATATCGGAAATGTAACGTAGATAAAGCTCTTAAATGATGATGAGGTCCGTTTTCAATGGCATTATAGTATCGGTTGATGTGGAGTTTTTTTATTTTATACAGTAATAATGTTATATTATTTATAAAAATCAATTTGTGACTTAGATACCTTTATTTAGAAGTTCATATTTCTATATATATGTCAGCTTGTGGTTATGTTCATTAATGACACGCAATTCAATAGGCCTACTTGATGTCATTGTATTCAAGTTATAACCATTGAAATATGATGCGGTAGTTTTCTGTGAACACTTTACTGAGACGCTGGAACAATAACATACACAGCATTTAAATATTCAATCAGAAATACTTTAGGTATTGTACAGTTGTAGCAATTTCTAGAGCCTAGGCACTAGAACCTATCCACCGAAAGCCCTTTCTGACGTTGCTTTGGATCTTAGTGCTTTGTCGCCTTTTTCGACATGTACAGTCAATGGTTAGTCTATTCTGTAGCAACCCGGACATAACACGGTTAACGTAAAATTTTAATTTACGAACATTCTCTCTCTAGTTTTTCTGTCCAAGGTACATATTCCTACTCACTGCTTTCACGCTCCATAGAGAGTCAACATAACAATAATCAATACAAAATAAAAATAAATAAAATAAACAAATAAATAAATAATAAAAATAAATAAATAAATAAAGTAGATTTAACATCGATTAAGAACATTAAAGAGTATAATTAGAGGCGTTATAAACCATGGACCTGCCAATAGGCAGTGCACTAAGAGAGAGAGAGAGAGAGAGAGTATAATTTAAGTTACGCTCTATATATCACAAGGTACCTATACTTTGAGGAGATAGATCTGACCCATGATACCGTCTTCTCAGTCATGTACGCCGCTAAGAAGTACCTCGTCAACTCTCTGGCGAAACTCTGCGTCCAATTCCTCGATACCATTCTGGGACCTGAGAACGTTTGCGTATTTCTGGAAAACTCCTTCCTCTACGACAATGAGGCTTCCCTTAAGAAGCGCTGCTTTAATATCATCCAACATCATTCCAAACGGGTTTTTCTATCGGATTCCTTTTTTGAAATGTCAAAGGAAACCCTTTGTCAGGTAAGTGTTTTCTGTTCTATTTATTTCTCTAATTTATTGATTATTTATGAATGTTTTATTGATTGCTTATTGTTTTAATGATTTTTTATTGTTTTATTGATTGCTTATTGTTTTATTGATTTTTTATTGTTTTATTGATTGTTTATTGTTTTATTGATTTCTTATTGTTTTATTGATTTCTTATTGTTTTATCGATTGTTTCTGACGCTGAACTGTTTTATTTATATAATACATTGTAAGAACTAAAGTGTATAATAAATTTGATCTAAAATATACTTTGAGCACTGAAACATTGCCGAGCCTTGTTTCAATAACTCCTGCCTATTGTAAAGCGATCAAATGTACATGTAGTTACATTATAAGTATCGTTCTGTGTAAGTTCAGTGAACTCTTGCAAGACCTTGTAAAAGTTGTTCAACATTTTCACAAAAGAAAAGCGCTACTATTGGCGAGCATTGTCAGTATGTAAATATTCATTCTTTTATTATGTACTGAGCTGTTTCACAAATAAACCCCGCTCAACTAAATTATTTATAGAATTTTCTCGTAGCACGCGCTTCATATGGTGACTTAGTCAAGTGAAATTAGACTAAGCTAAATATTCATAACTGTGCTCATAATATTTGCAACTTCTCTTATAGCAACTATTTTAAGATGAGTTTAAATTATAAGATTAGCAAATGTTGTGAAATATCACTCCCAGATTTTGTGTGTTTTATTTATATTTAAAGATATTGAAATAAAAACTTGCAAAGTGTGAATTATAAAACAGAATTTTTAACAATAAGAGTAAGATAATGCTTGTTTGGAGTATTATTTATGCATGGCTGGCATAGAAATTTTATATAGAAGTATTGAATTCAGGAAGATTAGAATAATAAAAAGTATGTGCATTTACTTGTATTTTAGGTATCATATCAGTATTTTAGATACTATACTGTCTATTGTATTTATTTTCTAGGTATTATATATTTCTATCCGTATTTTCAGGAGCTATGTTCTTGTATTAAGAGTACTTTGTATAGTATTCGTATTTTCAGTACATTGTATCGTATTTGTACTTGATTACTTTGTATTTTATTTGTATTTGGGTACTTTGTATCGTATTTGTATTTTTGCTAATGTGTATTTTATTTGTATTTTGATACTTTGTATTGTATTTTTATTTGATACTTTGTATTGTATTTATATTTGGGTACTTTGTATATCGTATTTGTATTTGGATACTTTGTATTTTATTTGTATTTGGGTAATTTGTATCGCAATTGTATTTTTGGTAATTTTTATTTTAATTGTATTTTGATACTTTGTATTGTATTTTCATTTGGATACTTTGTATTGTATTTGTATTTGGGTACTTTGTATCGTATTCTTATTTGGATACCTTGTATTGCATTCGTATTTGAGTACTTCGTATTGTATTTATAGTTCGGATACTTTGTGTTGTACTTTTACTTGTATAATTTGTGTTGTATTTGTATTTCAGTACTTTGTATTTGGGTACTTTGTATTATATTTTCAATTTGGATACAATGTATTTGTATGTCAGGTATTGAAGACTGAGCGGCTGAACGTTCACGAGGTGGATGTGTTCAGGGCTTGTGTTCACTGGGCTGAACGTAAGGTAAGTGAGCTCAACCTGGCACCCACCCCTACCAACAAGAGGAACGCTCTGGGGGAGGCACTCTACCTCATCCATATTCCAGCCATGAATGTCAACGAATTCACCAAGATCGTTGTTCCCACAGGAATCCTTGACCTTGAGGAGGAGAACCTACTGTTCCGGTTGATGCTGGGTGGTGAACAGGTCAGCGATCACGTCGGTTCCTCGCTCTATAAAGCTTTGTATTTAAAAATTTCCAATGAAATTCTGTAAAGTTAGTAAGCTAATTTAATAGGGGATATCCATATATCAATTTAAATCGTTATTCTATGTGTGCTCGCATTGATCATCAGTTCCAGAACACCTCGTTTAGGATGATAATAATAGTAAGTATCATCTAAGTATCATTATGGTGGTGAACAGATTAGCGATGACGTCGATTTCTCTCTCTATCAAACTGTTAAAGCTAAGGTTGACGTCAGTTTCCTCACTCGAAGGCGATGTCAGTGACGGGACAGCCCAGGATTGGAACCAGCCAGTGGCGAAGTCGGCGTTGTTAATAAGCGTTGCTGTCAATAAAGTGTTGAAGTATTCGCTAATTCATTTCTTTCAGTTCTGTTCTTGATGTTCATTTCTTAGATCCTCGCTAAAAAGCTACACCAACATTCTGCGTTCTCTATAAAGCTTTGTACAAAAATAATATTCCAAAGAAGTTCCGTAAAATTAATAAGTAAATCTTATAGGGTCTACCAAAATCTCAATTTAAATCGTTATTCTAAGTCTGCTGTCATTGATCATCAGTTCCAGAATGTCTCGTTTAGATAATGATGACAATATTAATAAGTATGTTGATAAAGCGCCGCTCTATGCTAAATGCCCCAGTGGCTCTGAATGAACAGTGAAGGTCATGTAGATCATTATTCTACGTGTGCTGTCATTGATTAGCAGGTCCAGAACTTGTCATTTAGATCATTATTCTACGTGTCCTCTCATTGATTAGCAGGTCCAGAACGTGTCGTTTAGATCATTACTCTATGTGTGCTCTCATTGATTAGCAGGTCCAGAACGTGTCGTTTCCACGGAACATGCGCAGTTTTGTGTCGACACGCTGTGACATCACGTACGAAGGCGGGTTCGTGAGACACTCGTCACCTACTAGCACAGTCTTTCAGGGCATTCCTCAGCGCTCTAAGTGGTCCATGGCTCTCTACTGCGACCACAGCATCAAGATCCAAGAGATTGGCTTCTTCGGCTGCATGAAAGGTTGCAGGGATTATTATTTGTAAAAAATACGAGATTATAAGCTAGAGTAATAACAATAATAATAATAATAATAATAATAAACGGCCATTTCCTCGTATGTTGATGATGTCAGGGATATCCTCAATAATAATAATAATAATAATAATAATAATAATAATAATAATCATCATCATCATCATCATCAAAATAAACAATTCTTTTAAGCAGCTCGATGACCTCGAGTAGCCGGAAGGCGATTCAGCACGTATTGCTTGAATCGTTTTTATCAAACCTCGGGTTCTTTACACCCGAGGTAAAAAATTAAATAATAATAGTAATAATAACAATAATAATAATAATAATAATAATAATAATAATATTTGTAATATAATATAATATAATATAATATAATATAAATAATATAATATAAATAATATAATAATAATAATAATAATAATAATAATAAATATTTATCATCCGTTTCCTCATGTGAAGATGATGTCAGGGAACACAGTATCGTATACTTATTAAAATTATATACGTAAAATTATTCATGGTTGTTCCCTAAGAGTTTTGCTATCGCTTGTGGACAGTTAAATTTGACAGTGTATGTACTCTCCGTGTTTCTGAATGCAAAACTGCTGTAAATATTATTAATAAATTTGATCGTCAAACAGTTAGTAATTGTGCAACACAATATACCTAGAAGTACAATTTTAAAAACTTAGTTATATGAAGATGATAAGATAATTTTGCAATATTATAATGATTTGTTCTTCATGTTTAAGGCGTTTTCTCTAGCAGTCGGTTGCGATGCACCACTGAGGTCGAGTTTTGGTGCAAAACCTGACGTTAGATACTTATTTTTATTCTTTATTCTTTTTCTTTTTACTTATTTTAATATTTTACTTACTATTTTTTTTCTTTTTTTATAGGTCACGTGACTGTCACACAAAATGGCTACCGGAAGTTGGACGTGAGTCATCAGAACGGAGTCAGGAATATCCAGTTCGGAGACGACCTTCACCTTGACGCAGGCTTGTTTACCATTGGTACGGACTCTTCTTTTGCATATGCCGGAGATTATTTTTCCAGGGGAGTGGCCAACATTATGCCATCAGTGACGACAGATCACGACAAGGTGAACATCCTGGTGCGGGACTGCAGCGTCCTATGCTTCCTCGCCTATATAGTCTTCGTTCCTACTGATGAAATCTACTTCATCGAGAACTACTACAACGACGACTCAGATGTGATTGTCAGGCGACCTGAGGTTTGATCACCAGGTCCTGTGGTCCAGAGCGGAACTGTTTAGCATAATTACCGGTGGCGTCAAACCATCTTTAGCATTCGGACTGAACCTTCGAGTCCAGACAGATAGAAACGTTCAGTGATGTTTAGTAAAAAAATCATTGGAAGTTTTTAGTGAAAGCCTTTGAAAAGGTAAATAAAGAAAGCAATAAGTAAAAAATTAAATACATATGAGGAATGGGGAATCTACGAAAAGAGATCATTTACAACATGTATCAAGTTGACAAAGAGTTGACAAATTTCTTCTTAATATACTTTAGATTTCAATTTTGGGAAACGAACATGCATTTTACTTAAAACATCCCAAATTTTAAAGAAACACAGATCTTTGTGAGCCTTGGCTTCAAAATTATTGCGGGAATATGGGTCCAGGGTCCCGCTGACCCAATATGGATTGACGCCCATTCCAAGTACTAAGGACAGTTTAGTTAACATTACTAACAGTGATATCATAATCTCTGTTATATAACTATTTATTTGTGTGTTGTCAACTGCCAAGTTGAAAGTTTTTGGTTTTATATTCCGGTGTGTTTTTACGAAACTGTCTCTATTTAACTGTATAAAACGTTTATTTATCAGTAATGCATATGAAGTTGAAAATACTGTCTATATAGTGCTTGTGATAACTTCGTGAAAGTCAACTTCAATTAAATGAACAGTAAACGAAATAAACACTAAAACTGCGAAGATTTCAAAATTAAGTAAGTCCTGAATTGTGACATAGTTAGCAACTTTCGTACTGAATTTTTAAAAGAGTACCTTAATGTTCTAATTAAATTAAGGTTAGCGTTTTTTTCGTTAAGGTTTTTGAAAGGATGGATGCCGCATGAATCTTTTACTGACGTTTTCTGTACGACTTTTAGTAGAGTGGTATATTGATTTGCTTTTCTGAACGACAGATCCAATTATTACAAATGAATCTAGTAAAAGCATAACAGAATTATAGAAGCATCTAAGCAGCGATTCCTTGGGTCTGAGAAACTGTATCGAATGCATGAATTGCTAAGTGTACATATTACATTGCTGTTCTATTTAAACAAAAGATGTAGTTCAAATTACAGTTATATAAATAAATAAATAAATAAATATATATATATATATATATTATATATATATATATATATATATATATATATATATACTGGTATATATATAATATATTAATCAGCATCTTCATCTTCCTTGAATTTTAATCCCAGTTTAACTGGGGTCATGATTAGAAAATTTTGAATTAATTTCTGGAGCATAGGCACTCACCAAACAAGCCATTTCTGACGTTGGTTTGGATTTTAGTGCTTTGTCGCCTTTCACGACACGAACAGTCCACTGCTGGTCTATTCTTGAGCAGCCTAGCACAACACTGGTATTACACATTATGCATGTATATATTATACAGTATGTACTTTATATATATATATATATATATATATATATATATATATATATATATATATATATATATATACTGTATATATATATTTATATGCCATACAATACACGGTATATTTTATAAATTTTATATTTCTGCAATGAATCGAAAATTGAACTTTGTGATGCAACAATGTAAGTTGCACTTACTTTCGTTAACATTTTAATTATATTAGAACTGCAGCATGCTAGTGATCCTTCAATGAATTGGTTAATTCAAGCTAACAGCTTGAAGTTTGACTTTAAGACATTCTAAACTCAATTTTTGTTGTTGAAAGATTTCTGCACTTAATACTGAACTTTTGAGGTATTTCTTAGAAGCGACTATATTGATTCTTAGTATTCTTAGTATTCTCAAATACACTACTAATGAGGCTCTATCTAGCTTGTTGAGTTCACAAGAGTTGTGGAAAACCTGAGGAGTTAGTTGGAAGACCACTTGAAGTACTGCACAGAACCTTGGAGGACTTACCATTGCCTATCAATGACAGGTATGAATTGGTTTTCTAGAATATTTAGTGCCTAATAGAAGCAGTGGAGAGGAAGACTGAGACTAGAAATGACTTGATAATTTATTCGTTTATTGATATGAAGATAAATACGTAGATATACAAAGCTTTAAAGGGATATATGCCGTGGACCTTCTACCTTCTAAGAGGCTTCTAAAGACACATCATAAGTTATGATAAAGAGTAAATCAATGTATGCATTATAAAGCTATATATATATATATATATATATATATATATATATATATATATATATATATATATATATATATATATATTCTGTTTTCTCAATAAGAAGACGACAGAGATGATAGAAATCTCTTTAAAAAGCTTAGGCTCGTTTGTGTTATCCCTTTTCCTGATTATGTCTTTATGTCTTATATAATGAGCCACTCAACCAGTACAAAGAAGTTATGGTTTGTACTTAAAGGATAAATTGTTTTCTCATTTGTTGTCTTCATGCCTGAAAATATTGCAGCATAATGGAGACATTAAGATAAGTAATGCTCAGTTAGAGTTAAGTATTCCTTTTAAATTGATTCTTATATATAATGCGATGCCGTAAGGTTCCCAGTCCACATAAAACCACGAATAAATGCACAAAACTTTTGCTTTTGATGTGATCATTACTTGTTAGATGTGGTCATTACTTATCTATTTGCTATCTGTATCACTATGTTCATTATTTATATGTTTGTGATTATTATGCAATTATGTTGTGGTTTGAAATTAAATTAAAGGTGTCTTTTGTTCTCCCCAATGTTTTCTTTAGCAATGATTGAGCCATTTTATGAAAATTGTTTCATCTGATTAACTTTGGATGATGGGATGTTTAATAATCAATTCACCGCTAATCCGGTCTTATTATACAAAGTTATTTATATATATTAACCATTTGTACATGTATATCGGAGTAAAAATCTAAGTAAAAATTTTTATACTATATTACTAATAACCATGGAGAGGAAGGAGGAAACGGGTCCTAAACAAGCATCTGTGCTTCCTGATCTAGTGTGCCGATATTAATATTATTATAGATATTGAATTTTAAATAAATTTGATTATTTAATTTTGGACTATTCTAGTTTTTGCTCAACTAATTTCATCAAAATTTTCTAGTCATCATGAAATTTGTTTTTCAAGCCTGCTCTTAGGCCACCCCAGGTTAATTTATTTAATTAAGATGTTGCTTGATTAGTAAAAACAAAAGTATTAAAATTGAAACGTATGCTCATAGATAAGTAACTTCAAACTTTTGTCCTGTAATTCTGGAAATTTGGAATTCACCGGTTCAAATAAATTCATTTTATATGTTATGAGTTGTTAATAGTCTGCCGAATCAATGTCTGAAAGTCTAGGTATAAAACAATCTAAATATACTCTTAGTCAAGCGTAAATAAATTCAATTGTTAAAACTTAAAACCGTTAGAATTGACGTTGAAAAGCTGGTAAAGCTAATGTTAACGTCAGTTTCCTCACTCGAAAGCGATGTCAATGACGGAAAATGAAGCCCTGAAGCCATTCGTGATGTCAAGTGAATGGCTATTGGCTTTCTATCACTCAGAGACAATAGAGGAATACTATTCTGAATACATATTCTCAGTATCTGAATACTCCGAAGAATACTGCAATATTTTGTAGAATAGAAAATGCAAAAACGGATAGAGAAAAGAATTGAGAAAATTATGGTCATGATTATAATGAAGATTTTAGACTTACATATTATTGACTTATAGACGGTCAGGAAACTAACATGATAACATCTTGTACTAAGACCGGCTGTTGGATTTAAAATCTAGCAGAATTTTATATCGAGATGATATTAAGCACGACATGTGAGCCCCCTTTAGTTTTCCATTAGTTATTTGTTAAATAACTAACCCTAACATCAGCCTTGTATGAGGAAACGGATGTTAAACCTTTGTTATTAAATACTATTTTATTAATAAATAAAAGCCATCAAGCTGTCTGTCTAAGTTTAACGTCATTTCTTTATCGTAAAAGATGTACTGTAGTCTGTTAGAGATGATCCGGTTGAAACTAGAACCGATGGCCTGCTACTTCTTAGGCAATCATTTCATCCATTCGACCATGAAACCGGTAAAAATGATACATGTATAAAGTTCTTGTTTTTCTGAATCGTAGTTTTTCAATATCTACAGGTACATTATCAAATAGTTTATAAGATACTAGTTGGTAAAACTATTTGTTTGCCAACTAATAGTTAATCAAATACTGGTTTGTCAAACTAGTTTATAAAACCGTAGGTTATAGTAGTTTATAATTAAAATATTGTTTTATCATATGGCTAGTTTTAAAAGTGTTTTTACATTTTCTTTATAAAATGCCGATATTATTTTGTTTTTCGACTACTGTTCCTCAATGCTCACAGAGAAGAGTTGGAATGGAGACTCACACGCTACGAGAGAGGGCAGATGTTGCTGCTTTTAAGCACAGTCCTTACGATGTCCATTAAAGCTTTTATGAAATCGAACGTTCGCACTGCGTATATGACACCCTTTCTATTAATAGATCTAAATACCCTTCAACCTTATCGTCACATTGCTTCATCGTTAGCGTCACTAAATTTATCTAAAATATTGCGTGTCAACGTATCAGCTAATCAATCAATCAATCAATCAATCAGTCAATTGATCCATCCATCAACCAATGAATGATTAACTCAATCAGTCAATTAATCAATCACCAGCTAACCGCTCTTCAAAAGCAGAGCTTATGAATTTTGAATGTAAGTTATCTATTATAACTCACATCTTCGTGTCTATCACTTAGAAAACAGCGATCTGAGAGAATATCTGCAAAAGGCTTATGACCCTATCGGTGTAGGACAAGCAACTTGTTGATCGATGGCATGCTCCTTGCAATGAAAATAAAAGTTAACAATGCAATCTAGGCAGCGAGAAAGTAGCTAGGCTAGTAGGCATCGAGTTCTAGAGAGCGGGTCAGCAGTTTTGCTATTAATCAGCGAGTACTAGGCTATTATAGTAGTTGACAGTGAGCATTGGTACATGCACTTTTGGCCTGATATTTGAAAAAATATAGGCGAGAGATCGAAAATACATGTAGAATGGGAAATCTAAACTAAAACTTATCGTTTAATTCAAAGATTAAAGTATGTGGCACATGCTACAGAGAACAAATCATAATTTACCTACTCCGTGCTACGGGCTCGTGCCACGAGCTTATCTTAGTTTAGCCAGGATTTCCTTACGTTGAAGATTGTTTCCTGTATTTTCCTAAATAGAAATATAGATTTGGAATTTCACATAAATAGTTATAGGCCTAGTTGGTCACTGGTTCTGTTGGTAAATGTACTTGTATAATGTAGTTTTCAGTTTTATATTGAGCTTTGAGATTTTATGAATATAAATTGGTATTAGTTAAGTGTTTAGTGAGTCTTAAAGAAGCATGTAATTGCTTCCTGACACTGTAATGTTATATTATGTTACTTCACAACCTATTTAGCCTCGGAAAATTTATTTTTCAAATATTGGCTCTGCACTATGTTTTAAATTAGTTCAGAAGGGCCTTTCTGAATCATTAATCGAGTCTCAGTTCAAGAGTGGTCTATCAGCGCATTATTAAATACATACAATCGTCATCATTCACTCCACTTCATCACAAACTGGAGGTCCATTGTAAACTCTAATCTATAATTCACTTTATTCCTCTTTTAACTATCATTAAATGGCAAAACTGCATTAAAGTGAGAGTCACAAAGAATCGAATTGCACCACTATGCATACTACTCCAATGTCGATTTTGTCGCTTGGTTTTAAATCTATATCGAATGACTTAAAAATTGTTTTCGCAATTTTTGCAAATCCGTCATATCCATTAGTAGCAGGACTAATGTAGAGGCAGCTTTCATTAGTCCCATGGTTTTGCTCGATTCTCATGCACGTGTGTTTATCTCACGATAGCGCTTTACATTCTGCTAATATCTGCATTACATTTCATTTATCTGATCTGGTGCTTTAGTAATAATAATAATAATAATAATAATAATAATAATAATAATAATAATAATAATAATAATAATAATGATAATAATAATAACAATAATAATAATAATAAATAATAGTAATTAATAATAATAAATAATAGTAATTAATAATAATAAATAATAGTAATTAATAATAATAATAATAAATAATAATAATAATAATAATAATATAGGTTTAACGTCTGTTTCCTCATCCAAAGAGGATATCAGGGACGTTCTCACAGCACACATCACTAAAGATCAATTCACCCAGACCAATCTGTAAAATAAATGAGCTGAGGAGAAGTAAGGACTATTATTTAGTACTATGTAACCAAGTTTTGTTATGTTAATATCCTCCAAAAATAGTAATACTATTATTCTATTTATTTATGATAGACTATTACTTTATATTAATTTGAGATACTACTTGATATTATCATTATTATTATTATCATTATTATTATTGGACGTCCCTGACATCCTCCTTGTATGAGAAAACGGACTTTAAACCTTTATTATTATTATTACGTAAATTCTTGTATTACTTATTTTTATATTGTTGGAGTATTATCGCTTTTATAATACAATGAGACTATAAATAAAAAGGCTAATGTTAACGTCAGTCAAAAGCGATGTCAGTAACGTGCAAGCCCGGGATTTGAACTATGAACATTCTGATCCGCTGTCGAACATCTTAGAGACGTCGTCACAGGCTCCATCCATCAACTATACGGAAGTTATTTGCACATAACTTTGAAATCAATTCCTGAATTAATGGAAATTACATATATATCTTTTTGAATGAAATGTTTTAAATAGAATCTACTGATAACTCCCGGTGTGAATAGAAGTAGAGTATTCAGAAATTTAGTGTGTTCAAATATTGTACCTTTATCAAATCTTAACATTCGATTTTGGGGTAGTTTTCCACTATATTTATTATCACTTCCTCAGTTATCTCTAAAGATACACTCAGTAAGCATTGGGTCTATTCTGTTGTACAGATCTAGATGCTAAGTTTCATTTGATACACTTAAATGCACTTTGTTGTACTCTTCAAAACGGAAATTGGCAGTAATAAAAATTGAATAGAAAGTAATAATAATAACAACAAGTAAACAGTAAGAAAGGCACCTATCAAGCGCAACAAAGTAATTAAATGGTCTGGACATCAAGTGGATCAATTTAAAATATCGATTTATTTATTGAGCAAACCACAGAGATCAAATTATTGATTTTAGTCAAAGAACACACGACGCATGCGCCGTAAAGCGGAGTCCTAGCTATAAATAGATGCGTCAGGAGGAAAGACGGAAGTATAGGAGCCGTCGCGACAGCATAGACTCCGAGTTATTTTAATTCCAGGTATAGAGTGGAGACAGCTAGTTACAGCTCTGAAACGAATGAAATCTCTCCTGTTAGCAAAGAATCAGCGCTAGTTTTATTATCTTTCACATCAAGAAGTGTTCTACATTCTGCGATAGGGATTTATATAGAGATATAGACATTCGTGAACTATTTAAGATGCAGATAAGACAACGTAGCAAGAAAATGGATCAATGCGTTGTGTACATGTGTACTGTGTACCTCAGAAAATCAAAATTAGTGAAATAAGACTCCTGTAAAGAAGACATTTATATAATTATATATTTCAGGAAACTGCTATTTAGAAAAGAGTTAAATTATTACATTAATAACTGAAAGCAAAACGGACAGTTTCATTTAATGACTAAAATATTAAATTATTTACTACTCAAGCACAAGCTTGACCACCTATCTCTGGAACTTTTCCTTCTGATATTTGTTAGGAAGCTCTAAACTTAAAAAACCTGCACTGCAGTAAGATCACTTGCAGATATCATTGCTGCAAACACCACAACGAATAACTGTAGCAATATTAAAATGGTCGAGGGCAAGGAAACCGCAGAGAAGCCGAGGGGCTCCCCTGGTTCACCCAGCTCGATGGGGTCGCCAGGGGCAGGCCTGGAGGACTCGAGGCAGTACCGGCTGGTCCTGCTCGGGGCCGGTCAAACCGGGAAGACGTCCCTCGTCTGGAGGTTCATGCATGGAAACTTCCTCAGCAGATATCATCCCACCGTGGAGGATAGTTATAGACATCTAATCCAGCTTCCAGGTACGTTAAGTCATTTATAAAAATATATGATTAGTTAAGTCATTAACAGTAGGATTAGCGTACCACTATGGTTCATGACATCATCGAGTATTGAAATAGTTCAATAGAACAATCAGTCAACTAAGAAAACAGTTGTTTCCGTGAATATTTGAAAATGAACATCAATCTTAGATACATGTAGTAGAATTTAAAGTCATTCTAAATTTTATGACAATTATTTAATGCGAATCTATCATAATCAGACTGTATTGAACATCAACATTTCTAATCATTTGCACAAATATTTAATATTGTTTATCATACTAGCTTTTGACTTAGTTAATAATTGCCAAAAGGAAAAATAAAAATCTAGTTCTAAACAGTTTGTAGTGCGATGAGGTCATTTAGAATTCTAATGACCGTTTTAAACCACGAGGTCACAAATAGTAAAATGTTGTCATGGATCATACATATGTAAGGAAGAAAATTGTGGACGTTAAGTAAGCAAGACATCGGAAAACTAGTGGTACTGTCATTATTGTTTACATTTCCATTGTACATGTTCATGAATACGGAAGGAAACGATACGTAGAACTGGAACAATTGAAATTAGAAGCTTTTAAATGGTATAATGGAAGGAAATGAATTAAAAGAAGAGTGAGATTATAGTATTATTTCGGAAAATACTGTAATAAGCTGTAAGTTATATTAAAGTGCGACCAAGACATAGGCTTTGGTGAAGGGATTAACTCGTTGATCTATGGAGTGCTCCGTATGAAGCGCGAAAAAAGCGTGTGAGTAGGAATGTTTACTATTGACCTGTCACTTGGCAGAACCTGAGATAGGATGGATTGTGACATATGAATATTTATATATATAAATAAGAAAATAGTAAGAAAAGCGAAAAATATTTATTTTACAAAGTATTTAAATAAAATACATCTTTTAAAAATAAAACCGAAGCTTCATATATACATGTACTGTGTGTCTAGTAAGAGAAAGCATAATTACGTAATGATAATAAATGTACATATTACTGAAAATAATTGGCACTGTTACTGTTATTTTACTACAATATCTTAATTATTCAGTTTTGGTAGAGATAATATTTGTTAATAATTTGATCTACATAAGCCCTAGCATGATATTACTGATGTGTGTAATTTATTACAGATTTTTATTACTGCTTTACAGATGATTATTAACGAAATTGAGACTAAGACAGTCTTCAGTAACAAATAAAGAAAAACAATCAGCACTTAACCGCTTGATGAGCTTTCTCTTTCTCTAATTACTTTGCCTGCAGACTCTACAGTAAATGCTACAGCCTGGATTTGTCACAATATACCTTAGACTTTATTTGTTGAAAATAATGATGCATTATCACCCTAGTAAGCTCTCAACAATTTAATATATCTGAATTTAATAGAGATAATTTCTTTAAAAATGTGCGTTTGATTTGCCAATTTTGTGATCTTTTAATAAATTAGTTTATGTTACTCCAAACGTTATATTAACCAATTTTTCTATCAAGCCTGAAAGATACGTAAGGAACTATTTCATGCTCATTATTATAGAAGAAGTGTGTTAGGCACTGACCATAGCGATTATATCTTTTCATCTGAATGTTGAGAATTTAAAACGGCCCCTTGATTGATTAATAGAATCTATCGATATGGAATTCAAACAGAATTATCTCTGCCAGTTCAATTTATAATACGGATTAAGACTAATGTTAACGTCAGTTTCCTCATTCGAAAGCGCTGTCAGTGACGAGCTAGCCCAGGATTTGAACCTCGCAAATACTGGCCGAATATCTTAGCGACATCGCCATTGGCTCCCGCCAAATATATCTATATACGGCATTCTTCATCTTTTAACGCAATAGGGTGTATTAACGCAATAGGGTGTACTAACGCAATAGGGTGTATTAACGCAATAGGGTGTATTAACGCAATAGGGTGTATTAACGCAATAGGGTGTACTAACGCAATATAGTGTATTAACGCAATAGGGTGTATTAAGTGGCAAACTGAAGAGGATTAAGTTTTCAAAAATGCGTTACACTTAGTATATCTCTAACACCCGAATTGCCTAATTTTTGAGGATTCTAAACCGTGTTTTTTTACTAACTTTCCAGTTACTTTTCAAAATAGATGAATCAGACTAGTGCCGCAAATGCCTTCAGTTACCATAGAAAATGTCATAGACAGACTGAATTTAAAATAAATAATAAATTGTAATTAAGGAAATTCGTTTGAACGTTTTTAATTAGAAAACTGCAGTTATTCTATTGTAGACCAGATTTAATAAATTAATATTAAATACAGTCTTCATAAATAATTAC
Organism: Enchytraeus crypticus; assembly: GCA_905160935.1. Lineage (NCBI taxonomy): Eukaryota > Metazoa > Annelida > Clitellata > Enchytraeida > Enchytraeidae > Enchytraeus > Enchytraeus crypticus. Next base: position 99,053 of record CAJHZI010000219.1, on the reverse strand, counting down.
TTTCAGCAATTAGTTTTTCTTGCTCTGTACACTATTGCATCAACCAGCAGAATAATAAAATACAGAAGTATTATTGAATATCTGGCTTAGAATTAATATGACTGAAATAGAATAGTGCTGGTCATCTTTCAGCGACTTCTTTTAAAATAATAGGATATTTAACACCGCGAGTAATTTGTAGAAAGGTTTTTAATTTCGATAGCGATGAAACTGGTAAAAAGTTACCAGAATGAATCTAACATAGTTTTCAGTTGAGCGTAAAAAATTTTACTTGACCAGAATGGATATGCGCGATCATTGAAATGGCAAGTCATGCAATCGCTTGTGGTTTAAAGCTGTATTCGAATCTGTTGTGTTGAATACGGAGAGTGTAAAGACCAACCTATAACTGCTAGTATATCTTAAGGGCCGCTAGATTAGAAACGAAAAAACTGATACAAAATAATCTCCGAGGTTATGTTTTTAAGGTAAAGTTACATCAGGCAATAAATACATGTACATGTATATAGCAATTGCTTAGGGGTCAACGTTTTCTTATTTGGAGTGTCAATTTTAAAATTTCATAAGAAACTATGATTAAGAATATGCACTTTGGTTCAGTCGTTTAGTATAGCACATTAGAGAGACAGAGCCATACAGATAGACAGACAGTGAGAAAGAGAGAGAGAGAGAGTAAGAGGATGAGAGAGAGAAAGGGTGAGACGACAGAGAGAGAGAGAGAGAGAGAGAGAGAGAGAGAGAGAGAAAGAGACAGCGAGAGAGAGAGAAAGAGAGAGAGAGAGAGAAGGAGAGAGAGAGAGAGAGCGAGAGACAGAGCTTCAGTGGGTGTGTTGTTTAAAACAGAGTTTTTAAAGAAATATTTTCTATGGCTTGACCAATATGAACAATGTACATGCAGATCCTTGGAAGTGATTTTCTATTTTAATCATAAAAAAGGAAAGTTTGAAAGTTATGATTTGGCTGTTTTGTTTAGTCGTCATAATGGTCATAGCACTTTAATAACAGTTCAACGAAAACTGTACACGTGCTTCATAAATGCATACTAAAATAGATAATTACGAAGACATTGAAAAATCACTTCAGGTATTAAATAAATTTCCTTAATATTAATGGAGTTTCAGAGTACGAAGTATGCTTGATTTCATTTTGAGATGAGGTCATGGATGAACTATATTTGATGATAGCGTTTTCTCTAATAGGCTTGGAGGCCAAGACATACAGAATTTGGTAACATGAGCATATAATCTGACTGCGAAACAAATGCAACATTTACTACCGTTTTATATTTAATTAATTCATTATATCAGTATTTCTTTTCTAGAGTGATTTAACATTAGAGGTTACCTTTAATGGGCTACTGTCTCGTAAGATTTGTAGATTCTAAAGCTTGCCTATTCAGCAACGTTTGTCTGAAGCATTTTTTATTGTTTTTCCTTTTTGAGCATTCTTAATTAAGCCAAGCAATGCATTTGCTAAAAATTTCTAGCTATCCGTAATTCATAGCTTCAATTTAGCACTAAAGGACATTTAGCATTAAAAGAAACATGATCAGTGAAAGCCATTTCAACAGCACTGGATTGATGCAGCAATTCTCACGAGACCTCGGTGATCAATAATTCATTGCGAGGGGCCAGAGAAAGTTGATAATTAAGCGCTTAGAAAAAAAAATTGTTTCATTGGCTATTGATTTCTGGTTGTAATTTAGAGTTTGTTATAACGCAGACGGGAGATACAAAAGCGTGGAGTTTTTGGATACGGCAGGAATGCATCAGTTTCCAGCCATGAGAGAGCTGAGTATCAAGTCAGGACAGGCTTTCGTCGTAGTCTACGCCATCAACTGTAGGGAGTCCTTCAGCGAGGCTCTTACCATCATCAACCTCATCACCAGGCTTAAAGGTAGGCCTTTTTCGTTATTTGTTTATCAAACTACATACACGTTCCTATTGTTTAGGAACGTGCAACGCTAGCCTATATCTCTTTGCTTATTTCGTTGAACATAATGTCACTTTATTTTGTGTACTTTATATTATGTACTTATTGTAGTTATGCTACCATATGTTTTGGTGATATATAGAAGAATATATTGTTTGTATAATCTGTGCTGTGATGAACAAATAAACGATACTAAACGGAACGGTAACGTTGTTTTGTGTATATTTATTCCTAGCACGTACCTGACACCATTGTTAACTTAGGTTTTTCAATTTGAACTTTTCTAAAAATCAACGACGAAGCTAGCAGTTAACTGCAATATTTCAAGCGATGATTAATGTTTCTAATATACAGGAAGATAAAGGAATGTAAAAGGGAATATATCAAAAGGAATATTATAAATGATTTAAAGATCCACTCATATGTGGACGTGAAGATGAAAACAGAAGATAGAGAAGAGTGGAGGCGTTATAAACCATGGACCTGACAGTAGGCATTGCCTCAAGAGAAAGAGAGAGAGAGAGAGAGAGAGAGAGAGAGAAAGAGAAAGAGAAAGAGAAAGAGAAAGAGAGACGTAGATAATAATATTTTTGTGAAAGCTCTAAAATTTCAATGGATTCGCCTGTGTGGAATTAATTGGCGAGCCCGTTAATTATAAATGTAGTTTTGGGCCATAAGCGAAAAAATTGCATACACACACATACATGTACACACGCACACACACACACACACACACACACACACACACACACACACATATATATATATATATATATATATAAGTTGACTGAATATTCGACCACAAGTCAGCTTTGCGCGCCCAACTACCAGCCATCGTTATAATCTTGACATTGCTCCTCCATTATATTGTCTTAAAAAGAGTAGCCATACGCTTGACTGTCATCATAAACATGACTTTAATCATAATGATGATTATCATAATGATGATTATCATAATGATGATTATCATAATGATGATTATCATAATGATGATTATCATCATAATCTTGTCTATCATCCAACACACTGTCTGAATTAATGGTTCGGCGCACTGCTTGATCGGCATGTAGTGTTTTACTGTGTATATTATGTTAGTGTTAAAAAGATAAAGTGCTAGTTAAAAGCAAATTATAATTCAAAAAAATCTCAAGTTAAGTATTACAACCTAACGTGGTTGTCATGTCAGATTTAAATTTCATCAGATGTTACATGTTAGAAATGTTAGATAAGTGAAATGCCATATATGTTACTGTTACATTGGCTAAATTACTGAAAGAATGAAACTGTTTTCAGTGAATAATACCAAATAATCATAAAAATACTCTAGCAAATAATACCATTCTCTATTTTACGTAATGCACCTTCGTGATAATATTGCCTGTACTCTATTTGTAAAACCTCGGAATGCTCTACTTGAAAACCAGCAGAAAATACTTATTGAATTCTCAGAATATAAAATTTAGTATCTTTACAATTGAAATCATACTAGTTTTATTCATTAAGTAGCGTTATACATTAGTCTGCAAATTGCACTTCTTTTCATGTTTCAAATTCTCTAATCTTTTAAATCAGAAATGCTAAGATTATCAACCCGGGAGCTCTAGTTTGAACTTTCAAGGTTTCCTATATCATTTCTGATTTTAAAAAAGGATGGAGAGTTTCAGATAAATACATATAAGTAAACCACGGGAGCATTTTTTCAATACAGTTGTCTTAGATCAATGTTGAGATACCCAATTTAAATACAAGTAGTAGATATAATAATAACGGTACTGATTTTAATTTAAATAATACTGAGATAGATACGTTTCATACACTTAGAGGTTATAAGTAAAAGACTAATCGCTTTCCACAACGCTAGCACTATAACGAAGTAGTAAGACTAATAAGACTAATAAGACTAACAAGACTAACAAGACTAACAAGACTAATAAGACTAATAAGACTAATAAGACTAATAAGACTAATAAGACTAATAAGACTAATAAGACTAATAAGACTAATAAGACTAATAAGACTAATAAGACTAACAAGACTAATAAGACTAACAAGACTAATAAGACTAACAAGACTAACAAGACTAATAAGACTAATAAGACTAACAAGACTAAGACTAATAAGACTAATAAGACTAATAAGACTAATAAGACTAATAAGACTAATAAGACTAATAAGACTAATAAGACTAATAAGACTAATAAGACTAATAAGACTAATAAGACTAATAAGACTAATAAGACTAATAAGACTAATAAGACTAATAAGACGAATAAGACTAATAAGACTAATAAGACTAATAAGACTAATAAGACTAATAAGACTAATAAGACTAATAAGACTAATAAGACTAATAAGACTAATAAGACTAATAAGACTAAGAAGACTAATAAGACTAATAAGACTAATAAGACTAATAAGACTAATAAGACTAATAAGACTAATAAGACTAATAAGACTAATAAGACTAATAAGACTAATAAGACTAATAAGACTAATAAGACTAATAAGACTAATAAGACTAATAAGACTAATAAGACTAACAAGACTAACAAACTAAGACTAATAAGACTAACAAGACTAAGACTAATAAGACTAATAAGACTAATAAGACTAATAAGACTAATAAGACTAATAAGACTAATAAGACTAATAAGACTAATAAGACTAATAAGACTAATAAGACTAATAAGACTAATAAGACTAATAAGACTAACAAGACTAACAAGACTAACAAGACTAATAAGACTAACAAGACTAATAAGACTAATAAGACTAATAAGACTAACAAGACTAATAAGACTAAATAAGACGGTTCGTTCATTTTTTAAATACCCTCACTTTCTTGTAATCACTACAGCGTATTAGCATCTTCGATATTGAATTACTTGTGTTTATGAATAGGCCTATGAGTATTTTTAATGGCTATAGTTATGTATATCTTTATATGTACATGTACGCATTGACAGAGTATTAGATTGTGCACTCGTATTGGATGGCTTTCCATATTCTTTCTAGACCTATGCTATTGAAAATTTGCGCAATATTATCAAAGTTAAGCGGAAAGAACAACATTTTCAAAACAAATTCGGCCAAATCAATAATACCTCATTAGATGAAATCAATCACCTAGTATTTTTAGCGTCACGGAATATAATTAGTTGTACTAACTGGCACCTAAATACTAAATTAGAGCAATGACGAAGTCATATTAAATTCTGCATGGCTATTATTATCTTGTGGCACGAAATAGTGGAATAAAAACTCATTTTAGACGTATATTGTATTAATTGTAGGCGTGATTATTTATAATAAATCCTCTACAAGAATGCACTTAATCCAATTATCATAAAACACGTAATGACGCGTAGCCTAAGGCGTAGCGAACCTATCTTGCAGTCAAGTGACTGTTAGTTCAATCCCCCGTACATCGCGCTCATTAACGGCTTCTGTCATCTACCTCAAGTTGTTATCTCCATAATTGGCTTCGACTAAAATCGAGAGAGTTTGGATGAGATAGTGAAGGTACTGTATGTAGCTAAGGTTAGCTAATACAGATAAGATCAGAGAAATTAATAATGGCTAACAGAATTCCACTAAACTTTAGCAACAAATATTGTTTAATAATTTTTATCTGTCTGTTATGAGGTAGTATTAGGGACGTCAGGGAAATATTAACTTACTTCATATTTCTTTCAATATATTTAATACTGAAGATAATCATGAGCAACAAAGTGCTGAAGATCATCATGAACAGCACGGCGCAGAAAATCAATTATTTTGAAAACTTTCACATACATGTACAATTGTACATGGAGACATATGCAAATAGTCTATTATCACATACACGATACATCATTTACATGTATAATAGTAACTAGTTACGATAAGTTACAGAATATTTACTGTATGCTGGATTGTTGGCCACAGCATAGTAGGCTATACTCTTTAATACTGTTAAATACTTGCACACAAGCATGGCTAATTTATATTAAATTATATTAAATGTTTAATTATTTAGATAATAGGAAATTCAGATTAAACTTTCTCTAGAATTCCCTAATATTATATGTTATCATCTAATCCAAGTAAAGTAATATTTAAGAATATGTGAAATGAATGAATCTAGTTCAGTTCCCACTTGATATGCATTTATTTCATATAATAAATTCATTTTCGTTCATTTTCAAACAACAGTAGCTGTGAGCAGAGGGAAGTAAAAATCAATGTTGTTAAAATTATTTGCGGCCGGAAGTCGGCTAAATTCAGTCGGTTTGAGTAAACAGATGAATAAAATGTTATCGTATTAAAATTAATTGCAATGAAATGTCACCCTGAGGCGTCACATGCTGATATGTTTCCCGAAATAGTCAAAAAACGATCGTTTTCGTCTTCAATAACTCTACAAGGACATTATCGCTTAAATGTGACTGAAAAGTATCGGCTAAAAAATGTAACCCCTAAACCTTATCATTAAGCTTCTGAGAGGTTTAGCTCTGGGCTCAAGATGATTTATTATATTTGATAAATATATATATATATATATATATATATATATATATATATATATATATATATATATATATAGGCCAACATATAACTGATGTATCTTGTTAGTCCTGTTGACTGATATGCGGTAAACCAGGTTGAGTTTTGATATACACGTATCTTCAGTGTAGGCTACTGCAACGTGGCAGGCTCAAGGTACATATTCATACTCAAAGTCTGCTGTCTCGCTCCATAAGAGCACTCCTTAGATCAACCAGTTAATCCCTTCACAAAGTCTATGCCTTATCCATACTTTATATATCCTATAGCTTGGAAAAAGTATGGCTTCTGAGGTGATTTCCCGTTGCTTTCCTCAGAATATATATATATATATATATATATATATATATATATATATATATATATATCTACCTAAGGTTCTATTTTCTATAGTCTAGTCCTCCATCCGCCAGACCCAAATAAGTGAAACATAGCAGCAGCACGTTGAAAGGAAGTTTAATAATGCTCCCATGCCAGTAAATAACAACAATTAGAGTTCTACAGTCATCAATGACAACATCGAGCAGTATTGAGACAAAATCAAGCCGGCGAGCAAAAGAAGAAGGTCCAAAAACGGTGCAAAGTCCAAAATCCAGAAATTCAGTCCAAAGTAAAGGGAGTTAAAGAAAAGGTTAAAAGTTCAAGCAATAAATCCAAGCAAAAAGTTTATATTTTTGTGTTTCAAGTAATGCGGGACATGTGAATAGGTCGAATAGTCTTCAGTAAATCTTACACTACTCCTATTAACCGCTTCTGCTACCAAACATTCTTAAGTCTGAACTTCCAAGAACGGTGGCATTGTTTAGGCACAGACATCCTCACAGCTCAGACATTTCTTACCCAATTAACGCCTTTTTATTTTAAACTAAAATATAATACTACGTCAGTCCATCGTGGGAGTAGTACTTGGTTTTAATTTTTCCTGATAACATGAGTTGACTTCTTAATATTATTTTTGCTATACTACTAATAACATGAGTTGACTTCTTAATATTATTTTTGCTATACTAATAATAACATGAGTTTACTTCTTAAAATTCTTTTTGCTACATGTTATAACGCTTTATGACTTTCAGGCCTAGTTAAACTGAGAAAAATTAAATTAGAAGAACATAGAAGAATTCTAGTTTTCTGTTGTGTTTTACAAATGATAGCATTTTGTAATTCACAGTAAAATTTGTAAAAATTGAAACTAAATAGAGTGAAATAGGCTCATAGATTTCCATTAGTTTTGGTGAAGTGTTTCTTATTGAATAGACTTGTAGTTACAGAAGTTCAGCTACTCATATAAAAACAGTCTCAGAATACAGTGTACAAGGAGATAGGCACAATCTTTCAGTAATGGAAATCAGTAAATTAATAAGTTCTTCATGAATCTGTGAGGAACTAAGTTAGAAAAGCGGATCTTCTGTAATACAGAATGATTCTCTTTTTTTGTACATTCTTCATGTGTTAAAAACTCCGCAATTTTTTGCTGATACTACTATAATATTTACCTTTTGCTAACGTATGTAGTAGAAGGAAGTATGCAAGGGAAAAGAGTTAGAGGAAGATAGAGACATGGGATGTTGGATGATCTGATAACAAATTTATATAGAGAGATGAAAAGAAATGCTGTGGATAGAATTGGTTGAAAGAATTATATACCATGGACCTGCCGTTAGGCAGTGCTTTAGAATAAGACTATCAAATAGACCAGAGAGAGAGAGAGAGAGAGAGAGAGAGAGCAAGAGCGAGAGAGAGAGAGATAGAGAGATGGAGAGATAGAGAGAGATAGTTAGACTCCACAACAAGTAATGAGAAAATACAAGAAGCTGCGAAAGACATTTTATTGAAGCTCTACCAGCTGTTATGATATAAATTTGCTGGTTTTTGGAGTGTCTTTTAGTAAAGTCAAAATCTGCGGATAAGAATATACGTCTGGGACCTGGCATTTCGTTATCCATTGGAGATGTGAATTGTTTAGGTATGTTGCATGGACATGACTTCAGTTATATGTCAACGTTCACACACAGATTGGAAATAATTTACACACTCAAAAACAAAAACATCACTCCATAAGCGAATAGCTGCTTATTGTCTTGTTTATGTATAGGAACTAACAAAATCCATTCGTCTGTGATGTTTCGCTGTAAATTATTTTTAGATTCGAAATTTGCCCTAATTTGTATGTATATCCACAACTCACGCCAGCGATAGTTGCGTGCTAGTGGATTAACGCAAACACGCGGATTGATGTTTTTTGTTGCCGAATTTTTTCGCTCTCGAATAGCCTTAATTAGACGCTCTCTGTTTGACGTCATAGACTGCTTGTTCACATGAAGCAGATTGATATGACCTAGAGTAAAGGGTGATCTATTGAACGGCTGACCAATGTTGTGGCTGACTAAGCCGGCTGGAGCCAGTGTCGAAGTCGGTAAGATACTCGACCGCGGATCAGTAGGTGCGGGGTTCAAATCCTGGGCTCGCCCGTCACTGACATCGCTTTTGAGTGATGAAACTTACGTTAACCAGCTTTTACTGTGATCGCTATTTGAGTCAAGCTTAACAGAATAACTCAATTTTCTTCCAATGATGCATTTATAGATACTAACTAATAGGTACATAACTGATATCGACGGTTATACAGAAATTGAGAAGTAGGTAAAATAGTGACCTTATGGATTCTTATAAATTTGTCATAGCACAGGATCGAATGCTATGCTAAAATGATTAGAATATCGTTCGTTGAAAGCATTGTTCACTGTCTTGTTAAGGAGAATAACCCGCTTTTTAAACTATGTCGCCAATATTAAAGCTTTTTTTACTAATAGATGAATGGCAAATAACAATCTCAAGCACACCTGAACCAAGAAACTCAAAGGTGAAATTTAAAACTAAAATGAAAAATTATTCGGCCTACTGATCGGGAAATATCGCTTAGATAATGACAGTAGTATAATATAAGCAAAGTTCATCAAAGAGATGAATATCTACAGTAATAATTAATTGGCATAAAGCTCTTTTTTGCTTGAACCTTTCACTCACACTCTACTACAAACATGGCGTACCAAGATGACTCCAGGAATTTAATAACTGGAGTTAATTGGAAGAGCGGAAGGGAGCGCACTTGACTGAATCTACTCAGGCTCATTTCCATCATGTACCTCTCATACGATTACCCTCTCGTCCATGATGACATTAAGTGCAACGGATGTTTCAGTTCCTTCCAGAAAGCTATCCAAAATGCGAATGGAGTGCTCTGGTTCTCGATGTCAGCAAGTGCTGTGGCAGTCTCTGAAATAGGATAGGTAGTATGGATATCTGCTTGACGATGAGCAAACAATGGAACATCATAAAACAAGAGCTTCAAGTGAAGCAAGACTATAAACTAAGAGATTTAACTGTTCTAGGAAAAAGATGCTATCTCTGGCAGGTGTAGGTTACACTGAGTATACATCGCAATCGCTCTGAAGTAAAACCTTTTTAGAAATATTAGCATTAACAAGAATTTAGAATTATTTTCCAACTGGTATTAACATTTCTAACATTTAATTTGAATTGAAAGGGCGATTAAATAACTTTTAAATCCTTTTGATATACGCCCATCGTCATGCTATAAAGTTGCCGAGTTGAAAACTTTTCAAAAGGCACTGCTGAGGACAATCATTTTATAGATTTTTATTTTTATTGTTTTCATTGCAGTAATCATTTATCCTCTCTCTATCTCTTCAGTGCTCTGCCAAGTGGCAGGTTAAAGGTACATATTCATACTCAAAGTCTGCTTTCTCGCTCCATAAGAGCACTCCTTAGATCAACAAGTTAAACCTTTCGCAAAGTCTACGCCTTATCCATACCGTATTTAGTCTATAGCTTGGGAAAGGGCTTCTGAGGTGGTTTCCCATTGCCTTCCTCAGTTATCCTAAAGTATACTAATTTAAAGTAACAGTCACCCACTCAAGTATAACTAGCGACATCTCTCAACTCAAAACATGTCTCTAATCCTAAACGCCTACTATTTATTCTCTGTCCAAAAGCATTGCCTATACAATGCCACAAGGCTGCTTTACAGCGGCTTCGATGTTTTTTAATATTCACAGCGCTCTGAAACTCTCTTCCATCAACTTCCGTTCATGGATAAATCATTTTTATTGCTGCGATTAGAAAACTCCTGGAATAGATCCTAACTGGATTCGCTGTATCAGGTCCACTTCAAACAACCATCCAGTGGCCTCCTAGTTAGGCCTTCTCTCTTGCAAACTATCTATCCACATGTGAAACCGAACAGTTTACTCAATGCGTAGATTTTGATTTAGTTGACTAAATTTTAGATTTTGTACCCGGGCTCTCAAAGCCAAACAAATCATTTGCAAATAGAGTGCTTATGTAAATTGATACATTAATTTATCGCTAAAATAAAAATAAATATTTCGATGATGTCAAGAGTATTAATAACCAATTAAATATCGCTTTATAATGGTTATTATCTTGTTACCATCCAACTTTTTACTTGTAAGATGCTGCACCTGTCTACTCCCAATTAAAGCTATATGTATATAGCTTATAGCTCATACATGTGCATACATGTATATGCATATTGCACTGGCAGTTATTACTGTGCAATCCAAATTTGCATGATTGTGCGATTGACTGGACGCTTTGTTACTAAAATTATCCACTCCTGCTTTAATAAATTGCATATATTGCATATATTCACTACTGCATTTAATAAATTGCATATTTTATAATTGCATATATAAAATATACAATTTTAATTGTCGTTGTTCAGTTAGGAGTAAGCTGCAGATTAGGTTTATAAAATATCATTCTGATACCTGAAAAGCATGATAGGATCTCGTGGGATCTTTAAATCTAAAATGTCAACCATAACAATATGATATTATTATCGGCATATTTAAACGTTTGTCTGACAAAATACGATGGGCCTGCAATCTTCTGCTTGAATATTAGTTATTTATAGTTGAATATTGATTTATCCCATTGCGAATTTTATTTTCACCAATTCTTTCAATTAATTCAGCTGACATTACGGACAACAGTTCAATTTGAATGTCATAAGTTGGAACATTTTACAAGACACAAAAATTTATTAAAACTACCCAGTGTGCAAGCGTTCCAATTAATGGATAGCATTTGTTGTCGATTTAATTAGATTTATTCCAGCAAAATCCAAATACTCCGCATTAGTTTGCTGCTATTTACTTTAATTTCTTAGAGAGGAATATTTCTTTGAATGCGAAAAAAGCTGCAGAGACGTAATTCGAAGTGAAATGAGCTTTTCTTAGCAAGTTCATCGGAGCAAAAATTGCTATTCATTTTGATACATTTTAAATCACCTTGGAAATTTGCTCATTACTGCTAGTTAACGTCAAGCAGCCTGTTGATAAATAGAGCTTAACCCGAAATACTTCCGACAATTGTTCAGCAAAATAAATTATCCCTGCCCTTATTTCAGACACTGGACTTGTGTGACATTTAAACATTTCTAATATAATTATGGCAAGTAGTCGAAGCATGTAAAGTTTAAAATATACGTAGAAAATAAGTCTTATATACGAGTGGATCCAGTGTTGTCATGTATGTATAGGATACAGGTGTATAACTAATTAATGAACATTGAAATTATCTTGTATTATATGAATTATTCAGTATTTTGCTCAATCATATTTTGACCCTCACGAATCTGAGAAGTGTAAGAAAACTCAACCAAAACCGTTACGCGTTTGACATCAGCAGATTGAGACAAATGCGCTGATAAGCATTGTTAAACAAGCTTTGAAATAATTTTATTTTTAAATAAGGCTTTATATAAACAATTATTTTATTTCTATTACCAAAATTTAAAGACATATATTATTAAATTAAAGTTGAACATTTAGACCCCGTCTTGTAGCACGGATATATGCTAATACTGTTGAAAGTGGATGTTTTTCATTTAGTTAAGGCGCCATTAAATTAATTTTAGCAGCATAAAATGTTGCTAATCTCTTTCTTATTCTATCTCCCTCTCGCTCTCTTCGCCTCTCTCACCTGTCTATATATCTTCTCTTGTAGTTCTTCTCTCTCGCTCTCTTAATTAATTTATTGGACGAAGAAAACGCTTTGTCTCTTTTTCAAAAGCGTTAAATATTAAACTAATCATTCCCGAAAATGAAAATGTTAGAATTGATTCACCGAAGACTGAACTCTCATAAACCTCTACCAAGCACTGATTAAGGCAAATGCCAATCAGTTGATAATAAATGATTTTAATTAACTCTACCAACTGAACATATGTACTCAGGTGGTGGTAACGTCCCGATGATCCTCGTAGGAAACAAGAAGGACGCTGAACGCCAGGTCACTGCGGAAGAAGGAGCTTTGATGGCTCTGGAAAAGAAATGCTCCTTCATCGAGACGAGCGCTCTTCACGATCAGAACGTTAACGACCTCTTCCTACAGCTCCTATATCGCGGGTTCGAATTCGTCCAGCGATCAGCAGTTCCTGACACCTCCACCACTCCGGCCACTCGCCGTCGAACAGCCTCCGCGAGGAGCCGGCGTCGCCTGGGGCGCAGCAAGAGCGCAGGGGCCATGGTGGTGCCTGTGCCCAACGGTCTCCCGGTCAACGGAACGATACCACAACCGTGTGGTGAGAAGAAGAGCTCGCTACCACCCCGACAATCGGCTATCGATAGACGACCCGTGGCCAATGTAGAACTAGACGAGAATGGACAGCCTAAATGCATCATTCTATGAATGTTCTCTATAAAACTGTCTATTCCTATTTTTTAGATCTTGTTAATTTTTGATAATATTCGGACTAGGTGGGCGTGTTGGTAAAGTAAATATAATAATTTTTCTGATAGTTATTTAACAATTATGTTAGGTGAGCATTGTTGTATTAATTATTTAGCAAATAAATATTTTATAACGGCGAACTTTAGAGATTATTCGTTCTTGTATCTACATTCAAATGGACTGCGTCGTTTACTGAAAACTTTTATCTCGCAAATAATGTAGAGTGTGAAATGCTTTTAAGCAACTCTAACTACATATTCTACCTTAATGAGAAATGTACTTTTTATGTTAATTAATAGATTTATTGCTACTTCTCTTGACCTTTTAAAATAAAAATATTACTTACTAATCATTACTAGATAGATATTAGTCTAGTTTAAGTAACTCTTCCCGAAATCTTGCAAATTGTCAGTATTCCCTTTCGAATTTTGTTTGTTAATACAAAGTGTTTTTTTATTATATCGCTATATCTGTCGTTTGCCGCTCTGATCATTGCACGTAGAGTCAATGAGCTTGCTAAAGGCTGAATCTCGTCGGTGACATAAATAATTACTGAACATCTGCACTCTTCAATCTAAGAACTCTAAGCTAAGCCTCAGCTCTTCTCCTATATTAGGCCTAACTTTCAGGCCTAACTCCAGACCTAAATTCCAGACCTAAATTCCTGACCTAAATACCTTGCCTATCTTCTAGGCCTTTCTGCCAGGCCTACCTTTCAGGCCTATCTTCCAGGCCTAACCCCAGGGCTAACTTACGGCCTATCTTACGAGCCTATCTTCCTGGCCTAAATTCCCGGCTTAACTTTCAGGCCTATCTTCTATGCCTATCTTTGAGATTTGTATTCCTAACCTCTCTTCTAGGTCTATTTTCCAGGTTTATATTCAGGCCTATCATTCAGAGCTGGGTTATAAAGTGTTAAGATAGATATTGAGCAGTAATGAGTCCGTTAGACTTTCAACGAAATTTGAAACAATCTTTTAAACTCTAAATTAATTTTTAAAATCAAAATCAAAATCAATCAATCAATAAGAATTTAACGGCCGGTTCCTAGCCATAAGGCAATGTCAGAGACGTCTCTTGCAGACTCTATACAAACAAGCGCCAAAGCACTAAACAGTGATGACTGAGTACACAGAGACCACAAGAGAAATTATATTTTCAGTTCTGACTATGATGATAACCTGTAACAAGGTACCTGTATTATAAATGAGTAGGTAAAAGCAATAGCATACGTAGCAATCGCGATTGTTATATTTTTTGCGAATAATATTTATACATTTGAAGGAAGAAGATTTTAGGATTTGAAAGACAGCGCATAACTACATGTAATTATATAGAGAGTTGTCAGGCTATAACTCAAAGACAATATCACCAATTCTTTGAAACTCTCCGTTTCAACTACTCCTCCAAATAATAAATATAATAACAATAATAACTAAGGGGTTAACGTCCGTTTCTTCATCCAGGGATGACGCAATTGCAACAGGCAGTGGAATTGACAGCTAGGGAATTGGCAAAATTTTCGAGCCCCCTTGTAATGTATTTACAGGTTTCCTAGAATCTAATATAGGCCCTTAGTAGGGGAACGCACCCAAAAACAAATGAGAGCCAGGTGAGAGCCATGAGAACGCAGTTCTACTTACTGCGTTCTCCACTTTAACTACAGATAACAGAGCTCTACAGACTCTCAAATTGTACTTGTAATTGTATATGTACATATACATAAATATACATGTAGTGTAATAAATATTTAAGATATGAATAGTAAAAAATTGTAAAATAGCGAAATCAAGAATTAATTTAAAACCGATAGGATTATTACAGGTCGCGTGGTTTATACGGGAACACGGTTAACTGACAAGAAAAAGTGCATCGGCTCTAATCTCAGTCGGACAGTTACTCCCAAGATCATTTGTCGTAAACGAAATCGACGTTAATATATATTTCAACATTTTATAAAGTTTGGAGAAAGGAGAAGTGCGGAAGACAGAGAAGAGTGGAGGCGCTATATACCATGGACCTGCCAGTAGGTAGTGCACTAAGAGAGAGAGAGAGAGAGAGATAAACTTTGGAAAAACTATACTGTCCAAGCCACTGCGTTGTTAAACATGTCGACCAATACGTTCAGTTAGTTGCTGACCTTGATGCAGACGTAAGGAAGCCTCTGACGACGTCAAGTATTATCACACGTATCTGCCATTACTGCTCCAGTCAGCTCGTTATTTTCTGAAGTTGCTGCTATATTTAGATTTGAGAAGACTCAAATTCAATGAGTCCAGGTCCAGGCTATAAGAGCCTGAGCTGAATCCTGCATATAAACTTGGTTACAGAGAGTGCTTGGGATAATTTTAGTAAAGGTCATTTGAGATTTAAATCAAGGTTAGCAGAGGATATAACTTAAAACAAATAGCCAGTACGTTACCTGGTTCCGACACTTCAGTGTTCACCGTGATTTCTCGACAGTAGGCTATTCGTAGTTACGTATTCACCGTTGCAGAGAAGTCAACATAATGATAATCATCTTGTTAAATGCGACAGACGAATTATATTCTGAATGCTTATTATTACAGAGTGACCGTTGAAGTAAGTTTAGGCCTAAATGAATTCTAAATTACATCTAATAGAAAATATTTCGGGCATTGAACTTTGACTAATATCGGCTGGATACTGAAGGTCTTCAATCAGCCATCAAAGTGTATTGGATGATTTTGATAAGTAATTCGTAGGGTCATTCGCGAGATTATAATTACTTATACTCATACGAGACTTTAAATGCTAAAACACACACACACACTATACTGTATATACATGTATATATATATATATATACATATATATATAATGCTATATTTATATAATAAATACATTAGATATACGCTATATATAATGATTTATATATATATATGTATATATATCTAATGATATATTATGTAATAAATGCATTAGATATACGCTATATATGATGCTTTAAATATATGATGCTTTATGTATATATATTTATATATATACATATACATATATATATATATATATATATATATATATATATATGTATATGCTTTTCATAAAACTATAATCATACAGGCGTATCATAATGTTTAGGCCTACCAACAGCTCGCTATTTCTTTAATTTAAATAACAAATATGACTTCAAACGTAAGTCATGTATATAACTTTAAAGCTATATCAAGCGGGTTTTACCAATCATATCAGATCTTTACTAGGCCTGACTTTGAAGTTATATTAGTCACTACTAGAAAGTAATATTAGTAATATTAGTAATATTATTAGTAATATTAGTCACTACTTTAAAGGCATACGGGGCAGTTGCAAGGGTAAGGATATAACCTTATGACCGTAGATCTTAAGAGAAGTAACGTAATCTATTGTAGGTCTTCCCGTGCCATTGTATGAGATGTTAGAGTCAGGAGAAGATGACTAATAATAGATCGACCGAGTCCAAGGCAGTTATTGTGCTGCTATTCTAAATGCTCTTATCATATGCCTCAAATGTAAGATATGTATAGGTAAATGATATGTAAATGCAATAGAATGTCTCAATAGCGTAGGAGTAACGTCATGAAGTTTTAAATGACAGATCCGGAGGTGAATTGAACTCTCATGGGTTCGAATCCCAGCCTCGCTGATCTGTGAGTAAAATCTCGGACATTCACTGGACTGGTTCACAGAAAATGGTTTAAATTGCATAGCTGTTTAAACATGTGGTTTAAAAAGTGATAGATATCAACGTAGTTGATCATTTCACTATAATGCGTGTTTACTTTTCTCAAGTTACTGCTCTTATCAGATGCCTCATGATACTACTCTTATCACATGTCTCATGATACTGCTCTTATCACATGCCTCATGATACTGCTCTTATCACATGTCTCAGGTTGCTGCTCTTATCACATGCCTCATGTTACTGCTCTTATCACATGCCTCATGTTGCTGCTCTTATCATATGCCTCAGGTTACTGCTCTCATGAAATCGTTCTAGAGCAGCATTTAACGTCTGTTTCGCTTCCCAATGGCTAATTTATCAACCAGCAATTCACTGGATTCGAACCCAGCTTGTGTGAAATTCTGAAGCGACATTGTAACAATGAACAATGGGTGAATCCAGTTGAAGTATCTAAGAATAACTCACTCAATAAATAGCAAGTGAATCAGTTAAAAAGGGCTAACTTATTCATATCTTATGTCGCCTATATAACATTATAAAAATTTATGGCATTTGAGGTGGTTTCCTGTTGTCTTCCGCAGACTCCGCAGTTTTACTTTGTCACCTCTTACGATTTGAAAAAAGTTAACTGTTGCACGTTAACGAAGTTAACGGTGGGTCTATTCTTCGGTGTTGTGGAAGCAACGCTGGGATGAAAATGAAAATTATCACATCATCACAATAGCATAATATAATATAATCAAAATTAGAATTACAAAAATTATCTGCATCTATTTGTATTTTTCACAGTGTTGCCAGCACATCGCAATATTCTGATATTTTCGCGGTCAAGTCGTAATTTAAAATGTCAGCCGCTGCCACTCATTCATTGTAAAGATAATTTGAATACATTGCCTATAGTCTTGAGACATTATTAGAGCATTCAATTGCTCACTGAGTAAAATTAGACATAAGGTTAAGAATCTTAAAGTATAGGAAATGAAACTTCACAGCAGATGCTGAGTTACTGAAGGATAATAACGTGGGAAGACATAAGACTGTAAGTCAAAACAGCTCGCAATGTCACTGTCTTAGCCATGGTTCTTATATTGACCGAATGAATCCGTCCCACGTCGTCCGCCATAGTCACAACACTATATATTTCTCTTTTGCCTGGAATTGAAACGCATGTTTTCAGTGACAGAGAATTCTGTAGCACTTTATTTAACTTAAATGTATATTTTTGTGATCTGAATCGGACTTGCACTTTACTCACAATTTTCTAGTAATTAATGTTTGTTATTTAGTTATATTTAATTGCAATATTTGGCTAATTACTTTCTTGCAGTTACGCAGCTTTGTAGACGTTTACTATTTCTCTAGCAACGCCATTAGAGTATAGCGCGCTGAAGAAGACTGAGTCCAATTTTTAGACTGAATCGCTTGTACAAGCTGTAAGTTTCCTCACTCGAAAACGGTGTCAGTGACGGGCGAGATACGATTCGAACACGCACATACTGATCAGTGGCCGAATATCTTTATCGCCACTGGATCCAGCCATTGGCTATGTCGCCATTGTTGTTGGACAATTGAAATAGTAAAATGTGATCAAATTGTGGATTCGATCACATTTTTCAAACACCATTTTAAATTTCGTAAGATGAATTTCATAAAGTTATTTACTTGTATAGCAAGTAATATGGTTAAACTCAAGTCATATACTCAAACTATTAATGCTTTCAAGATTTGTTTTCACTGATTTATAAACTCAGAAATAAAACAAATCCCACATCAATAGTCAAGCACCGTCCGTGCAGCTTTTATGTCCATGTATGCCCTGTGTTGCTTTTATCCATTATTAACATGTACATGTACAAGGTGAGTACATCTCAACTATTCAATCAGATTGCGTCCTTATCTCGAATATATTTACTGCATCGTATGCACCAGTTTGCTAAGGCAATGTATTATGTCAAGTTGGAGGTTAAACTGTTCAATGTATAAAGATATAATGTACAATTAACATGTTTACCTTTAACAAAAGGCAACGATCACTAATAACCAAGGACAGAAAGGAGGGAATAACAAAAAGCAATAACAAAAACACCAACCAACCAAGAAAGGAGACTTTGTAAACACGCGCGGTTGTCATGATTGTAACCATCGAACAAAAGTGTTTATATTTACTTAGTATATTTACTCATTGTCGTCTGAAGTGCTTTTCAATAAAAACGAACAGACTTCATATCAACAAAACGTGGAAACTACAGCAGAAAAATTAGGCCTTTGTCACTCTGAGCTTCCTTAGCTTGGAACAATATGGGGATCTGTGGTGGTTTCCCATTACAAGCGGCTGATCTATTCTTTTGCCACTCGAACATAACACGGATACACACAGGCATATACACAGGTACACACAGGTACAGACAGTTATGCACAGGTACATACAGGCACACACAGAGAAACACACAGGTACATACAGGCACACACACAGAAACACAAAGGTATACACAGGTACAGGCAGGTATGCATAGGTATACACTAGTACCCACATGTACACTCAGGTACACACATGGACACACACAGGTATACACAGACAGGTATACAAATGTACACAAAGGTATACACAGGCAAACACAGGTACACACAGGTATACACATGTATACACAGAGATACACACAGGTATACATAGGTACACAAATGTACAAAAATGTATTCACAGGTACACACTGGTATACACTGGTACACACAGGTACACAAATGTACTCACAGGTATGCACAGGTATACACAGGAATATACAGGTGCATACCATACAAGTACATACAGGTATACACAGGTATACACAGATACACAAAGGTATACCCAAAGTACACACTGATACACACAGGTACACACGGATACACACAGGTATATACATGTACAGACACGGACACGCAAAGGTATTGACACGGATACACAGAGATGCACATGCATACACACAGGTATAATATATGTATACCGGATATACGATAATTGAGGCAGGCAGTTTTCTCGAGTTGGTCGACCTAGGCTAATAATGCACTGGATATGCTCCGAAATATCGATGTTGCTTGATTTGGGTCACGTGATCATAACACTTTTGAGTCCTGGCGCTCAAAACATTTATAAAACACAGACTATTTCTCCGCCTATCTTCAATAACATACAATTCAGTAACATAAACAATAACATTAATAATAACATACCGCAATAACAAACAATGGCAATAACATACAAAAATAACATAACAATAACATTAACATGCAACAATGGCATACCATGATAACATTAACAATAACGAACAACAATAACATATAACAGCAATAACATACAGCAATAAAATGCAATAATAACATATAACGATAACATACAACAGCAATAACATACAACACCAAGAACATTTCCAGAAGAGAATTTGAACCTTGACCAGCAAGGGAGGAAATTCTTTTCCATCATGACCCGAATACATGTACATATGAATGCTGCTGTAATAGTATGCATACAGAAACAACTCTTTCAGTGGTATCAGTAATAGTTCATTCGCCAGATGGAGCCTGCTTCCGGAAAATATCCATTAACACTAAGAACAATGAGGAACTGATTCCAGTGATATTGGCTTCTTCCAACTGCAAACAAAACTCAACCTGGTAAGCCTATAACCTTGACCTAGTAAGCCTTTAACCTTGACCTGGTAAGTCTTTTACCTTGACCTGGCAAGCCTTTAACCTTGACCTGGCAAGCCTTTAACAATGACCTAGCATGCCTTTAACCTTAACCTGGCAAATCCTTAAAGTAACTTCTACATGCATATCAGCACCAAAAAAAAGATTACATATGCAGTCTTAAGGAATTTATATCATGTCATCAGTTAATAATAACAACAACTAGAGTGCTACAGTCATCAATGACAACATCGAGCACTATTGAGACAAAATCAAGCCTAAGAGCAAAACGAAGGTCCAAAAACGGTGCAAATTCCAAAATCCAGATAATCAGTCCAAAGTAAAGGGAATTAAAGAAAAGGAGGTTTAGGCGCAGGTCTCTACTCATGGACACTGGATTGAAAAGAGAGATGGAAAAGATAGGTCTTCAACTACCTACTACTAGTACAGTTAAACTGTACTAGTGCCTATATGCATGTGGAAATGGAATTGCCTTCTTAGAACTTTAAGATATAATTTTGTCAAACGTATATATAATATGTAAAAATACAGTAGATTCAATGCACACATTTCTAAAATAAACATATCTACAAAACAAGACATATAAATAAATCCTATATAGGCCTTAAATATATATGCATATATATATATATATATATATATATATATATATATATATATATATATATATATTCTATATATGCCGTTCATATATACATATGTATATATATAATATTATATATATATATATGTATATACAGTATATATATATACATGTATATATATATATATATATATATATATATATATATATATATATATATATATATATAATATATATATATGAACGGCATACATAGAATATATATATATACATACAGTGGCGGATCCAGGGGGGCCCAGGGGGCCCGGGCCCCCCCTCCCTTGGGCCCCACAAAAAAAATTTTAAACTATATTTTCATTGTTCCTAAGGCAATTTGCAGGTGTAAATATGTTTTAAGGGTGTTAGGGGGGTTTGGAGGGGGGGCGGGTACGAGCGGGAACTCCAACAATTCGACTACCTGGAATTTTTTTATATATGGGCCCCACTAGGGGCCCATATTATGGAAGGGTGCCCGAAAAATGTTGACCGTTTCACTAGCTCTCGATTTTCACTTTAACCACTGTTTAAGAGAAGATAGGGTGTAAGTAAAAATTGGGAACTCTGTCCCGGAGCAGTTGTGCAAACAGCCTTGGTTGGGATCTTGGGACTTAAGCCCACTACCTTCCGCCAAAATTAGGTCACTTTTGCAATTGATCCAGATCCGCTGAGTTTCTTCTGAGGTGAAAAATTAACCTACTTTTTTCCCAAACAAATGTAGGATTTTAGGCATTTTAGGTTTTCCCCTCAATTTAGCCAAACTCATCAAATTCATCAAAACCTAAGCCTCCAAGTAGCTGGATTACAGGAGCACGCCACAACTCCCAGTACGAGTATGAGTGGAGGGGGTTGATGAGATACGGGGATACACTCACTCTAGGAGCCGAGCGCAGTATGTTGAAAAATTTTGAGCTCCCCCCACACAGCATTTTGTCTGGTTGCGTCAAATTTTCCGAAGAAGGCGGGGGGCGTAAGCAAAAAATGTGCACACTCTCCAAAAAAAAATTTGGGCCCCCCTTAAAAAATTCCTGGATCCGCCCCTGTATACATATATATATATATATATATATATAGCCTAAGTTTTTTTATATATAATATATATATATATATATATATATCTATATATATATATATATATCTATATATATTATATATATATATATATATATAGATATATATATCTATATATATATATATATATATATATATATATATATATATATATATCTTCTTCTTCATTGCACTGCCAAGTGGCAGGTTCAAGGTACATATTCATACTCAAAGTCTGTTTTCTCGCTCAATATGAGGACTCCTTAGATCAACAAGAGTTAATCAATTCACAAAGTCTAAGCCTTATCCATAGCTTATGTAACCTATAGCTTGGGAAAAAAATGGCTTCTGAGGTGGTTTCCCATTGCCTTCCTCAGTTAGGTGGATTAATTATCGTTTGATTCTGGTGGAAAATATTTTATGGTGAAGTAGGTCCCCTCTTACCATCCTCAGTTCCTGCCTTTAGTCGCCTCTTACGTACACACGGCAGACTGTTTGCGGTTGCCCAATTCTACAGTGGTCCAACCACACCCGAGCACAACACGGGGAACAATATATATATATATATATATATATATATATATATATATATATATATTGTTTTGTAAAGTTGGTGGTTGGTCCAAGATACCTATCTTTTCTCCCATTCTGGTTTCGCGCTCCATAACGAGCACTTTTTGATTAACGAGTTAGTCCTTGCACTGTTGCATAACAGTTAATGCTGCCCCTATACCTGAATGTGGCCTATAATAGCTTGAGAATAGTATGGCTTTTTGATGTGGTTTCCTGGTTTTTTGTCAAAGTTCTTGCTCATTCGAATCGTACGACATATGCAGTTTACGGTTGATCTTCTCTTAAGTGGCCTGGACACAACATGGATAATATATATATATATATATATACTGTATATATATATATATATATACTGTATATATATATATATATATACATGTATATATATAATATATATATATATATATATATATATATATATATATATATATATATGTATATATATAATATTTATACAGCGAGGAGTGCATATCTTGGATATCTCTCTCTCTCTCTCTTTCTCTCTCTCTTTCTTAGTTTCTGCCTACTGGCAGATCCATAGTATATAACGCGTCCACTCTCCTCTGTCTTCCGCCTTCCTCTTCATGTTCACATATGAGTGGGTCTTTAAATCATCTCACATATCTAAATGACAGGGGAAGGCAGAGAAGGGTGAAGGCTTTATACAGGCCTACCATAGACCAGCCAGTAGGTAGTGCACTAAGAGAGAGATGACGAAATCATAATACTTATTGTTATGTTATTACTTTTATTCTACTAATTTAGCGTACTATCTTGCCTACTATTTTGACATACTTTTTGTTGAACTCCATTTAGCCGTAGTATTTTGGTCCTACTATTTTGCCGTATAGCCTATGTTAATTACTCAGTTATATTCATTGTCGGGAGGATGGTGAGTTGTATAGATCACTTGCCCTGCAAGCAAGAGTTTAGGAGCTCTAATTACAGACAGACCGTTACTAATTAGAACGGAAATAACACTATATTAAATAGCAATTACAGTGCTGCTGTTGTCATTGACAATATCGAACACTATTAAGTTGACGAACAAATCGAAGTGGACGAAGAAACAACAAAAGTTTCCAAACTAGATGTGAAATCCAAATTCTCTAAAACCAATCAAAAGTTTATTCTTGCTTTCATAACTTCTTATATAACTAGCCTAACTGATCATTTATATTATTACATAAATACCCATGGATAGGCCTTTGCTTCAATGAGCTCTGAATTTACACGTTCAATAACTTATTTCTCTTAGATGATACCAAAAATTAACTTAAAAACCCGTAGATATGCTTCAATGAGTTATATACCATGGACCTGCCCGTAGGCAATGCACTAAGACATAGAGAGAAAGAGAGCGAGAGAGAGAGTGAGATATGCTTCAATGAGCTCTGGATTTACACATTCAGTAGTTTATTTCTCTGAGATGATACTAAACATCCTCCTCGGCTATCCGTTACTACGCTAAACAAGTATGAAGCTACTTGTAAATATTATTGTGTTAATCTTGCACAATTGATCAGTCAGTCAAATCTTCCAGCACATTGTTTAAAATCCCAATCCTATTTCTTGTTTTCGGACGTTGCAGATGCAGACTAGCTCCACCCACCTCCGATAGGCTCAGCCAATCATATCGCTCCATTTCATTTCAATCTAAACTCGTCTGCAGTTGCAGCAGCGCGTTGAGGCTGGAAAACGAAAACCTCTTCCAAGGTTTCAGCAGCTAAACGCGAATGATAAATGTTTAGACAGTTGCGGCGGAAACAAAGCGAGGAGCCGAGTATCTGGTATTATACACCCTAGGCCTCGTATCATAAGTGCGGAGTTATCTGTATATATTCATTGAAGCTTGTATTACAGCAAGCTTCTGCACTCATCTGCCCGGCTGCATGTATTCGAGTAGCGAGGCATGCCATGAAAATAGTATACCGATTATTAGTTGTAGGAAAATGGTAGAGCATTAATTATACGATTTTCATCATTGTAAAAAGCTAAAGCTAAAGTTTGCGTCAGTTTCCTTACTCGAAAGCGATGTCAGTGACGGGTGAGCCCAGAATATGAACCCCGCACATACTTATCCGCGGTTGAGTATCTTACGAATTCGCCAGTGGCTTCAGCTAGTGGCAAAGTGCTATAATAGAGTTAAGTTATAGTGAAATTATAGGGTTAAGTTCTATTTCATTACTATTAAGCTAGCATTTTTTAAGTCTTAAGAGTCAACTAAATTAAGCTCTAGATTTATTAGTTTAAGTCTAAATTCACACTCTGCGCGTTTCATTAGCTGCTCAGGAGATAAAAAGTTACTTGTAAATCTGGTTGACCATAGTTCCTTAGTTGTCATTTTAAGTGATGAAAAAAAGCTTTCATTTTGTAAAGTGAGATATTTATAAAAAAGTCAAGGCTGAAGATTGAGACTGTAGTAATTTAATAATATTATAGTTTACTTCAAATAATAATAATAATAATAATAATAATGATAATAATAATAATAAATGCTTAACGTCCTTTTCCTCATTCAGGGATGATGTCAGGGACGTGCCTGTATACTACACTCAAAATGCCAAAAGTAATTAACTTCTGCGACTTTGTTATTTAGCAGAATAAATCTGCCAAAGAAACCTATTGAGTTTTTTCATAATAATCATATTTACTTCTTTCTTTAGATTAAATTCACAAATTCTCAATTACTTTAATTAAATATTCTCAATTACTGTAATTAAATGTTTTATCAATATAAACATATTGTACTCGGCTAGATATTACCGACATAAACCGATATTAAGTATCAATATTAATAAATACAAAAATCATTCTATCAAAAGAAAGAGCATAGTCGCTGCATGCACAGTCGCTCAAGATCTTAAAGTTTAAAATAACCGTGAAAACACACGACATTAGCATTTTTTATTAATTTCTCGCTTATATAACTACAGTGTATTTAATCCTACAAGTCGACGAGAGGCAGCTATACATGTACGTATACACATGCATGCACGTGTATAAATATGTAGTCATTAGCTAAATATCTTACTATTTATTAAGCGAAATGGGCCCACATATTGTATTTGTGCAAGTTACCGCTGAGGTCAGCTTTATATCAAATTATTAATCAATTATAAGCTATACATTCAAATATTAAATATGCCTTATATGTTTGGTAGTAAGTAATTATTACTAAATGACTTTCAGCAGAAGTTTATTTTAGAACTTTATTTAAATCGTCTACATTATGAAATTGCATCTTGAAATATTTCACTAAAAAGTTCATATTATACGCAATCAAGTAAAGCTGGTCGGATAAATAAATAAATAAATAGATTAAATCTGGTATATTACACTAACTTATTCCTTTGGATAATGCATTTAATTCAACGATTTCTTTCTCGTTGAAAATAGATCGAGAAATTAAACGTTCAGTTCAAAGGGTCAACATTATCAAAAGCTTCAATGATCATCGAAATGAACTGCGAGATGGAAGAGAGATCAGGTTCGTCGCAAAAATTCTTTCACAATACTGAATTTGTCTTGTATAGTTTGGCTAGTGTTTGGAACTAATCATCATCATCTTCCTCCCTTCGAAACTAAAAGAGCAATAAATTGCCTAATGAGGGTCGAGCAGCGTTGTGTAATAAGTTATTGAGAGTAAAATCTCAGATATCCAATAGACTGGTTACTGAGAAAAGGGAATAAAATTTTCCTCACGGATTTAACATGTGTTGTTAAAAGTGATAGACCTAAAAGTATAATTGATTGTTTCACTATATTGTGTGTTATTATTATTATTAATTATTTTTCTATAAATGTAAGCCTATCTTATCAAGTTATATGATATGTTTATGTTTAATATTTACATGTGTGTGTGTATATATATATATATATATATATATATATATATATATATATATATATATATGTATATATATATATATAATCGTATAAATTGAGAGAGGAGAGGGGGAGAGAGAGAGAAGAGTGTAAAGAACGGGATATGATAAAGATGTATACAAGCAACAAAGCACATTTGCATGAATGTATAATGCATTTGTATTATTTTATTTATCAACCAGGAGATAACTTAGATCTACTGTGCGTTGGTTGCGGGGAACCCATCAAGGATCAGTATATACTCAGAGTTTCCCCAGATCTGGAATGGCATGCCTCTTGTCTTCGATGCAGCCGTTGTGGAGAACTTCTGGATGAACTATGCACTTGCTTCGTTAAGGATGGCAAACCCTACTGCAAGACAGACTATAATATGTAAGTGCAGTCTGCTTATAATATAGAAATATTGCAATAATAATAAAAGTTTAACCTCCGTTTCCTCATCCAGTGATAACGTCAGGAACGTCCCCACAGCACACATCACTACAGATCAATTCACCAAGATCAATCTGCAAAAGAAATGTGCTAAGGAGATGTAAGGTCCTAAACGAATGCCGGCCCGGTGATCTAAAATTGGCAGGGTAAATCGATTGGGTTTACAGTGGGAAAAGGTAAGTCTTAAGCTAAATACAGAAAGTAGAAAGATAAGAATAAGAGAGAAGAAGTAATACAACTAAAGATATAACGAAGAAGTGTATAAAATATATAAAAAGTAAAACGAAAAAATATATAAAACTAACTTGGTTCTATATATATACATGTATATATATATATATATATATATATATATATATATATATATATATATATATATATGACAAGGAATACTGTAGAGTGCGGTAGAAGTTAGCCTATTTATATGAAAAATTTGCTCATAAAACTTGCAATAACTTATAAACAAAGAACTACGATCCGCTGAATATGAGGCCGAAATTTTTACAAAACACCATTTTATTCAATAGAATAGTTTACTATAAAAGACAAAAATGCCGGTGTTTGTTAATCGACCGGCTTTGATCCATCATTCCCATTATTCTATTTCATAAGCAACATAATATATATGTATATAATACTGAACTGATAAAAGAAAAGGACTCTAAAAAGTCTTCAATGCCTTAGTTCTAATGCGACGATATAGAATTCATCTTTTTTAAAATTTAAAATCATCGTCAATAACAATAATAACAATAACAAGAATTAGATTGCTACAGTCAGCAATGACAACATCAAGTACTATTGAGACAAAATCAACCCGGCGAGAAAAAAGAAGGTCCAAGAACTGTGCAAATTCCAAAATCCAGAAATTCAGTCCAAAGTATATAAAAATATATTTTAAAAAATAAAACGAAGAAATATCTAAAATTAAATTTAACACTTGGTTCTACAGTATATACATATTAAAAGGGATACTGCTAGAGACGGTGAGGTAGACGTTAGCCCATTTATGTGAGAAATATGCTCATATTGCATGTAATAACTTATAAACAAAGAATTACGATCCACTGAACGTGAGGACGAAATTTTTATAAACACCATTTTATTCTATAGAATAGTTTTATATAACAGACAAAAATACCGGTGTTAGTTAATCTGGTCTATTAGAATCATCATTTTCATTATTCTAATTTGTATACAACATAATATATAAGTATATAATACCAAATATATAAAAGAAAATGACTCTAAAAAGTCTTCAATGCTTAAGTTCTAATGCGACGATATACTATTCACCGATTTACGCCCAGATTTAAAATCATCATCGTCATCATTTGTTGCAGACTATTCGGTGTGAAGTGTTCGGGATGCAGACAGACATTCTGTAAGAACGACCTCGTGATGAGGGCAAGGAATCAGCTCTACCACGTAGACTGCTTCACTTGCGCTATCTGTCAGCGGCGTCTCGTGTCAGGGGACGAGTTCGCCATCAGAGACGACCTCGTTCTTTGTCGCGCAGACTTCGACCTTGACATTCAAAGCTGCTTGGCGAGCTCGCAAGATCTGAGCGAAGATTTGGAAAAATCCCGGTCACAGGATGATTCAGTTGTGATCACCATGGATCATGAACAACAGCCAGAAGTGTCAGGTATAAGCCAAAGCTCTGGAAAGTACATATTATTCTTAGTGCACTGCCTACTGGCAGGTCCATGGTATATAACGCTTCCACTCTTCCCTCTCTTCCT
Organism: Enchytraeus crypticus; assembly: GCA_905160935.1. Lineage (NCBI taxonomy): Eukaryota > Metazoa > Annelida > Clitellata > Enchytraeida > Enchytraeidae > Enchytraeus > Enchytraeus crypticus. The sequence continues at coordinate 70,123 of CAJHZI010000219.1, read as the reverse complement.
TTTTGTCTTGCCTTTTTCAAAAGGCCGTTTTTGCTTGTGCAATCCTACTGCATATTTCAGTCTCACACTTCAGTCTAGTGTACATATATTAAGTACATATAGTATAAAGTACATATAATACTTAAAATAATGCTTTAATACTAAATAGTACTATTGAATTATACATGTAAAAATGCTTCTTGACTATTCACAGATAAATTTTATCTAAATTGGACAACTACACAATAAATTAAACTAAAGTTCGATATTTTATCTATCATTCTAACAGTTTGCCAGACATCATCATCACAGAACTCTTCCACTTCTAATCCACCCAGTGGTCTCTCTCAGAGGCGAGGCGAGACCCAGCGAGGCAAGTCTTCCTCATCTTCTTCCTCCAATTCCTCCAAGTCCAACAGCAAGGCTGACCACAAGACGACTCGGGTAAGGACAGTTCTGAACGAGAAACAGCTGCACACGCTGAGGACTTGCTATGGAGCGAACCCCCGCCCCGACGCCCTGATGAAGGATCAACTCGTCGAGATGACTGGGTTGAGTTCTCGGGTGATCAGAGTTTGGTTCCAGAATAAGAGATGCAAGGACAAGAAGAGGACGATTATGATCAAGCAGCTTCAGCAGCAGCATCAAGATAAGGTATATGTCCGTGTTTGTCTTCTTATTTTTATTTTCTTTCTTCTTTACATTGCAAATTTATTGTTATTGGTTGAGGTAATTGAGTAGCAATGAGAGTTTGATTATTAAGTACATTAATTACAGATTAACTTTCACTAGAATTGGATACTTCAAAAAGCATTAAGAATAATTCTTTAATTGAAGTCTTCATATGAATCAAAATTACCTGCATACAACAAAACTGTTTATTGTTTATTTTCTCACTCGAGAATGACAATAACATATCAGCCTTACTGTGGCATGTTGCATAAATGAGCGCTATTTTAATCTTCTTCTTATTCTTATTATTATTATTGAACTAGATAAACAAAATAAATTAGATCTCGTGCCTTTTTAAGACATAGTGCATGAAAACTAAAATATCTAAATAATATCTTTACCCGATAGAACATCACGTATTATAACCTGCGGCCGTTTGCATGAAAGTCAAGTCCGCTGCTCGCTGGGTTATCTGCACCTAACAAGGATGGCACTAAACCAACTTAGAGCCTCTTGAGATCAATTACAATAAGAACTGACAGAGAGCTGTCAGTATTCTCCGCAGCCTCGTGGGCAGAGTGGCTCTGAGGTCTGTCAGGGAGAAGAATGTGGAGCTTTGATTCAGCCAGAGCGTCTCATTGAAGAGGCGCCCGAAGCTGTTTTCATTATTAAGACGCTCGAGTACATTTGATATGATGATAGGACGTTGACTGGATCTGACAAACAGAACGCGACAAATTAAAAGCACATGTCCAAAACATGCGCCTGTACGACTAGCGTTCTTATTTTATGTCAGTTTACTAGACAATAAAAAAGTATTGTATTTAAGCGAGAAAGAGGGAGAGAACTGCGTTTATTCTCTCACAAAGTATTAAAAAATATATTAAATATATATTATATAAAAAGTATATTAAAATTATTGTAAAGTATATTGAAGTATTAAAGAATTAAAGTATTATTTTTTGTAAAATAAAAAAGCTTGTAGAATCCGTGTGATTCTTATTCGTTTTCTATCTATAATTTTAAAGTTAAGTTTTGCATGAAAATATAAATCCAAACGGTGATAATATGTTCTGATATGTTATATACTGGCTCCATGATGTAGATTAACACAAACTTTATTTATGTGACAAATCAAAAGTACTTAATGTTCACTCAAACGCATACAATTATTTTCATACTCGTAGGTCTAGTTAGTATATCGACAATAATATAATAACTCTTAATATAATAACTATAAACTAAGTTCAATGCCTGTTTCAATCTTTCCTAATTGGATGACTAGTCCATGAGATCAACCGCTTCATCAAGCAAAGTGTCCTAACAGACAAAAAACATTCCATTCACTCATATATAATGCATAGTTACAGTAATTTAAACCTCATTCAGTTAATTGAATTCATTGAATTCATTCATTAAGTTAAATATTTAATTACTTACTATAACTAAATGATTAATAAATAATAATAAATAGTAAAGGTTTAACTTCCGTTTCCATTTCCAAGGATGATATCAGGGACGTCATTTAACAATATTTATTGTAGTGTTGGCATGCTTAACTACAAAGGATAATCCTAATTTGCATGTAGTATGAACACAGTGAATCATGTAACAAAATGGAATGGCCTATATAACTCTACATGGGCTGTAAACAATGCACATCCACGTGTCAGACCTTTATGTCTATAGTCAGTAAAGTAGTCAGGACTTATAGTAAAGTAGTCAAGACTTATAGTAAAGTAGTCAAGACTTATAGTAAAGTAGTCAGGACTTATAGTAAAGTAGTCAGGACTTATAGTAAAGTAGTCAGGATTTGTAGTAAAGTAGTCAGGACTTATAGTAAAGTAGTCAGGACTTATAGTAAAGTAGTCAGGACTTGTAGTAAAGTAGTCAGGACTTATAGTAAAGTAGTCAGGACTTATAGTAAAGTAGTCAGGACTTGTAGTAAAGTAGTCAGGACTTGTAGTAAAGTAGTCAGGACTTATAGTAAAGTAGTCAGGACTTATAGTAAAGTAGTCAGGACTTATAGTAAAGTAGTCAGGACTTATAGTAAAGTAGTCAGGACTTATAGTAAAGTAGCCAGGACTTATAGTAAAGTAGTCAGGACTTACAGATGCTCTGATATGATTCCATCACATGCCTATGTCTTGCTATATCTCGTGTTGCACTTAAGTGTCTGCATGATATGTTAAGCATGGCCCATGCACTGAACACTTTTGCACCCAAAGCTTTAGAACATCCTAGTGCACATAAACAATACGTAGTATAATATTACAAAAATGAAAGAAGTTCAAACCTGATTTAGTATGAACACAGTGGATAATGTAATAATATGGATTGGCCTATATAACTCCACATGGGCTGATATGGTCAGTGCTTCTTGATTGTTTTCCTTGTTAGCGGCTTGTTTCCTGTATGTTATGCTGAAGTGCTTGACTTAATGTGGAGAGGAGAGTAAAGGAAAATATGCATATTTATATCTTAAGTTTTTGCTATCTTGAGTCTTTTTAAGGATAGTTTATTTTTGTAGTACGAATTGTATAGCAGCTATACGCATGTACATTGTACATTGTACATATAGAGTCGTATAGCAATTACATGTGTAATTAGGCATATAACGAAGCCGTACACTATTCAACGGTACCGGATGCTGTAATAGTATTGTATTCAAGCATCCGCTGTGGTCATCATTAACTTTTCGCTCATAATATGCATTGTATGCGCCAAATAAATCAATTGTCAATCAGTGAGTCATTTAGTCAGTCAATTAATCAATAAAAATCTAACAATCAATCGATCAGTTAGTCATTCAGTCAACCAAAAAAGATAATTTATTTAATGATAACTTACATGTATTTGTCCTCATATATAAGGTGTTCTAATTTTTGAAGTGCACCGCATTTAAAGATTTACTATTTGTTCTCAGATACCCGGTGTTCCAAATTTTTAAGTGCACTACATTTAAAGATAACTCTCTTTATTCTCAGATACACGGCATTCCAATGTGCCAAGTGTACCACATTTAAAGATAACTCTTTTATTCTCAGGTACACGGTGTTCCAATGATCGCTTCCAGTCCCGTGCAGCTGAACGACTCCTCGTCCATCAGCATCCAGTCAGTCCCATCAGAGGTCCACCACTACCTCCACCAGCACCAGCTCCAGATGCACTGGAGCAGCACCATGGACTACTCTCCCTACCACACCCCTCTCCCCTCTGACCCCCCTCCCTTTCAGCAGCTACTCAACTCATTCGGCCACAGCTCAGACTCTGATCTCAGTAAGAACGTCGACGACGATGGCGACGATACAGTCGTTAGTCTGGAAGAGGCTGCCAGCTATTCTCGAATCCATAGAACTGATGGTGGAAGACTTCTGAAGAATTCCACCTATTCGACAATCATCAACGGACCCAGCAAGATTAGTCTGGGCGAATCGGGCAGTAGTTTCATTTGCTGATGCCCTTGCTATTGTAGTAGTATTTATCGTATTATCAGGTATTTAACAGAAGTTAAATATTCTGCATGATAAGTGTTTTCTTCATTTTTTAAATTGATCTCTGCTCATAAACAATAATGCTCATAAAGACAATTTTTTTATAATGCAACCGTTCACTTTATGATGTAATTTTCTTAAATTATGGGTTTATTATTGTTATACATTTAGTTTAAACAAATCTTACAGGCATTTGTATTATTCTCACTGGTTTGCGCGAATAATTCATAAATACGAAATATTTCCAAAATATAAATTGTTAAGGATTTATAAACTAGACTGTTGGTCGAGTTTGAATTTAAGATTAAAAATATAATTATGGATTAACGTCTGTTTCTATTTCCAATAATGAAGTCATGCATAGCAACAATTATATAACAACAATTAGAGTGCTACTGTCGTCCTAGACAACATCGAGCACATTTGAGACAAATCCAAACCGGTGGGAAGAAGTAGGTCCAAAATGGTGCAATTCTTAAAATCCAGAAAACCAGTCCATTAGTACCCATCTGACTAACTCACCACGATTTTACACAACGTGTATTGTAGAGAAATGAAGCCCTAAGTAGTGCCGGTCCGGTGAATTCTGAACTCATCATGAAATGCAACGAGTGTAACGTTAACGTCAATTTCCTCACTCGCAAGCTATGTCAGTGAATATGCTTTGGTAGTTCAGATATATGGTACTAACAGTGAATATGACTATATATAGGTAGTCCGGGTAAAATGTACTAAGTGCTTCGGCGAAATTTGTCTCTGATTTACCTTTTAAGAGCTTGGATGTGAATGAAGTAAAATTTATAAACTGTTTGAATTAATGACATCATTGTTAAATTTTATTTCTTTTAAATTTCAGCAAGCTGTACAGCAATTATACATGTAGAGTAAATTATTTTTAATAATAGTTTATTTTAACACGACATAACTTATATCATAACTTATACCGTATCTTATACCACTCTCTTCATCTATACTAATGATACTAAATTGCCAGAAGCCGTCACAACTCTGGGCCCGTGATATATGAACGTCCCTGGGTGCGTTGCTGCCAATTTTGAGGACCACTGTATTAAAACATACGAGAGATGCCTTCATTAAAAAGCTAACCTACAAGCTAAGGTTAACGTATGTTTCCTCACTCGAAAGCGATGTCACTGACGGGAAAGCCCAGGATTTGAGCCCCGCACATACTGATACGCGGTCGAATATCTTACCGACGTCGCCACTGGCTCCAGCCACTGGCTTACAGTTATTGCTACTCAATAATTAATAATTGTAATTATGTGTAATGCAAGCTACAGTAACTTCACAATTTCAAATACAATCTGATTAGTTGATATTTAGTGGGATTTTATGAATTTTATATTGCAAGATATGTTCATGTTATTTTAATTTATTTTGTGATTGTAGTGTCAGTCATTCTGTAAAACCTGATGTTTGATCTAAAACTTTATTTACAAAAATAAAGCCTATTACTGTTCAGCTATCAAGCTCGTTGTCAATAATTAGACCTATTAAAATCCATAGAATCATAACTAGACCGAACATTCTCTACATTTTAATCACGTCATTTCATTTGACAGGTTTACGATAAGGACGAGGTTATGATCATGAAGCCTTTATTTCATCATTTCTTGACCAAAAAGGCGTTAACTTTGCCAAAACTGAATGAAGCCAATGGCTTTGTGAACGCATGACTTTCGGGGTGGTTCCAAATGCTTTTTAATTCTTTGATTGAGGAATCATAAATCACTAGCTCCTTAAGTTTAAATATGTGCCAACGTTGTATTTTTGTAACTTTCACAAGACTTAAAACCTCTGAAAAACTAAAATACTTTCTCTAAGCTATGGCAGGACATATGACCCTATCATGTTATGAGTGATGTCCGTTCTCTTTTATCCTAACCCAAACCTCTCAATTAAAGTCGTCCCAATGTGACCTTTGACCTTGTGGCCGCACAGCGCTATCTGGCGGAGCGGTAAATATCTCAACGATGCGCCGACAACTCGAGGCGCCGTTATCTCAACACTGGCCGATATTAATCACACTAATTTCTATATCTCTAATTTTCTATATTAGTTTCTTTTCTCTCGTCTTAAAACAAGTTTAAGAAATAGCCATATTTTGATACTTAACTGAGTAGAAAACTTTGCTAATTGAAACAAAGGAATTTTAAAATTAATGATTCGTTATTATTTCGCAATAATGTCTTAATCTTCGACGAATAAGGCACCCAATAAGCTCTGATATTCTCTCAGTCTCTCTTACTCGTCAAATTCTGTTATTAATCTAAAAAATCTATTTTCATTTTCTCTCTCTCTCTCTCTCTCTCTTTCTATCTCCTTCGCTCTCTCCCTCACTATTTTTCTTTCTCGATATATTGGCCTGCCAGTGACTTGTTGTTAAGTTGTTCAACTGCGGATCAGTAGGTGCATGGTACAAACTCAGTGCTCTCTCTCGCCTCTGGCATGCTATCGAGCAGGAAGCTGATTTTAATCTTGTCTTCAGCCTTTTTTATTACTTTCTCGCTAAGATCTACAAGATAGATATGTATGCGTGTTTACAAGCGGATGTTAACAAAACAACTCAGATGTACTGGCAGGTTAATTTTATTGGCACACTAAGTTTCGCAAAGATCGAAGTTAATTATTTACTTAAATCTTTGCCCACTTTCACCACTATGGCAACTTAGGCTGCATACAGTTATCATACTTCTAATAGTTTGACAATGGCTAAAATACACCAGGAAAATTAATCAGGACAACTTTGTCATCTTTTCTGAGTTAATTCCTATACTGAGTTCAGAATTTTTCTTTTCTGAAAGCAAATGTCATTCGGTATATTTGTGATGTGGTTAAACATGTGGACATATGGTTGAGATCAAGCAACAATGACAAGACCAACATATGACCTCTTCTTCCAATGACCCCATATAAAATGAACCATCCCGGACCACACTCATATTTTGTGACTCTAATGTGCACTTTAATATTTTCAACTATTAATTAATCAATGAATAAACCACTTCGTTTGTTAAAGCCAATGTTAACGTAAGTTTCATCTCTCGAAAGCGATATCAGTGACGGGAGAGCCCAGAATTTGAACCCACACATACTGATCCGTCGGATATCTTACCGACATGGCCACTGGTCCAGATTAAAAAACTAATCTTCCGAATATATCAGAAATATATTAGTAGAAAGAAAATTTTTCTCTTGACTAATCAAAACTTAAACCGTTTCAGTAACGTCTTGTATGTACGTACAAGTATATATGGTCCAGTGCCCCTATAGTGAAATGTCGAATGGATTATAACTTAATCAGTTAATTTGCAACAAGTTTGACAACTAATTAGTCAGCAGCTGCAGTCTGAAGGCTTGTTAATTAGCCGCCTTTATTAACTAAACTAACCGTTGATCGCTATTTTGAGAAATTTGTAGACTCTAGCGGTTTATAATTACTCTATTTATAACGTTATTTTATTACTAGAAATATATTGGATTATGTAGTTCACCAATTAGTAGAGACGAATACATAACCGGAATTTAGTATAATAGAGGATATGTGATATTTTGTAGACTCTCCCTTTCTCAAGTGTTTTGGCAAGTGACAGATCCAAGGTACACATTCATACTCAGTCTGCTTTCACGTTCTACATAGAGTACTGCAGGGAGCTACAAGATAATTCGGTTACAAAAGGCAATGAATTTTACATATATAATGTAGTCTAGAACGGTAGAACTTGTTAAAATAGCTTCTGAGATGGTTTCCCGTTGTTTTCTTCAGTTTTTCATTTGTCATCTCTTGCGATAGTTGCAGCTAACGATTGGTCCATTCTTCGGTGTCCCGGACACATTACGAGAGTTTCAAGTAATATATTTTGTTTCAACTTTAAATGTAGGCCTACATGGAAATGTAATACATTGTGAAATATCGAAGAGGAATAAGATTAATTAAGCTATTTAAAAACATTTTTGAAAATCAAATGAAATTATATTCATTGATGTCAAAACAAGGTAAATTGCAAGTGGCACTAATTATGATAGATTTTATTTATATTCTGTAATAGTGACGTTGTCGATGACTGGCCTTCGAGACTGCTTTACAGGTTCCTGTCAACTTTTTTAGTTTTTCACATGATAAAATTCTGTCTTTGCTTTTGAAAGCTCCAACTGGCAGCGAGCTCCGATCCATGATAAACCTTTCAGTGGTTCTACGGGGTCCCTATTTGTTGTAGACTGACCTGGATGGTTTTTAATTCAGGTCACTTGCTTCCTAGATGAACACTGTTACAGTTACGCCATGTTCCTAACAGTTAACATTCAAACATTAATCACAATCAAACTTTTCAAAACAAGTCATATTCAAACAAGTCATATTCATCATCATCATCATCATCTTCCCTTAAATCCAAGTTTAACCAGGGTCGGGATACGAATAGACTTTCTCCTGTCCTATTCAAAACAAAACAAAGCAAACTAAACTAGTCACATTCAAACAAGTCATATTCAAACAAGTCATATTCAAACAAGTCATATTCAAACAAGTCATATTCAAACAAGTCATATTCAAACAAGTCATATTCAAACAAGTCATATTCAAACAAGTCATATTCAAACTTTAAGAAATGTGTGTCTCAAAATAAGTAAACAAGGAGACACTAGGCCATCACTTGTTGATTGCAGGAACCCTGAAACAGAGTGGGTTCCTAACCTCTGTCCAATCGTCGTCCAGAAGTTTGCACGTTGTACTTGAGGCGACAATTTCACGCTTGTAATTCTCGCCTGGACCTCACATTAGATCCTCTCTGTCTCTGTAATTAGCTCGCAACCCTCCGGCAACCAAACTGCTCACAGCAATCGGTGGCAAATGGCACAGAAGTTGAGACCCTGGAATAAATCTGATTACGGTCTTCAGATTACAAGTTGATATTCGAGTAATCGAGGCAGAGTGAGGTGATGAGACTGTAAATATTGAATATTAATTTAAAGGGAATCACAATGTACTGCATCGTTCCGATGTAACTAAACTTAGTTTCAAGAAGAATTTATGTATTTTTTTTTTTTCATTTTAAAAGTTAAGTTAAATTATTGTCTAATTTTCTAAATTTTCCTGTAATTTTGAAACTAATAACATTAGAATTTCTGTTCATAATACAAAAATTCTAAAGTCTTGATACTATATAAGACAACTTCGAAATAAGAGTCTTGACAAGAAATGATTTACCTCTAAGCATGCAACTGCATTTTCCACTGTAAACCCATGCCGACATAAAACTGGACACAAAACAAGTAGACTAAACATTAGTTGCGGAAATCTTAATTACTGAATTCCTACCGTCTACGTTTGAAATTTAACAAAATACTGATACATTTTGTCACATTTCTTCTATCATTTATTGTGCATACCTGCCGCAACCTACTTGATATTTTTTGCATTGCAGTTTAATTACGGTTTCATTAAACTAATTTCATCAACTTCTCGTAGGCATATAAAACTAGATAGGCGTGTGAATGAACAGGCCCTCTCCACGGGAGCCTGTCTCTGCTAGTAGCTAATTATGTCCGGCTTTACGCCCACGGGTTACGAGTCGGGCGTTAAATTCTCGTCGTATTGTGTTGCTGGCTTCTTGACGACCCAATTCTCGCAATTACAGTCAACAAATAGACAGCTGTGGACGTTTGATGTTTTCTTGTAGCTCCGTTATATCACGCCTCTATCCTCCGTTGTCTATCACGCTGGCGTTGAGGTGGAAATCTCTGGAAATGGAAAATGCTTGTAGGGAAAAACAGCAGGAAACACATGAGGTCAAGTAAAAAGTGTTTGGATATATATATATTTTTTCTCTCTCTCCCTTACTGCACTGCCTACTGGCAGGTCCATAGTATATAGCGCCTCCTCGCTTCTCTGTCTTCCACTTTTACTTCGTAAACATAAATAAAAGCTCATGAATAATTATATAAACGAAGGATTCATGAGAATTAAGTTTAAAAAATTATAATTGTAACAATATTTTATTATAATTTCACCTTGTAACAAAGATGCTTTTATCATAAACATTATTACATATACATTTTTAGATTTATAAATTAGCCTATAACTTTGCCTATAAAGATTGGGGGCCTTTTCCAAACTGAATCAATTAAATTTCAGTGGATGACAACTTATTATTTCCCCACTCATTTGTATTGCATACATTATTTTCCTAATTGACAATAATTCTCAATTTGAAGAGGAGTGCAACCGTAGAAGCAACAATTTAAAGCAACAAACTAAGTAAAGAACGGAAACGATAACTAGTTATGGAGTTGTAATGAAATGATTTAATTAATCGTTGAAAATATAATGCGATCGTTGTTCTCTTAATAAAAAACATAATAGTAATAATAATAATAATAATAAATAATAATAATAATAGAGGAATTATTTTAATCGCTTCTTTTTAATAATAATAATAATAATAATAATAATATAGCAATAATAATAATAATAAGCTCCTCTTCCAAGGATGACGTCAGGAACCTCCCCAAAGCACGTATAACTACGTATCAATTTATCCAGACCAATCTGCATATAATAATAATAATAATAATAATAATAATAATAATAATAATAATAACAATAATAATAATAATGACTTTGCAAAGATTTAATGCAGTCTGCCTTAATAATTCTTTTAAGCCGATTGATGACCTCGAGTAGCCGGGCGGCGATTCAGCACGTATTGCTTGAATCGTTTTTATCAAATCCCGGGTTCTTTACACCGGGGTAAAATAATAATAATAATAATAATAATAGGCAGAAGAAGATGAAGAAGAAATTAGAATAAGAAAGAAACATGTTTGGCAGTTGCAATCAGTTTTATCAATGAAATAATTTTTTAGCCGTACAGTGTCAACGTTGAATCCATTCAAAATCTTCGTAATTTTTATGCAATCGCCATCTTGTACAATATGAGAATCAATTAGAGAAAAAGCCATATCGAGCAGTAAAAACTTTCCTTTTGTCGCACAGTTAAAGTGGTGCATTTCGCACTGATAAATAAAATATCTGAGTTGGTTTTGCAGTATATTCTTACGCTGTAGGCTTGTATGAAATATACTGTGCTTCTATGATACATGCAAAGCTATCGTTCAATGCCAATTAAATGAAAACCATTGACGATATTATATAATATACTTCGCGTGTTATTTGTTGATATAGTTTGTTTATATGTACATGTCAGCGGCATGTTTTCGAAATATGAAACTAACGTTAAACCATAATTTAGATTTAGCTCTGGTCATATATTAATGCTATTTCGTAACTCGATAATAACTTCTACAGCAGAGTTCACAGTTACGCAAGCCTGGAAGTCAATGACAGGGAGTCTAGAGTCTAGAGTCTAGAGTCTGCACAGATGGGTATATTGACCAACAGTGCTTCATGATTGCGCCCTAAAACAGCGGGGGGTAGAGAGAGGTGAAACAAGTGGATCTAGGGTCAGGGGAGGGATATTATTACACCCCCTCATCTCTCTCTCTCTTTCGTTATTTTACCCCTTCTCGGTCTGTCTGTCTGTCTGTCTGCCTGTCTGTCTGTCTGTCTGTTTGCTTGTCTGTCTATCTGTTTGTCTCACTGTCTGTCGGTCTCGTTCTCTATCTCTTTAATGAATCACTGTATCGGATAGAATCTCTAAACACAAAATTCATCACCCGAAGCTTTATGCTGATCAACAAGCAACACTTCTTCAGTCTTCTTCTACTATAGTGCACCTGTCAAGTGGCAGGTTCAAGGTACATATTCATCCTCAAAGTCTGTTTTCTCGCTCCATAAGAGCAATACTTAGATCAACAAGTTAATCCCTTCACAAAAGTCTATACCTTACCCATACTTTATGTAGCCTATAGCCTGGGAAAAATATGGCTTCCGAGGTGGTTTCCCGTTGCCTTCCTCAGTTAGGTGGATAAATTACCATTTAATCCTGGGGAAAATATTTCATGGTGAGGTGGGTCCCCTCTTGCCATCCTCAGCTCCTGCCTTTAGTCGCCTCTTACGTACACGCGGCAGATTGTTTATATTGCCCAATTCTGCAATGGTCCAACCACATCCGAGCACAACACGGGGAAACAAACTTTTTCTTCAGTCAGCAAAAGTAAAATTTATCGAAACTCACTTAACTCACACAAAATATATTTTCCCTTCAATTGAAAATTTGCATATGCTATTCTTACCATCTTATTTCCAAAATCTGCTCCTACAGGCTTCTCATAGCGGCTCAATAGCGTCAGATAACTTAGTGAAGTTTTAAATGACAGATCCTTAGGTCTGTCATGGGTTCGATTCCCAGCCGCGCTGAACTGAGAATAAAATCTCGGATATTTACTGAGCTGATCACACGGAAAATGGACTAAATTGCTTAACGGTTTAAATGTAGCCAATATTTCAATAGTTTCGAACCCATGAGCTCTATTTATCAGGTAAGAATCTTCAACCACCTACCAACAAAGCGGTCATTCAATAGGATTGACTGTAACAGGAGGGATGTGATAGTTGAGATGGAGAAGGAGGGTTAAGTGCGCCATCTCACGCGAGTTTTATTGGGCCTGGAGCTAAGCTCCCGTCCAGCTAATTAAGTTTTCCGGGGAGGACGATCGAGAGAATTGAAGGATTATTGCTCCAGCCGTCGATGGAATAAATGAACTGAGTTCCAGCAACAAACTTTATTAAATATTTAAGTCGTTCATCGGATAAGTGGAAATGGTGCGAACTTTGTTCCGTTGAGGATTTATTTGGCTCTTAGAAAGTTTTATTACTCATTAAATTTCCAAAACTACAACAGCGAATGACATATAACGCGTGCCAACGATTTGTAGTCGAGGCACAAATAACAAAATATTTTCTGTAGAGGTGCGAGTTTCTTTTGATGAACTATGTTCGACGCTTTTCTCATTCTATAAGGAGTAGAATTGATAATTTCTAAGGCAATTAAACTGCTGCTTGAATAAGTCTTGGTGATATGTAATGATTTCCCGTGTTTTGTCCGGGACACTGAAGAATAGAATAACCATTAACTGCACCTGTCGTAAGAGGCTACTGAACAATAACTTAGGAATTCAACGGAAGACAACCTTATAAGCCTAATTTTCCCAAGCTATGAGTCACATAAGATGCGGATAATGCATAACATTTGTGAAGGATTAATTTGTTGATCTATGGAGTGCTCTTTTATGGGGCGTGAAAGCAGACCGGCCATTTGGTGGAGCACTAGAGAGAGAAATGTAGGAAGTGGAATTGTCAATTATAAAGGCACACTAGCTGCTGCTTGAATAAGCCCACATGAAATGTATTGATAATGAATAATATTCAGAAAAGATCTCATTATGTATGGCTTGAGTTAAGATAGCTTTATTTAATATAATTATTTGCGATATTTCCGTAATTTTAGTCAAGTAATAATAACGTTTTAATACTAGCAATATGTCTCTCCCTCTCTTAGTGCACTGCCTACTGGCAGGTCCATGGTACATAACGCCTCCACTCTTCTCTGTCTTCCGCAATCAGAGACGAGGCATATCTTAATGTATTTATCTTGCATATAAAATTACAGTTAAAATTCTTTCATCAAGATTAAAGTGAGCAATGTATAAGTGAGAATAGTCATTGATTCCTATGATGATGAGTTTAGTTATTAACTTTTGATTCCATTTATTATTGTTTTAGAAATGAATTCATATAACTGTTACCATGTTATTAAGCCTGATATTTACTTTGATTTATAGCTTGCTCCGGTATTCAAGATATCAACAAATGGCAAGGTATTTGTTGATGATTAGGTTTGTTAGATGATTTAAAGACCCACTCATAGCAATATGTACGTTTCTAAATTTAATACTAATTGCAATAGCTTATTAATGAGTTCAGGCTAGAGTAGAATAGATCAAGAATGACTGAATACTAAAACAGACACTGACAAATAGTTCATGGAAACCTGAAAGTAACTCTCAGAGAAGCAATACTTATGCAATTCATGTGAGTTTTATGTTGGGGCTCATTAATTCATCATTTATTTTTGATAGAATTTTTTATTTAGTATAAACTTAAATAATATGTGTTATAGTTTATATAAAAAGTACTATTTGGCAGAACGTTAGATGATGAAAGATTGAAATTAGCATTTCGATTCTAAGAAGATAATTAGAGACATTTAGATTATTTTTTCAATATCGAATTGTTTCATTTAGATAAAAGGAAAGCCTTTGTAAAGTTTTCATTTTGTCATTTGCAGTCATAATTTTATTTAAACCTTTCTTAATTAATAGGTATTTATAGAAAAATTTTCTGCACAATGCCGACATACGGTACATTTTTACTTAATTATGTTAAATCTTCTTCACCCTTCTCACCCTACTCACACAGCCTCTGATCTCTTTATATATATCCTGTTCCACCCCTCATCCCTCCTTTGTTCCCCCAGATATCACATCTCTAGATTAGATTCAAGTAGGACGACATAAGCCACGCTACTCTTTTATTCCACACGTCCATCGTCCGTATTGTCGCTTTGGTCTGATGATGTAACCTCCCGAGCTAGGGTCCCGAGAGACGTCATCATGCCCTCTGTCCCTGCCCGTCGCGGCGTGCTAGGGCCGTGTCCCCTCTTAGTCCTCTCAGTCCCTCTTAGTCCCTCTTAGACCCATCACTTCTCTATACACTGGACTTCAATGAATTGATATATAGCAAATGCCAAATGTCAATATATGCCTTTTGCAAATGTTTCTGAATTCTGAAAAACTCAAACGTGCAGCTGTCACCTTTTCCTCTTTCTAACACATTCGGCCAATATATAGACTTAATAAGGCGACAGTTAAACAATAAGGCAACTGAAAATCAGCCAAATTAGGAAATCGTTAGCGGTATCCCAGCTCAGGATGAAATTCAGCAAAAATATTACTTTACAATAACTATAAATTTATCTATGACGCGTGGCAAGGTTTTTCCACAGTATACATCAGACTGTAGAGAATGAGAGGTTGTCATTTTCTCCACTAGCCACGTGACGTAAACTATATCATCAGTGCTCCACTTGTGCGCTCTGAGCCACTCGTGAGCAATTAGCATGTACGAGAACATCAGTAATATCACTGAAGCAGGGTTCATTTAAAAATCTCGATTTTAATTTCATTTTCTCTATTACTAATTTAATCATTCTTCGTTTTTTTCTTAATAAGCTAATATTAACTCAGTTTTCTCTCTCGAAAGCGATGTCAGTGACGAATGACCTCAGGATTTGAACCCCGCACATACTGAGCCGCGGTCGAATGTCTTACCGATATCGACACTGGCTTCGCGATAATTCCGCTCTTCTACAGGATCCGCTTGTCGACATGCCTGCCTCCATTTGGGCGTTCGTGAACGTCTTCCTAATTGACGTTTACTATGCGCATGTCTACGATTATTCTATCCAGCCAACGCTTCTTGGGTCTCTCCCTCTCTATTAATTTCATTATTAAAAATCTAAAATCAATGTCAAATATACAATACCTAAAGCTGGTAAAGTTGTTTGTAGTTGATATTGTTTTGACGTTCTG
This sequence comes from Enchytraeus crypticus, assembly GCA_905160935.1. Classification (NCBI taxonomy): domain Eukaryota; kingdom Metazoa; phylum Annelida; class Clitellata; order Enchytraeida; family Enchytraeidae; genus Enchytraeus; species Enchytraeus crypticus. The sequence continues at coordinate 54,407 of CAJHZI010000219.1, read as the reverse complement.
AGAGATCAGAGAGAGTCATTATTCTTATTTAGCCGTTATGTTTTTGTATTATAGCTTGAAGTGGAAAAAATTGGAGAGTAAACTAACCATATCTAGTATTGGAACGAAATAAGCTGAAATTGCTTAACATCAGTACCGGCAGCTTTACATAAACGTCACAGCCATGTCCGTAATTGTAAAACAAAGCATACTTTAGCAAACTTTTTAAAACTCTTTTTCTTTGGTTTTAAAAATCCCTAAGATTTGTTGAAAGACAAATAATATACGCAAAATTTTCTTTAAATTTCGTGCTATGTTTTATATAATAAATTCTCCTAGAAATGTTCATAATGTAATACAGTGCGAAGTAATTTATAAAGTGAGTTAGGTGTTGCGGAGAAAATTACTCTTCCTAAATTATGTATTTGCTTGTCAGGAGATCTTGCCAGGTTAGCGCTGGCACTGTAACTTCGACGACTATTATATATCCGGGTCGAGCCGTTCGGTAAGGCGAACCCAACCCGGGTAACGCCAGTCGTTGCCGAGTGAGGCATGGGCTCCCCCGCATTTAGCGGGTTTCAAATTGAGACAGAAGGGGTCCATCGAGCCCACTCCCTCTTTGATAATATAATATTCTTAGCTTTATAATGCTTCTTATTCCATAATGTTAAATCAGAAGAAGTTTAAGTATATTTATTTTTTTGTATTAATTTTGTGATATCAAATTTTACTTGTAGTGTATACGGTATTCATAGACACAATATTGTATTTTGTTTTACGAGGCATTCGTCTTTCTAGCATTTAAAAAATGCAATACAAAGTGATGAAATTCTCACTGTGCAGTTTAATAATTCCTTATCTCTTTTATTTCGGGTATAGCACTTAAAATTATGTTCTTATGAAATACCGCAGTAGTTAATTCCGCGTCAGAGACGTCCCTGACATTGCCTTAGGGCGAAGAACCGGCGGTAAAATCTCCATTGTCGAAGTGTATGGTGTTAAATATAATACAATTTTACAAGTTTATAACAGAGACAAGATCTATAGATCCTTCCTCTGTGTATATATCTATAGCATATATTATTTTAATAATACTCTAATGTTACGTTCAATTTTTTCATCCCGGTGGAACTATATTTACCCCAGGACTAATCCTAGTGCACGGGTGTCCCTATTCGAGTTCCCCTGATGAAAGCCCGTCGATGAGGGCTCGGGGCCGCCCGGCTAGGCGGTCGAGGCTCGTCTCGTCCCGGAGTTATGACGGGTAAGACGTATGGGCCGCACCGGGCAGACAGGTCGACTCCGAGCCCGGCGCCACTTTGGATTAGTATTATATACAAACGTTAGAGTTATGAGCATCGGTGGACTGTTCGACTGTAGGTGAGCGTGCACACAGCCTTTCATGTCAAGTACTTCGTACGTATGCTTGTATACATATCATAAACATGTACATCAAGATATGTGCATGTGCCGACAGTGCGGGAAGGGTGTCGCCGCTCAGGTTGAGTGGTCTAGTGGTTAGAGGACTTGCCTGGTGAGATGGAAACCACAGGTTGAATAGCACGAGAAGAATCGCAGCGTCGTTTTATCTCTCACAATGGCCTAATTTTTGACGAAAATAAATTATTTATATTTAAGTATAGCCCTGATGTCATAGGAATATGATTTTACGAATTTTAAATGTTAATATATTTCTTGGAACGATATAGAGTTATCTGATTGTACTTCTTAGTACAAATGAAAGTTATTTAAAAAAATTGCCTTGAAGTAATTTTATGCATAATGTAGTCGATCTTTTACTTATTTTAGTATTTGTTATATTCCAGCTCATAGATTCAGACCTGCTTAAAGAGGCGTGTGTGGGCAACAAGGCATAATTAAATCACATTGTTCTTAATTGCCATGAAAAAATTGTTAAAAAATTGGTTCAATTTTAGATGGGTCTAATTAAGATAGTCTAATTAAATGAGTATAATTACGTGAACCTAATTAGATATAACCTGAGTCTAAGGTCTGGTCTGGATGTTAGCTTTAAATTTGCGTAACATTTGCCAATTTTACATCTAAAATGTTGCTTATAAAACTATGGCAGAGTTTAGCCATTTTATGCTTAAAAAGAAATTATGATTTATAATTAATTATGATTAACTAATTATGATTAAATAATTATGACTGACTAAAAATTATAATTAATTAATTATGATTAACTATAATTACAGATGCTTGAACTCAAGTCCTATCGATTGTTTCAAATGCTGTTTTAAGATTTTATTCCATTTCATTTGCTCTTCGGTATCTCCGATTTTCCAGCGTCCAAACTCATTCGCTACAATTTTATTCCAATGAATGAAATACTTCCAGATCTCGGATCAAATAAATCATTTGAATTATGAAGCTGACCTTCTTGAAACGTGACTCGTGGACTTGCAATAATTTTTCTCGTATCAAACTTCGTTCTATTTTGTCTATTATCTAGGAGTAAATATGTCTCCAGCACGCTACGTTATGCACAGATTTACGAGTTTTTAACAAGCACATCTACAAAGAGTTGGGCCGCGGAAGACTTAGCTTGGAGAGAAGAGTAATATAAGGTTGGAACCTGATTGTCAGCCATATTTGAGGCCACAGTATAAGATTTATGTAAATGTGATCGAAAGCTAATGTACATAATAGATAACTATATTGCTAGGTCTCTCTCTCTTTTCTTGCACTGCCTACTGGTAGGTCCATAGTATATAATGCCTCATTGCTAGGTAAATATGTATTTGATCGACTCTGCGTACACACGGCAAAGGTATTATATAATTTTGTGCGTATTTATTAATTAAAGATTTAAAATTATAGGCGTATCGTTTTCATCAAACCGCTAAGTATCCGCATAAAGAGAAGATTTCCTGTTGATTCCTGAAAACTGGAAAAACGTTCATAAAAAAGTTTCCTATGAGCGAAACAAGAACACAGTAGAAATATTTTCACTCAAAACCAATGAGGCAAATTTTCCTTTAAGACATGTTCATTTCTTGGTGAGACGTAAACCTCAATTCCGCTAGCACCCTTCCTTGGACTGCATTCCCAGATTTTGGTTCGCATTGTTTATTGATCGCCCACAATCTGCTCATCGTTTTTATTCGGCTCCATAGTGCTCAATGTTGTTATGGACAACAGTAGCTCTCCAATCGTATGGTCGTTGTTGTTAAGTTGTTACGTATGTTGTGACTTGTGAAATTATTGCTCGTGCGTGTATGGTCTCCATGTAGAAACGGACTCAAGTACACAGAATGTTCAGTACATACAGACGTCCCTGACATCATCCTGACGTCCCTGACATCATCCTTGTATGTGGAAGCGGACGTTAAATCGTTACTGTTATTAGTATTATTTTACTAAACAAGATTTTGTTATTTAGTAATTAGTGTCGTATGTCCTGAAATCTCATAGTTCCCTTCAGATTAATGTTAATCGTCCAGTAGTTATGTCGTCCCTGGTCTAGAGCAGAATGGAGATCGCTGGCCTGTCTAATTAATCTGGAGACACACGGTCTCAAATCACTCACTCTAATTACCAATAGCGTCTTTCAAAACAACTAGCGGCGTCAGAAATATGAACAACTTTTGTAAAATTATATTTTATTGCGAAACTGATATATAGGCAGCGGCATTTAGGAACATAAATTTATTTATATAGGACTAACAGCAAAAGTTCTTGAGGAAATTTTCTTATATTACATGGATATGATATATAAATACGAATTCCATTTGTTTTATGAAAATTTCATCAACAAACAGCTCAACGTAAACAATTTAGTGTACTCTATTTTAAGACAGAATTGCTAAGAAGCTGGCAAAATGAAAATCAATATTTTACCTTATAATTCTCTACTGTACAATCCCTGCAGTATAAATCCCTTCAGTACAATCCCTGTAGTACAATTACCTGCAGTACAATACCTGTAGTACAATTACCTGTAGTACAATTACCTGTAGTACAATAACCTGTAGTACAATTACTCGTAGTGCAATTACCTGCAATGCAATTACCTGTAGTACAATTACCTGTAGTACAATTACCTGCAGTACAATTACCTGTAGTACAATTACCTGTAGTACAATTACCTGTAGTACAATTACCTGCATTACTGTTCACTGCAGTATAATATTTTCAAGTAAAATCCTCTGCAATACAATTTTTTGCAGTAAATTACTTTGCAGTAAAATCCACTACAGTACAATCCTGTGCAGCACAATTATATGTAGAACAATCCAATAGAATACAACTCTATGTAGTACAATCTCATGCAATACAATCCTTTGCACTATAATTCGTTAAAGTACAATTCTTTTCAGTACAATTCAAACTTCAAGGTTCTGATGTATATTTACAACATAATATACAGTACAAATTTTAAAGCAGACACCTTATTTAAGAGTTCGTATTTTGATAATTAGCTTGCACACTTTTATAATGATATTTTGTCCAAATTAAAATCAAAACTGTGAGATTATTAAGGGCATAAGCTTCGTTATTGGATAAACTGATTTGTCGATGTTATGCTCCTTGAGAGAGTGAAAACAAAAAGAGAGTAGAAACAAGTACATCTGGACCTGCTCTTTGATATAGCACCAGACAGTGAAAAAGCTGGACATGCATTGTATTATGTGGTTTGTGAAATTACAAACTTACATAAAACGGAAAATAATTACGAGCATTGACATATTTATGTAATAACGTTTGATCATTTTGAACACCTTGCTATTGTGAATAACATCTTTTCTCTCAGTTGTACGCAATTAATAAATTTTTAAATGACTGCCCTATAGCTGGAGTGTTCAGTGCATCATCCAGTCCATACTATCACGAGTTCCGATAGACTTAATTCTATCACATGACTTTGATAGTAAGCACGACTGGCCCAAGTCTTAACCTTACTCTAGGATGTTGTCAAAAAGTAGAAGCAAAGAAACAGATACATTTATATTTTTATCGCTTAAAAATAGATTAACATACGAAGTTACAATGCAATTGAAACATTCAGCTAATATCAATCAAAAATTGTTTTAAAATTTAATTACATAAAAAATACCCATCTTTTCTGTTTTATGGAAGAGATAAGATTCATAATCCAGCTCTTAGCGATAAGTCTGTTTTTCATAACCAAAAGGCACTCCCGCATGTTATCAACAAATGCTGCTGTTAGATTTCTAAAATTTGCAACTCTAAAATGATTTCCCATTGACTTCTTTAACCCTTACCTGTCCGACTGGCGCACTAAACAATAGTCTATATCTGAGCTGGAAAGATATATTCTGCAGAGCTAAGGTTGCATTCATAAAAAAGTAATTTAAATTTAAATTACTAGTCCTACTTTTTGTACTAGCTAATAGAGTTGATCGCATTTTGCAAATTATATGCTTATCATAGGCAATTATTTGTAAACGTAACGACCCTGACGGTTTAAAACAAATCTACATTTTGTAAGTTAGGCTCTAATAATACGGTATGTAGCTGTACAGCTTAAATTTCAAGAAATGTTTAGAAGTCACTTAAGTAACTCTACAGTAGAGTGTATAAGCTAATAAAGTCTGTATTTCTCTTGTTTAAATATTTCTCCTGGATAAATTAGTACAAAATTATCTAATGAATGTAAAAATTGATAAAATCGCGTTAACTTAAGATGTAGTTATGTCTAAAATCTAATATATATCTATAATTATATCTATTAAAGATTAGATCAATTATTAAATCTATAATTAGATTTCAGGTTAGAAGATTAGATCGATATATTTAAAGAAATAATCATGGCCCCTTATAGTTAATTCTTCATTTTAAAAATACTTAATGCTACAACCAATTTCTTTAATGCATACTGTTAAAATATCTATTGCATTTTCTCACTTATGTGCTAGTTATTGACACTTCTGTCATTGACAATTTAATATCTAAAAATTATTAATACTCTATTGATATGTTAATGAAATACGATTGGATAGAGGAGTTGCATTGGAAGCACAGTATAATTAGTAATTACATAAATTTAAGACTGAGGCTACAGTCAGTTTTATCACTCTATGACATCATCCGTGACCGTTGAGCCTAAATTTAAATTATCTTACACGAATGCAGAAAACAATCTAATTACTCTAGAAAAGAAATTAGACAGTAAAAATAAGAAAGAGGAAAAAGCTAATACTCCTCTGCTTATATCAATATACTCCCATGCAAGTAAGTTCGAAGATAAGGGCTTATAGAACAATACAGCCGCACACCCAGTGGAACTCTATTAGTACGTAATTCGAATCCCGGTTCAGTCAATGACTTTCCTCATCTTGTCAGTAATGGTTAGAGTAGCTGTGAATCATATTCCACCCGAACTATGCGTCAGAGATAAGAAATAAGAATGGCAGATCATGCAGTACATAATATGTATCTGAGTTTATCAGGGGCGCAGTGAAAGCTGTCATAAATTATAAAATGATATTGGCAAGATTAATACTAATGCAATTTAAAATTTAGATACTTTGTAAGAAGTGACTATTTCAAAATCCGAACATTATTGCAACTGCCAACTGAATAAATAAAGAATTGAATAAGTAATGTTTTAATTAACAGATGTTAATTTTATACATATATATATATATATATATATATTATATATATTATTATATATATATAGTATTAGTATATATATATATATAATTAGTATATATACATAGTATTATGTATATATATATATTATATATATATTATATGCATGTATATAAAATTATGAAGCTTGATGTAGTAGCGGATTCCATTACTTTTATTGTATATAAAAGGATAGAATCCATCTAAGCAACTCTCCTTCTCTTTCTCTCTCTCTCTCTCTCTCTCTCTCTCTCTTAGTGCACTGCCTACTGGCAGGTCCATTGTATATAGCGCCTCTTCTCTGACTTTCCTTTTCATATCCACATACGTTTGGATCTTTAAGTCATCTAAGCAACCTCATACAAAAATTACCTTTATGCAAAAGATTGAGGCTAGAAATTTTCCTGAAAAAATTGTTCAGTATGCAGATATATATATATATATATATATATATATATATATATATATATATATATATTATATATTATATACTGTATATATATATATATTATATACATGTATATAATATATATAATATATACTGTATATATATATATATATATATATATATATATATATATATATGTATATATTTGTGATAAATGAAGTCACGGAGAGAGTTGGGACAGACTGGCAGGTCTGACAGTGTTGTGCTAAGAAATCCATTTCAAATGTTGTGTTTTTAGGTCGGACCTCTAGACGGTTCAGTAAAAATCATCCGGACAAGCATCATATTTCCATGTGACATTTTTAAACATTATCACTTCGCCGAGTGCTTCCGTTTATTTAAGCATAACCATTACTTTAGGTATGATATTATGGTTGATGTTTTCCCGCTAAGCTGAGATTCAAGGGAAGATGATAATGATGTTCTACAATTATACATTATATATATATATATATATGCATGTATATATATACATGTATATATATACATGTATGTATATATATATATATATATATATATATATATATATATTGCAAGTATACCTTATATATACATGTATATATATATATATATATATATATATATATATATATATAAAATACTCACTTTAACTAGAATAAAACTACAAATGGAAACTTTTCCATTCGTTTTAGAAAACTTAATAACTAGTTCTGGAAATCGGTGCTCACCTACCTTTTTGCCCTTTCTGATGTTGGTTTAGACCTTATTACTCTGTCGCTATTGACGACACGTGCATTCACGATTGGTCTATTTTTCAGGAAACCAAGACGAATGGTATTAGTTCTAAAACTTAAGTAAAACTGTATTTAATGTCCCTTTTCTGATCTAAAGTAGTAGAGTGCTCTTATAGTGAAGAAACGAACGTTAAGAATTTAAACCCTACTAGAGAGAGAGAGAGAGAGAGAGAAGGAGAGAGAAACAGAGAGAAACAGAGAGAAAAATAGATAGATATATACAGAGAGAGAGAGAGAGAGAAAGTAAAAATGTGGAAAACATTTCTCAAAGTGGAACACCTCAATCTATGTAAAGAAATGCACGCTGTTAACAATATAATTTTCAGACAGTGTTTAGGCATATTAGTTTATTAATTATGTTAATTAACTATCTAGGTCTAATAAAGAACTTAATAAACCAAAAACCAAAAATCTAAGTCACAACAATTTTTGTAACCTTTCAGCTTTAACACAGCTTTATGTCTATAGCTTCGAAATTAAAGAAATCTTCATTGGTATCTTTTTGGCTGGAGGCAGAGGCGATGTCGGTAAGAGATTCGACCGCGGAGCAGTATGTGCGGGGTTCAAATCCTGGGCTCGCCGTCATTGATGTCGCTTCGAGTGAGGAAACTGACGTTAACATTAGCTTTTTCTATGGGTGCGAGTAGCTCAATTATATTCATGCACATGAACACGTATATGCTACCGTTGGAAGAAACAAAAATAGCGAGAGTATTTTGGCATCGGTAACGGTTAAGGTTATGGAAATATACCAATGACTTTTAAGAAAATATTTTACTTAAGCACTCACTTCTAATTTATCCCTAAAACGTCTTGTCTTAAAACCGGTGTTCTGTTTTAAAGACAAGATAATGCTCTTCATTTATCATACATTAGTAGATAATTGTGTTGAAGATGTACAGAGACAATAACAATGATATGTAAAGATATGGAGACATATATACTAGTAACTTCAGATAGATAGAGGTACATAGAGACAGACAGGAAGCAACACCATGGACATATGCAACCGCCACGGGGTGACAGCGGCGCTACACTAACACCTTAGCGTCGCTAAAGGTCGCCCGTGTCACAGTCGAATCTGTGACCGAGGGGTCAAGAGGACGAGGAGAAGTGACTTTGTGGTGAATTATGACGACTCAGTTACTCCCGGGTAGCCTCTCCATTGGTCGCCTCTAACGATACTCTACATTAACATGTCACGTTAAATTAGTCGTCACATAGGCCAGAGTTATGTTGCGGGCCAGTTGTGGTCACTTAAGTGACATTGAGATGACTTCTTTCCATTGGGATTGACCGATGTGCGGGGAGGAACGGTAGCTCCATGCTCAAGTCTCCGTCAAAACAGCGCCTTAGAATTATTTACTCACCTAATATTTTGAAATTTAAATAACAGCAGTTTGCTGATAACTTGCTGTTTGTTATCAGTTTAGTTTACTTGGCTTTTAAGCTACGCGAAGTGTGTTTCCGGTGCCTAATAGTATATTCAGTGTAAATATAAAATTGTAAACTTTACTTGAAGAAATGAATATACTAATACTAGCACATATCATGTAGCACTAGGTCAGATGCTTTAAGATACTCTTTACTTTAAAGGTCCTGTGCTATATTTAAAATCCTTGGCTTTATTTAAGGTCCTTAGCTTTATTTAAAGGTTCATGGGCATATTAAGTTCTCTTTGCCTTTTTTAAAGATCTTTGCTTTTTAAAGGTACTTTGCTTCATTAAAGGTTATTAGCTTTATTAAAACTTCGATGGGTAAGCTTCTATCATGAAGACTAGCCTCAAAGTGTAAACAAGGCAAGTCTAAAATGAAAAGAATTAGACCTTTTATGAACATAGCTCATGGTTATTGCCATAATTATGATCACAATATAGTGTCATTGATAGCTCAAACCTGTGCTACACTTAAACACTGTATGGACTTCTATATGTATGTATTACACGATCTATATGTAGAATAATTGATCTTACGTATATTAATAACAATATACGAAAATAATACAACTTAATTAAACATCCCCATACGAAACAGCCAATCTTGAGCAGATGGACGACAAACAGACGGATGGAGAGACAGTATTAAGACAACATTAGTTGATTTATGTCTATGACGTTACGCGCTTTGCTATATAACGTAACATTGTGACTCTAGCGCATAGCTTGATGTCCGCAGCTTCTAACGAGCTTATGTATTCATCCGCAGAATCAGTCCATAACCCTGATGGTCCCTGAGATCCATGGATCTTATAATACTGGACTGGACAGTTCAAATGAAAGTATTTAAATTATTTACTGCATAAACCACTGATCCATTGTTCGTTCATCTAAGCACTACGATACTGATAGAAGCTAAACAAATTAAGAAGGCTACTTATCTTCTTATGCGAAGAACAATAAGATAAAAGAACAGCATAAAATCATAAACAAGATAGTTCTCTGCCAATTGTTGCAAAAATGAATAAATGAATAAGAGTAACATTAGTAGAGCTGTAATAATTACAATGTAAATTAAGAAAATTAACCTTAGTGCTGCTATAAGAATTACAAGTCACCTCTTAAACAAGAAGATAAATGACATGAATCATTCTGATTAACTTTAGTTAACTACTTTAGATATATAGTCACCAAATTCTCGTTTAAAACATGGCTGAAAAGCATCAGCCATGAATATTTTATCTCCATGAGAAGATCATTCCAGATTCCCCTTTCAGCCCGATGATCCAACATGCGCTGAAATGAGGTAAAGATGAGAGAAAGCGCTAATGAACGAAGAGCGAAATGAGCTCTTAATGATATTACTAACTTCATATCGTGTTTATGTTTCACGAGCAGCAGATGCTCTAATGCTTCGAGAAAGATTAAACGATTTTATACCGCAACTGTTGAAGAAGAGCGAAAATTGTATCTTTATTATGTTATTTAAACACCATAAAGAATTGTAGAAATAAACCTGGTTCAGGTGTCTATAGCATGAAAATTGCTCGTATAAACATTATATTGATATATAAATAGCTATATAGATTTTGCTATTTGAACGGCTTAAAATCACTCCGTAAATGTGTTGATCTAATTGAGTCTGTACCTGATGCGTTTTCTTGTAGGATATAATTTTTATATACATGTATATATATATATATATATATATATATATATATATATATGTATATAATTATATATATATATATATATATATATATAATTATATATATATATATATAATGTAAATACATGTTTAATTATGAATATACTGCACATGATAATAATAATGCAATAGACATAAAAGAAAGACACAAAGATAAAGATAGTGAAAACTTTGGTTTGGACAACACTATTATTCGGATGTGAAACATGGATCATAAGAAAGGAAGATATTAGGAAACTAGAGGCATTGGAAATGTGATTTTGGAGAAGAATGGAGAGGATTAGATGAACTCAAAAAGGTTAGAAATAAGGAAGTTCCGGAGAGTGTTGGTACAAATAGACAGTTGATAAATGTCTTAAGAAATAGGAAAAAGAGTTGGATAGGACACATTCTAATGGGGAAAGGCTACTAAAACCTAAAAATTCGAGAAATATAAATTGGATAAATCTAGAGAAAGATTAAACATATATATGCCAGTAGCTGACTAATAATTGAATGAGTGATTAAATAAATGAATGAACACACACATACTCACACTCACACACACATACACTCACACACACACACACACACACACACACACACACACACACACACACACATATATATATATATATATAATTATATATATATATATATAAATAATTAAATAAATTGTAAATCATGTCCATATATAAATAAAAATTAAACCATGAATATCTTAAGAGACGAAAAGAGAAAAAGTAAAAGTCTTCAAACAGGCACTATAGAATGTAAGAAATAACGGAGAGAGAGAGATACATAGAGAGAGAGAGAGAGAGAGATAGAGAGAGAGAGGTAGATGGTGAGAGAGAGAGAGAGCGAGATATATATATATATATATATATATATATATATATATATATATATATAAGGAGAGAGGTTGATGAAGAAATTTCAGTTTTGACCACTTGACATGACGTATGATAAACCATTCTAAACACTCTTTACATTTAACAGACTCACCGATGACAGCTCTCTCGCTAAACGGTTCCTGCTTGTGGAAATTCTTGCTCCTAGCAGTTCATGGATACCTGGATACAGCAATGGATACATGGATAGCTCAATGGATAGAACATTTGACTTCAGCCTAAAGAGGAACGATATCTTCTTGATGGTTTTAAATCACAATAAAGCTGATATTGCTAGTGTTAACATCAGTTTCCTCACTCGAAAGCAATGTCAGTGACGGGCGAGCCGTGGATAAAGCTACGTTTAATGTCTGCCTGAGAATTCTAGACACGTTGATGAATTGAGCAAGTAAAGTGTAGAATTAGCAAGAATTATGATTGAATTGCCGACCAGAGAAGACAGTATCTCTCTGATTTGACAGATCTGAAAGAAAGATGAACACCAGACAGAAGAGATAAGAGATTTGAAGTTGAGCTTTTCATCAACAATGACGTCCCCAAGGTTTTTAATTTTTGAGTAAGAGTTAGCGCAAGATTTTGAAAATTGTCAAAAAATAGGTTATTTTGCTTCTTGTGGGGTGCCAGTTAATAGTTATTCGATTTGAGTCAGATTGACAGAGATAAAACTACCGCAGAACTATGAATAGACTTTGTCAAGAAAAGATTGGAGGTGCTGTAATTTCTCTGATTTTGTAATTTTTCTGGGCTACTTCTTCCCTCAGAGCCCCTCCCTCGGTACCTGAATCCCACTAGGGGACAAAATACCCCCAGCCCCCTTGTTTCGACCTGATTTAGATTTTTCTGGTCATTAAACTCCCCCCCCACCCCACTGATAGATAGAGAGATAGATCGAGAGATAGATAGATAGAGAGAGAGAGAGAGAGAGAGAGAGAGAGAGAGAGAGAGAGAGAGAGAGAGAGAGAGAGAGATAGAGAGAGAGAGTGAGGTAGATGGTGAGAGAGAGAGAGCGATATATATATATATATATATATATATATATATATATATATATATATATATATATATATATATATATATAAGGAGAGAGGTTGATGAAGAAATTTCAGTTTTGACCACTTGACATGAAGTATGATAAACCATTCTAAACACTCTTTACATTTAACAGTTAATAGTTATTCGATTTGAGTCGGATTGACAGAGATAAAACTACCGCAGAACTATGAATAGACTTTGTCAAGAAAAGATTGGAGGTGCTGTAATTTCTCTGATTTTGTAATTTTTCTTCCCCCACTGATCTCTACACCAAATTCAACACTTATTAAAAAGCTGGGAAAGCTAAGGTTAACGTCAGTTTTCTCAGTCGAAAGCGATGTCAGTGACGGGAGGACGGGCAAGCCCAGGATTAAAACCCCGCACATACTGATCTGCGGTCGAGTATCTTACCGACTTCGCCACTGGCTCCAGCCAGTGGCGAAGTCGGTATAATTATTAACAGTATAATTTTGAACGAATCAGAGAACTCAACATTGTAGGTGAGGATTTGTTTGTACTGAGGATAAGACAGACTCTGCGATGTTTCTGTGGTTTAGGGTTACTACGGTCGCGTGCTGCTCTAATTTCTCAATCTTGATATCAGCAACGGGCCGAGTCCTGACGATGAATGGACTGATGGAACCCCGCTAAGTCTTATCTCTCCATAGCTCCGGGCTCGTGCCGGTTCAAGTGTTCTCCACTCATCACCGCGTCCCACTGGAGTGTTGCTGACTCGGTAGCAAGCTTGCGCGCTAAATATAAGATAGAGGATTCGATTGTTGACTCGTTAGCAAGCTTGCGCGCTAAATATAAGATAGCGGATTCGATTGTTGACTTGGTAGCAAGCTTGCATGCTAAATATAAGATAGCGGATTAGATTGTTCGGACCTCTACCGGGTGGAAAGGTTTAATGTTATCCTGGAGATTCAGAAATCAACGTTAAATTTACTTTATTATGCTAATATTTATTTGTGTACAAAAATAAAATTTATCGTAAAAAGGAAAGAAATAGTTTGTAGTGTAACATAGATAATTTAAAATAACATTTACGGTAACGGGGACTATTAACTAGCATAACATAAAAACATGAATGGAGATTCACAACAGTGACTACTGCAGCATCAGAGAGGTGTTCTAACAGTACAAACATTCAAATAGACTTTATTTCACCTGCCAATTGTCTCACTTAGAAAATTAAACTGTTCTCTAAGCTAAGGACTAGCAAAAAATCGTCACAACGCTGAATATGTATATATGTATGTATATATATATATATATATATATATATATATATATATATATATATATATATATATATATATATATATATATATATATACATGTATATATATGCTATATATATATTATTTAACGGAATAAAATCCAACTATTCATGAAATTAGTACATTCTCCTACATCAAATTTACTTAAAATTTAAATATTCAATTATTTTTCTCCTTGTAACTCCATAATGTTTGCCTTACAGTGTGCATTAGGCTATACGAGACCAACTTAATTTTCGAAACTGCCAAAATTAAAACGGATCAAACAGTTCAGTTTAGCCTATATCCACCGAGCCAAACATTAAATTTGACATGGCAGACGTTCCTTCATATTTTCTGCTCCGACAATATGGAACTCTCTGCCACAAAATCTTCAATCTTGTAATTGCATTAGTACTTTCATGGGCAAGCTAAATCCCATCTCTTTCCGCCATAGGTCTAAATTTTGACCCGCTTGCCTTTTGTCATGGACTTGCGATGTTTCTATCTCGCTTTCTCTTGTGGTTACTGTGTACTCAGTCGTCATCGTGTGGTGTTTTGGCGCATATTTGTGCAGATTCTGCAAGAGACGTCCCTGACATTGCCTTATGGCGAGGAACCGGACGTTAAATTCTTATTAACTGAGTGATTGATATTAATATTCTATGGTATTACAATAAATGCATGGCAAATTCGTTAAATTCGATTTTTCCTTAAATTGAAATTGGTTAAATTCGTGCTCAACTTGCAAGCTATACAACATTCAAAGACGCAACTGACGGCGTCTCTACCATTATAGCAAATATTAAAAATTCAAACTAAACAATAAAATTGTGTCTGGTAGAAGGAACCAAATTTCTAATCCAAATGCCAGTCCATAAAGGCCATCTATCCAGTAGAAGAGTGGGATAATATAGACAGGAACTAAGCCCAGCAAACATTCGTACAGTGTTTACACTGCCGGTAAACTTGAGTTGTGTTTATCTCTGCGCCTGCTGCTTATTCCTCGTTCTCGCTCATCCTCGCTACGCCAACAATCACAGAATATTACTCGCCGCCTGGCGAGCGGTACATTAAACACAACCACCTTTCACTCCTACACCATTCGAATCTAACTCCTTTATATCAGAATAACCATCACTTTTAACAGATTTGGTGGCAGGATGGAGGCAGACTGGAGGCAGGATGAAGGCAGACTGGAGGTAGGCTAGAGGCAGACTGGAGGCAGGCTGGAGGCAGGCTGGTGGTAGGCTCGAAGCAGTCTGGAGGCAGGCTGGAGGCAGTCTGGAGGTAGGCTGGTCGCTGGCAGGAGGCAGTCTAGAGGCAGTCTGGCGGCATGCTTATGGCTGACTGGTGACAGCCTTGTCAATCTTTTGGTGAGAAGGTAAACTCTCTCGGTGAGCTATGGCCATTTCATAATCCCGTCCAGACGTCTATGAAGTCCACTGGTGGTACGAGAAACAGGCGTCAAACTTAGCAGTATGGTTTTATTTTATCTCCTTCACTTATAAAAGTTAGACTTAAGTTTAACGTCGATTTCGTAGAATGAATAAATTTGAGGGAAATGATCAACTAACCGACTTTTCACTTTTGAGGGTGTCTTTGGGTGTCTTTAAATTAACCATAAAACTTTTATCTCCTACATATATACAGGTATATATATATATATATATATATATATATATATATATATATATATATATATATATATGTATATACATGTATACATGTATACATGTATATATAGATATTTAAATAGATATATAAAATTTTATTTAAAATATATGTATATATATATAATATTATATATATATATATATATATATATATATATATATATATATATATATATAAAGTTGCTGAATTACATGTTAGTTTCTAAATTAATATTTATACAGTACATAATACTCTTCGTTTTAATAACACAATAGACATTATCGTTGGTTTAAATTTTAAATGCAACAAATAATTGCAAAAATTTAAATACACTATTAAAAAGTCATTAATATGCTGTAATCACATTACATATAAAGCTGCTACAAAATGATTTCATTTAAATGAAGCAAGCATTGAGCAGCGGTACTAAATAAAAATTAATCATGAATGTAAAAGGAAAGGAAATGCAGACAGACGTTTTGTTGAGAAATACAATATAATCATGGTGAAATCGTAACGGATTGAAAGAGAAGGAGACAAAGGGAAGTGAAAACTTGTGTAAGAAGATATCGACAGGTGAGAGGCATTGGATCCTTGAGTCGGCGTGAGGGATAAGCGAAAAACATTGGAATCATTGGAAGCAACATGGCGTCCCTAACATCATTAGCACCGTATCATCAAGTCCTGCCATGATTTCATGCGAGTGCGAGTTTGGATCGCATGAATATATATATATATATATATATATATATATATATATATATATAATATTATTATTATATAATTAATTAATTGTTCATTATATATATAATGATTAATTAGTAATTCTAAGTAAATAATATTATATATACATATATATATATATATATATATATATATATATATATATATATATATATATATGATGTACATATTGTAGGAGTGTAAGGAATGTGGAATATATTGGATTAGCATGTAGTGTTGTAAGTTTATCAAGTTGTTTGGAACACTGCATACTTTCTGGAAAATGCGTAGTTGTGTAGGCCTAATGTATGAGGCGATGTTTGATTCTGCATGACGTCATATGTTGACAGGACTGTTTATTTATTGATTTATAATAAATAAATAGAATTTTTATATTAATAATAATAATAACAACAATTAGAGTGCTACAGTCATCAATGACAACATCGAGCACTATTGAGACAAAATCAAGTCGGTGAGCAAAAAAAGAAGGTCCAAAAACGGTGCAAATTCCAAAATCCAGAAATTCAGTCCAAAGTAAAGGGAGTTAAAGAAAAGGTGGTTTAGGCGCAGGTCGCTGCTCATGGACACTGGATGGAAAAGAGATATGGAAAAGATAGGTCTTCAACTGCTTATGGAACTGCTCATAGGAAAGAAAAGGCTGATGTGATTCAAATGAAGATTCCGAAGATTGGATGGAAGAGAATTCCAGATCTGAGGTGCAGCATGCTGGAAAGAACGATTAGATAACTTAGAGCGTGAAGGTAAGCTAGGTCTCACAAGAGTAATTAACTTAGAAGACCGAGTAACAGCAGGCTGCATCACTTTCATCAAGTGAGACATACAAGTTTGTCCAGGGATGGTGATGGACTTATAGGTTAACGAAGCTGTTTTGTAAATGATACGCTCTTTAATCTTTAGCCAGTGCAAAGACTTCAAAATAGGCGTAACATGTGAGTACTTGGAACTACAAAAAATTGCTCGCGCAAGAGAATTCTGAACAAACTGCAACCGATCAATCTCACAGCCAGGGAGATTTAAAAGCAGGGAATTGCAGTAGTCCAACTTCGATTGCACAAGAGCAGCACCAATTGTAGCAGCTGTCTCACGTGACAAATATGGACGTGTTCGACGAAGATCACGGATATGGAAGAAACATGCTTGTGAAGTTTAGTTATGTGTTCGTGGAAGGTTAGGTGTTTATCAAGGATAACACCGAGATTTCTCACAGAAGAAACAGGTGATATTTTAATACCCGAAGATAACGAAAGAGTTTTCCTATTCAGCTTCAGAAGCTGTTGAGGTGTCCCGACCAACAAGAATTCAGTCTTAGATGGATTAAGTGCCAATAAATTAGCAGACATCCAAGAGGATATAGACTAAAAACTTTGTTGCAGGAGGGTTTCAGCATTAGATTAGGAGTTAGGGGTGAAACAAGTGTACATTTGAGTGTCATCAGCATATAGTTCATGATCAAGAGAATGAGAAGAGATTAGAGTGTTTAGGGGTGTTGTATAGAGGTTAAAGAGGATAGGACCAAGAACGGAGCCTTGAGGCACACCATACTTTAAGTGAGAAGGCGAAGAGATGTACTCCATCACTTTCACACTAAAAGAACGATCCGTCAGATAGGAGGAAAACCAATCAAGAACAATTCCACGAACACCAAACCAGGAAGAAAGACGTTCCAGAAGAACATTGTGATCAATGGTATCAAAAGCGGCCGAAAGATCAAGCATACATAATCCAGTTAAGCGTTGTGTGCACATGGCATTAACAATAGAATTGCACATAGATAGAAGCACCGTTTCAGTTGAACGATGCTTAGTATAGGCAGCGTGATGCTTATTAAATAGATCATTGTAAGAGAGATGAGTTGAAAGCCTCTGAAGAACAATTCTTTCAGTGAGCTTAGGTATGTATGACAGATTAGATATATTAGATAGGGCTGTAATTCGACAATAATTCCTTATCCAGTGTGGGCTTTTTAAGCAATGGAGTAATAACTGCACGCTTAAAAGCGCGAGGAAATTTGCTAGTAGAGAGAGAGAGAGAGGTTAACAATCAATGTTAATACTGGAGCAAGTATGTTTATACACTTCTTTAAAAGAGAGGTTGGGATAGGATCCAAGTCACAATGTTTAGCTGGAGAGTCTAAAACTAATTTAGTAATCTCATCAATTGCAACTGGAGTGAAATCAGAAAGCTCATCTTTGGAATGATACTCTACTGGAGTATGAGGTGTAAAGTTAGGAGCTGGAGTGATAGATTCTCTAAGATTGCTTATCTTATCTGTAAAGTATTTGGAAAATTGTTCAGGCAGTGACTCCACAGGAGTATAAGGAAGAGAATGAGAAATAGATCTATGTAAAAGATCATTAACGGTTTTCCATAAACTCTTGACATTCACAGCCTTACTGACCAAAGAGGAGTAGTACTCTTTCTTAGCATTAGCAATAGCAGTACGATAAATCTTGTGTTGCAAATGGGAAACAGTTTTCCAAAAATCTGAATGGGTATGACGCCACTTTCTTTCAGCTCTACAGCATGCAGCCTTTAGCTTTCTCAGACTAGAAGTTTACCAAGGGTTAGATTTCTTAAGCTTCTTGGTAGTTAGAGGTGCATGTTTATCAAGTAGAGATGAAAGAGTAGTGTTATACTGTTTTACTAATTCGTCAAGATCATTAGCAGGAGACTTGATCAAAGTTGAATTTTCAAGATCAGAACAAAAGAGATCAAGATCAACGTTATTTACACACCTAAATGAAAGAGTAGATGAATTTTTAATAGTATCTGGCTTAACATGATTATAAATGAATACAACAGGAAAATGGTCTGACGGCGAGTGAGATAAAATAGTAACACTTAAAGGATCAATAGCAGAGAGACTTGGTGTAATAACAACATCAAGTGTATGATTGTCAATATGAGTAGCAACATTCACATGTTGAACAGCATTACAAGAGGACAGCAAAGTATTAAACTGCTGAGTTAAGGGATCAAGAGGATTATCAAGGTGAATGTTGAGGTCACCTGTAATCACAAAGTCTGATTTAGAAGTGGCAAGGAAGGAGAGTAGGGTAGAAAACTCCGATAAAAAGAGAGAGAAAGGTTTGGCATAGGGGGAAAAAGATGGTGGTCGATACAGTGCAACAACACGCAGAGTACATGTGCTAAATTTACCAGTGACTGAAATTGCTTCAAATGAAGAAAATTTATGACAGTCATTGCTAAGAAGGGTAAAGGGCTTCCTTAGTAGGAGAGCAACTCCACCACCCTTAGCACCAGATATCCTAGAGTCACGATTTGCAATAAACATATCATAACCTGGAGGAAGAATAGACATCAGTCCAGAAGGAGTGGTTATAGAGGATAGCCAGGTTTCACTGATGGCAAAACTCTCAAACTTGTGAATCTCAGATAAATCATGCAAAGCAATGATATGGTCTGAGTTAGAGAGGGATCGGATGTTAAGAGAGCAAAGAGAAACATTGCCTCGAAGAGAATTAACCGCAATTCTCGATCGAAACATGATTACAAAACTGGCAAATCAGTAATTGTAAACAATGCAGAAAGTACAATATAAATTACAATATAGTTATACACAAATTACATAAAAAATACAAATATGCAATAATTAACTAACGATCAAAACGTAAACACTGGAACTTTAACAATTTAAACACTAAAAGCAATATAAAACAACGTGTAACGGATCAACTATAGCGGTAAAATAACGGTCAAAACTGCAAATTGATTTTTCAACAAAATAACTATATAACAGATTAACAATATAACATAGAACTATGAACTAAGTTAAAAGTACGCCAATGAACTTAATCAAGTCTAAAACTATTCACAAACTATTTAAATATCTAAAACTATTTTAATTTAATTTTAATTTTAATATAATGAAATTTAGCGTCTTTATTGAATAATTCCAGACGTTAAGGAAGTGATATCTTTTTGCACAATGAACAGTGGTAATCCCAGATACCACCTAGCACTCAGTGAGCAGAAACCGGATGCAGAAATATCGTCTACCCGTCACGTGATTGCGTCTGTTCATTATCTAAGCTGAGAAACCATCGCCTCGTCAAAAACTGAAGAGAAATATGAGCTGAGATATCGCTGAATGTAACTGGCGTAAGATCAGATACTTCTTAGCGCTGCTGAACTTTTATTAGACTAGAATTAAACTGATTGAGATCAAAAGATTTGAATTCAACATTGTTTATATCTGCCATATGGTCCGCGTTTTGTCTGGGTTTCTGAAGAATAGATCAACCGTGGACTGTACGTGTCGTAAAGGCGACAAAGTACTATGATTAAAACCAACGTCAGAAAGGGCATTAGGTTAATTGATGAGACCCTAGGCTTCAGATATTGCTATGCAACCATTTCTAAAACGAATGGAAAAGAAGTAGGAGATTAACTAATAATATGATGTTGGACAGAGAGGAAAGGAGACGGTCTTTTCGTATCCCTACCCTAGTTAAACTATGATTCAAGGGAAGATGACGATGATGATGTTTACATCCGCTATGTCTAGTTATATAGTTTTATTTGGTCTCTCCTCAAATAGATCTGGTACAAATCGACTTAAATCAGTTGGTAGCTGAGACAGATTGTCCTAAGCTCTAAGGGCATAGTGACTGTTGTAGTCTATTGCTATGAAGCAGTCTCAGCAATGTAGAATTTTGTGATAATAAAATAACTGTTGGTGGGATCACTGGAGAATCGTCTATAGGTCTATCTAACGAGCGAATATTTCGAGATAGTCGCTTCCTGATGTCAAAGTTTGTCGAGGAAACGGACGTAATCTAAAATTCACAGCATATATATATATATATATATATATATATATATATATATATATATATATATATATATATATATATATATATTGCTATATGTGGACATGAAGAGGAAAACGGAAAATAGAGCACAGTGGTGGCGTTATATACCTTGGACCTGCCAATAGGCAATGCACTAAGAGAGATATATGTTGTTATGTTGCTTCACTACTATATATATACTTTGGACTGAATTTCCGGATTTTGGATTTTGCACCGTCTTTGGATCTTTTTTTGCTGGCCGGCTTGATTTTTGTCTCAATAGTGATTGATGTTGTCATTGATGACTGTAGCACTCTAATTGTTGTTAATATTATTATAGTTATTATTATAGCATTTACATAGAGCCCTGCATTATAAGCACGCAGCCATCGATTTATCTGATTCCTTCTTGGTAAAGCGCTGGTAAAGCTGTTAACGTCAGTTTCCTCACTCGAAAGCGATGTCAGTGACGGACCAGCCGGTTTGGGCTATCTTACCGACATCGACATTGGCTCCAGTCAATGTTATGTTAAGGAAATCGTTCTATTTCCCGGCACTATATCGTTGCTATTTAAGGCAAATTCAATCAAATCGGTCAAGTCCATAAAGCTGTCATCAAATTAGCTGCAGACTATTTTCGAACCCGTCCGATCTTGATATTTGTATAGAATTTGTCTGAAAGCCGAACGTCGCGTGGTCGTGTGCCACTGAATGGATTCTGTTAGCGATAGATTTACATTAGAGATCCACGAAGCGTCTAATGTAGCGATGAAGTGAGGAATATCCCTTGGGAAAAACAATGAGAGTGATGACATGGCAGTAGACTTCTTCATCTTCTTATTTGTCTCAGTCTACACGTGTGCGTGCTTGTATGTATGTATGTGTGTGTGTGTGTGTGTGTGTGTGTGTGTGTGTGTGTATAATTCGACTGTAGCATGTCGGTATGCATATCTATAGTAGGCCTAATGCCTTCATCCATATGGGTAATTAAATATGGCGGGCGTGGTTAAAGCAATTAATAAAGAGATTAACAATTAATAATAATTTAAATAGTTAATTAATTAAAAGATAATGTTAAATTATAATTTGACATTGTCTCTTTCATATATACAATATGATTTGGTTTCTCTACCTTTCACTCGCCCACAATCAAGTATAGATGGAAGAAATCATGTCTCAAAGTGGCCGATTATTCTCCTTTATTCTTTACTTTAACATATTTGAAACACTTGATCTTAGTCTACACTTATTCAAAATATCTTAGAATCTCACTGCTTTGCATATTACTATGCATTCGTCGTTATACGGTTAACTTCTTTCTTTGATCAATCGCTTGGTCGTATAATCTCAACGCCTCTCATCTCAACAACAAACCAGCCACACAATTCTCTATGACGTCCTCGATGTTTTCATTGAATGACTATATTGATCTGACTTAGTCTATAGCCAGTCATAATCAGCTCATCCTAAGATCTGCCTGACTTCTTAGTCGTCATTTTTCATAACTCCAACTGAAATTACACTTTACATGTTCAGTGTGGAATCCATTCTTCGAGATTACTTTATTAATTCAAATAAATATCATTGCTAATGGGTTGTCTATACCTCACAAACAAAACAGGTATAGAAAGATTTAAGAAAATCCTGTTCATTCATTAGCATTGGCTCAAAGTCCTGACAACAAGCAAGTCAATCAACAAGTAAATTTATAAAGTGTTTCGCTGTAGCTCATCCGTTAAGACCACAACCGTGTGACCTAGACCACAACCGTGTAGCCTAGACCACAACCGTGTAGCCTAGACCACAACCGTGTAGCCTAGACCACAACCGTGTAGCCTAGACCACAACCGTGTAGCCTAGACCACAACCGTGTAGCCTAGACCACAACCGTGTAGCCTAGACCACAACCGTGTAGCCTAGACTACACGCTTTTACAAAAAGTATATACATTTACAAATTTGAACTAAATAATTCCGTTGCTTTCGTCAATAAAATCCACGTTACACAGCTCCATGTACATGTATATGTGTGACATGTGATGAGGGGACGTCCCTGACATCGTCCTTGTATGAGGAAACGGACGTTAAAGCTTATTACTATTATCATTATATCTCTCACTTGTTGTATCTTTGTCAGCAGCTTACAACCGTTGAACGGTTGACCTAATCCCATGTTTCAGAATATATATTTGCATAAATATTACACTACGTCGTGGTATCTAACTAGTGTAAACACGTCACATACATCATATGAGACGACGAAACTTACTTTGTACTGAATAAATCCTTAATGATTTTTCGGGTTAAGTCAATTATATCAAATATCATTTCTAATATGAAATCTGTAACACACCCGAGACATCTCTCGAATAAAATGCCAAAGGGAACTTAAATTTAAATCTTAAATTTTGGTTATATCTAAAATGAAATTTTATCTTTGTAGCTCAATTATTAAAAAGTAGAAAGTTCAATTAAGATATTAAAACGGATATTTTCTAGATTAAACTTTAACCATAATTTAGAAGAAGGATTTGTAATATTCCTATTTGTGCATTAGTGTCATCTGGCGAACAAAGAAATCGATATAAAGTGCGGCTTTGAATGTGAGAATGGGTGAAAATTGAACATTGATGATTGAATGTTTGTTCAGCACAATATATTATTATGAGAGGATGGAGAACGTTTAAAAACAATAATAAAAGTTTAACGTCCGTTTACTCATCCAGGAATGATGTCAGAGACGTCCCCACAGCACACATCACTACAGATCAATTCACCCCGACCAATTGAAAAAGAAATGTGCTGAAAAGTAAGGTCCTAACGAAAGCCAGTCCGGTGATCAAAAATGGTCAGGGTAGATAGATTATGTCTAGGGTAGGCAAAGGTAAGGCATAAGACAATAATAAGAACAATTAACTGCATGTCAGATATACTGTTAAACATTTAATTGGATAAACACTATGCAAAGAATTGCATGGTTTTAACACAATTTTCTATA
Source organism: Enchytraeus crypticus (assembly GCA_905160935.1). Lineage (NCBI taxonomy): Eukaryota > Metazoa > Annelida > Clitellata > Enchytraeida > Enchytraeidae > Enchytraeus > Enchytraeus crypticus. Next base: position 30,062 of record CAJHZI010000219.1, on the reverse strand, counting down.
TGGGCCCATACATAGGCCTAAAGGAGCAATAGAGCAGCAATGGCAATATCAATTCTGAGTAAATTAATTTAACAAATTAAAATCTCAGTTGGCTTGGAGCTTTGCAATATTACTACAATACACGTCAGATTCGTTCAGACAAGGACAGACCTAGACATTCAAAGTTCAAGTCTGCAGATAATTCATTCGCTAAGAATTATAATTATAAGAATTATAATTATACGTGCTTCATGTACACAACTAAATTTCATATTTAGATATTCAAGGGCAAGTTAATTAACATAAGAAGATATTACACGTTTATATATACAGTATATATATATATATATATATATATATATATATATATATATATATATATATATATATATTTGTTTATTTATTCGTCACCACATACATGAATAAAGACACAGAGATTCCAGAGACCGTGAAATAAAAGCATATTACTGTTAATAAATTTTCTGTGTTGTGTCCATGCATCTGAGGAATAGAAACACCTTTAACTGCACGTACCCTTGAGGTGACTAAACAAAAACTACAGGGAAGCCAAAGAAAAATCACCTTAGAAACCATATTTCCCCAAGATATAGACTACATTTTTTGTGGAAAAGGCATAATCTCTTGTGAAGGAATTAATTTGTTGATCGATGGAGTGATTTATATGGAGCTAGTCAGCAGATTGTGAGTAGTAATATATACTTTGAACCTGCCACTTGACAGAACATTAAAGAGAAAAAGAGAGAAACACTAGAGAGAGAGAGAGAGAGAGAGAGAGAGAGAGAGAGAGAGAGAGGCTGCTAATAAATCATTGAATAAAGCTTAACCCGATTTTCGTCAAAATACCTACATTGGACCAGCCGCTTGGCGGAACATTAGAGAGACAAGATTCAGGAGTTATATTTACTTATCTTTAAATATCTATCCCTTGTATTTCATCTCATGTTTGTAAATTACCATCTTTACCACAAAAAGCAGGAATCATGTGTTCACCAGCTTAATATTTTTTAATTAGTTTCGTCATGTATTTCATTCTCTAGCATCACGATGAACAGGCGCGCCCAGATCCAGAGGGGAGGGGCAAGGCATCCCCTCTTAGGCCCATCAAATTTTTTTAAAATCTTTATTTTCATTGTATCCATTGGATATGTGTATGTGTAAATATGAATACAAGAGTAAAAATGTGTGTAAGTAAAAAATGAACACTGTATCATAGGCGTGGGCCTAAGTATACAAATGTGGACACTGTCCAAAAGAATTTCGCCCCTTTTAAAAAATTATTGGATCCGTCATGCACTGTAAGCACTCTATGCATACATATTCAATGAAAGTGGTGATGTATTTACATTTTACCGCTTTCAAGTTGCTTAATAGGAAAATGCTAACCCTACAATTTTATAACAAGTCAGTAGTTTGTGATCATAGAATTCTATGAACTTGGACCTGCTGGTCGAATACTAAAGTATACATGATTTCAATGTGTCCTTCCATTTAGGCTTCATATAGAAAAATCATTTCTATTTTATTTCAAATATTAAAAGGTAATCACGAAAATCGCAAAGTATAAATTTTGCATGTAACGATTAGTTATGGAAAAGCTAGAATTAGCAACAACAAGATTTGAAACTGTTCTATACCCTTCAGTTTTAATAATTACACACGCTTAATTATTGTTCCATGGCACGTGCAAGCCGGGCATATATAAATTTTTATTTATTGGGATAATATATTCCAATTTAGAAAAGCCAGTGCGTTTGTGAAGGTTCAACTCTGACTTCTTCACTCGAAAGTATATAAGTAAATATATGATAGATACACATAAATGTATATAAATAAAGATTTGCATATATGTAATATAAGTAATATATATGATATACATATATATATATATATATATATATATTTATCGTACAAGCATGATAAATGAATTAAGAAATAGAAAGAAGGAGGGGGGGAGTCTAAAAGAGGTCATAAAAGGCAGATTTTAAAGGAAATAGAGGCAGAGGCAGGCCGCTATTAGGTATGTTAGAGGATTTATAAGATCCACTCATATGTATAATGAAGAAGAAAGCTGAAGACAGAGAAAATTGGAGGCGTTATATACCATGATCCTGCGGTAGGAAGTGCACTAAGAAAGAGATATATAAAATATATTTGTGTTTATAAATTTGATAACAGTAGACAACATTGAAATTTGATTTAATTTCATTAAAATAGCAGTTCTAGTTACTGCATGGTTAGTTACATACTCGTCCTTGACGTTACACACACTACAGCCTACCCTGATCTAAAATCGTTAAACTTAGCGCTATTAAAATCAGGGATTACGTCTCCCTCTCTAAACTTATTAAACAGTGCGACCAAGGATCAATGTGAAACACCCTTTTGTTGCTACGTTGGTGACTATAAAAGTCTCTTCAGCCACCTGCCTTTCACTGTTTAATCTTTACTGCTTTAACAAATAAACTAAGTTTAACTCTACAATAATTTCACAACTCTGAAAGTTGTCCACCTGAAATCAAGTAAGTAAAATCTCCTTGGTTATAAATTTTATTAATTTTTCAATTTCTTAGTAAGTTTCCTATAAGCCTTACGCAGAATTTTAGAACCTATTAGAATTTCAATTCATCAAAATAAGTCTTGCATCTTAGTATTTGACTATCGATATCATATTGAAACTAATTGAAAATGAATTAAATAAAATTTGTAGATGATATTGCGAGCTAGTGTTTCCAGAAATTGCGTCCTGGTATCATCAGTCGATGAGGAAACTGACGCTAATCGTAAAATTAAAACCAATTGATTTCTATATTTATTATTAATTAATTAATTTATTTATATATTAATATTTTTATTTATTTATTTATTTTTTTATTTAGTTATTTATTAATTTAATCACTATGTATTACTAGAGTTAAATTGACAATTGGATAATATCTCGTGCATGCAGCAAAATGGCTCACTCTTCAACTTCTAGCGACAGTTTTCTACAGAGACTGCAGGACCTGCCGTTTGTCAAAGACTCGGTTGATAAGGTAGGAGCCCTGTACTCTGGAACGAAGCAGTACAACTCTCTGCTGCGTCGTACACTGGAGACAGCTGAATCCGGTGTAGGAATGCTCGCTAGTACAACTAAACCCCTTCTGAACGTCTTAGAGAAACCTAGTAAGATATTATATTTTTTATATTTTTATATTTATATCATTTATTGAGGGATTAATGCTTGTGTTGTCTTCTGATGTTAGTAAGATGGACCAATAGTATGCCATGTGCTATTTGTACGTCCCTGACATTAACCTTGTATGAGGGAACGGACGTTAAACCTTTATTATTATTATATTATATTTTAAGAGGTGACTAATAACTGAGGAAAACATAGGCAAATTATGAAGATATATTTAGCGAACTATATTATTAATAAATTAAACTAAATGCTACATTAAGGTTTTGTTTAGGCTTATATATAGTGATGTTATCTCTCTTATGTTCATTTCTTAGGTTGCTGGAAGGCGGTGATCAGGAATATGTGCTTAGAACAATAATTATATTGCACACCTATAGTACTCGGAAACATCGAATTACTTAGGCTTCATACATTAAATGTCTTTATACTTAGCTAAGTTAATTCTCATAAATAATAATAATAATAATAATAATAATAATAATAATAACAAAAAAATACAAAAAAATATTAATATTAACAATACTACTACTACTACTACTACTACTACTACTACTACTAATAATAATAATAATAATAATAATAATAATAATAATAATACAAGGAAATTGTTATGTTTTTAGTTGGAAGTATAAACGACCTGGCCTGCAAGGAACTTGAAAAGATGGAGAAGAATTATCCCATAATAGCTCAGCCAACAGAAGAGGTTAGCTTTGTGTGACAGATTTCGAATTATTTCAAGGAATCCTGTATAAAGTGTATATATTACATCGGTTAAGGAGTTACTAAATGGACTCCTTGATTTTTTGCATATAATTATACGAATGCTTTATTCTACCTTTCACCTCTAGCAGTCCTATAATATCACAACTGGTTGAACCAAGTTGTATTCTTTCATTTGAGATTTTATTTTCTACTTTCATAGTAATATAGCAATATATCATCATCATCATTCTCTTCCCTTAGATCCTAGTTTAACCAGGGTCGGGTTATATAATGCTATTATATAGCATTATATAATTTATTTTATTAAATGTTACTAAAAATATCATTTCAAATTTATTTTACTGTTAACTCTATATGTATGTTAGAATTATATGTCATGTGCCAGTCAGCTTGGGTGCTATTGTTTATAATTAAGTTTACTGATGTTAATTAAAAAGTTAAATTGATCTTTATAAATATATATTTATGTGTTAAATATCTTACTGTTTTCGTTATTTATTTAATCACGTTGATTAGCAAAGCTATAGTTATATTGTAAATTTTCTCATTGTTAATTATTTTGCTACGTATTTGCAGATGATAAAGCAAACGAAAGCTGTGGTGCAGCCTTTAGCAGACCGTTTGAAGCCAGTAACCGATAGAGTTAACTCTATTACTACGTACGGATTGGACACGGTTTGTTGTTTATTCTACTAAATTTAAATTTTAGAATCAATCAATTTTATACTAATTTTATGGTAGATTAAATATTTAAGATGGCAGATATTTAAAAAAGCAATTGCTTTTTTATTATGTTTATAAGTTGTAATACATTTCACGTTGCGTCTATTTATAGGTTTGTTCTTTTTTTGTTGAATGTAATTTAATGAAAATTTAGCCACTAATGTAAACATTAAGAGGCAATTTAATAATATGAAGGCCATAAGATAATGAATATCAGAATAAACTTTTACAGAATAACGAATTCCGAAACTGAAGTCAAGTTTAACGCCCGTTTTCAGTCCAGTAGCATGTCAGTAACTGAAAGAGTTCTGGATTGGAAATCTGAACCTACTGATCAGCTGTCGAGAAAATTACCATCAAGCCACCGGCTCAGCCCAGAAAAATAGCATATTCTTGATATTATACTCTTAAAAATACCCCTTTCTTCGCTAAGTTCAGAGAAAAAATTAATATTTTAATGTTTCAGATAACTTCCACGAAGGGGTATGCCGCGGATAAAGTCGGTGCGTTATCAGAATACGGGTTGAGCAAGGTTAACGTCGTCAAGTCCTACGCACGAGACACAGTGTCGAACCTGACTGGCGTCGCTACAAGACAAGTGTCGCCACTCGTCGACAACAAAGTGGGGTTACTGATCCTCAGTCAACTGGAAAAGCTCATAGAATCTGCTGAGCTTGCTAATAGTATGTAAATAGATAAATAGATATATAAAAATAAATCATCGCATTTATATATTATTACCTGTGTTGTAGTGCAGACTTTGAGTATGAATATGTACCTTGAACTTGCCACTTGGCAGTGCATTGAAGATATAGACATGTGTTGTGTCCGAGTTGCTGAAGAATAACCAACCGTGGACTGAATTTGTCGTAAAATGCGACATGGCACTAAGATTCAAACCATCGTCAGAGAGAAGCATTTGGCTGGTGAACTTATAGACTGCAGAAATTGCTGCAAAATTTTCTAAACCGACCTTGGGTGAACTGGGATTCAAGGGATGATGATAATGACTTTGATGATGATGATGATGATAATTATATAATTTATATATTATTCACAATTTATATGTTTTCTTTATAATTAAATTATTGTTATTCAATCTTTTATATTCATGTATCTTTATTCTTTAAAGATGAGATTTTTTAAATTTATTCATCTAATGAACAAATAAAAGAAGTTAATTATTCATTAACTATTTTACTACTCATACAGGTCGTACAATTTAAAACTTTCTTCAAACACCTCATCTGAATAGTGATGATTTATTAGTTTTGAAAGAAAGTCTTCAGCTAGTTTTAGATAAATCTCTCTGATAAATAATTTTGGAATTAACTTAATCGAGATGCCCATAGGCTGCAACCCTGTGATCGTCACGACTTAACTTTAACTTAATTTAATTTAAATAATTCTGAGAAATATAAATTAATTATCTCTTAATTTAGAATTCACTGCTTTGTCTCACAATTAAATATTTACTCTGGTATTTCTATTTAAATGTTAAATTATTTCTAATTATTTATTTTTCACAGAAGAAGACCTGCAAGTAACTGAGTCCTCAAAAGAGAGTAATGATGGTGACATCTCTAGCACGGCTGCGATCAACAGACTGTTCAGAGTGGTTGATGTGTTTCGTTGTGTGCTGTACACGCAGTCAACAAAGAAGCTTCAGTGTGTCCGCAGTGAGTCCTCAAAAGCATTGTCCAGGATCAGTCCAGCTAGTCTCTTGGACTGGACTTCCTATGTGAGTCTATAATCAAACTTTAAACTTTATTTTATTATTTTATTATATATTTGAGATCTCTAGAACAATTGTAATTAAATATTTAGTATTTAACTGTAGTCAAACTTACCTTATGCTAACAATAACAATTGTAATAATAAAAGTTTAGCGTCCGTTTCCTCATCCAAGGATGAAGTCAGCGACGTTAACAATATCAAGCATCGACATGTCATTGATGTCAAAACATTTATTTACAATATTCAGCACAATTCTTATATATATTTTAAACTAACAAAAATCAATGAACTTTATCAAAATTCTGACTACATAATTTACTTTGAATTGGTTCTAACTGATAATGATTCTGGATTCCTCAAGCACTTACTATAGCACAGTGAATTTATTAAATATTTGTTCAATTAGGAAATATGGGGCTATGGGACTTATTGAATTTTGCTAAAATTTTTATTATAGTAATTTCTTTTAGTGACTTACTAAGTTTTCGTAGTTTAATTGCATGCTTACTATATTTATTTATTTCCTTTTACACTCTATTGTTGTTTTATCCACTATGTGTTGATAAACAACAGCTATATTATTAATTTTTCAGAAGAATACTGCATACAACTTTTACAATGAAAAGAAAGACCGAATCGTAAACGTGTGGAACGCCGTAAACAATCCTAACTACGTCGCTAGCGAAAATGAAGCGGAAATATCGGTGAGTCAATGAAATAATATAATCAATCAATTAATAAATTATTCAGAAATGAATCAATAAATCATGACAATTATTGATTAAGACAACTAATCAGCCATCAGATCAATCCAAGCAATCAATAAAACGTTCGGTCCATTTAATAAATCAATCAGTATTTAACCTAATTCATACAGAAAATTAGAAAACCATCCGATAAACCATCGAAATGACAAGACGAATCAACAAATAAGTATACAATAAATTAATCGCTTAATCATTTCTCATATTCATCAATGAGCTATAAATATTAATCGATCAATTAATTAATTAATCATAAATCCAATCAGTCTGTCAGGAATTTATTCCATTCACATATACTGTACTACATATATCTGTATAGTCCTAACCAACCCTGAGGCGACTTAGCTGTTACTAAGTCATCAAAGTTGAGCATTTTCGAGAACTAGAAACCTAACAGTACAAAACTTGTCTAGCGACGTCCTTTATGCGTTCATTAGTAGACGAAGTGAACGTTAAATTAGCTCTTGCACTCTTGTTTAGAAGTTGAAGACGAGTCTGTTTCACTTCATTCGAGCTTGAAAGAATTCAGAAATAATAGCATTAATGGCATTGCGTGTTAATTAAATATCTGCTGAAAGAATCAATAATTAATAACATTAACTGTTAACACACAAATAGTTGAAATAGATAGAATGCGCGTAAGTAGTATAGACGCAGAGAAATAGAATAGATGTGCACAAATAGAAAAAATGGACACAAATACATCGACAACATATAGAATGCACACAAATGCATAGAGCACAGATAGAATGCACAAAAGTTAACTTCCAATACTAGCCAGCTATTAAGTTGTATAATATCTGTTACAGAAGTACGAGACTGGACTGATATCAGCGTTGAGGTACTTGAAGACGAAGACTGAGGCTGGCTTGACGCTTGTTGAAGAGAACGTGAACCGAGCTCTGACCGTCGCTGATGCAGCGTTACCAAGCTGTCTGAAAAATATCCTCAGGAAACCTCTAAAATACATTAGCTTTAAGGTTAGATACTTTTACTTTCTCTCAAGCTGCTGGTTTATTACACAAAAGTCAAATTAACTTTAATCCTTAATAACTTTTTAAAAATCCTGATAAGTCTCTTAAACAAATATTATAGCCTATCGTATTAAAGGTTAGATTGCTGTTTAATTGGACAGAAGTAAAATGAAAAATTACAATTGTTTAGTGTTCTTTTTCTTCTCTCTCTTTAGGGCACTGCCTACTGACAGGTCCATGGTATATGTTTAATGTTAACCTTCCATAACTTTAAACATTAAGGCTTTAACTTGATAATTTATTGCTAATAGAATTTTAACGGTAGCTAGAGTGTGTCGAATCGTTTCGAAGAAGAGTCCTGTGCTTATGCGACCGGTAGAGATCAATAATGCACAAAGTAGTTAACAAATCTAATTTAAAATAAATATTGATAGTATTTTATTGCGCCATTGATCCATTATTGGATAATTAGTTAACAAATTATGTATGGTGTACTGTAATTTCATATTTAATTTCTATTGTTTTTTCTTCTTTAGAAGTCCGTTGTTCTGATGGCGGAAGAGGTTGAGAAGGTTAAAGAGGAGCCTGAAACAAACTCATCGTCAGAGGACAGCTGTGATGACAAGAAATCAGAGGAGGATGTCTATCACTCTCCTGCCAAGCATCACCCTGACGATGAACTCTGCCAGTAAATAATTATCACGATTAACAAATATTCACCAGATGTCACAAGTTTACATTCTCTTATATTAAAACGTATAAATAACAACACCGCTAGAATGACTAAACGTTTTACAATTATGCTAAATTTATCTGCACCATGTTTTAAATTATCCGCTGTTTAATTATATTCACGCCTGTTTTATTTGTACAATTTGAAAGTTAGCCTAGATGAAAGTGTCCTTGATCGGTTGTTATTCTTAAACAAGGTGGACACTGGAGCAAAGTGGAATTGCAGTAAACTAAATTCAAAAGTACTGGCCTAGATTGAAAAGTGTCTAGAGATGCGTGAAATCTATATCGGCATATTTTCCTGCTCCCGCTTAGTTTTACTGAATGGTTATTTTATGGCATTTGCTGATCACTGTTTTAAACAAAAATTAGTTTATTGCACATATTTGCCTGTTATAGTTGATTAAAGTTTGCATTCGTGCTTGCTAATTGAAACTGCAAGCTAACAATGTAATGCATTATAAAATAAATAAAACTTCTATAGTAGCTTCAACTTTCACATAATATTTGCTAATATGTAGATTTTATTTGGTAATGATCCCATCATACAATTAAAAGTTTAGTCGCAAAATAAAATAGTTTGCTAAGTTATGTTAAGAATCCTTAAAGAAATAAAATACTCTGTGAATTAACAATTTTAACTTGTGTGTCTTAGTTTTTTGAAAGTGTAAGAATTTTGATACACAAATACAGCTGATTAATTGTTGGTTCAAGACAATCCCTTCTATTCTCTCATAAATATGCAACCTATAGAATTGACGCTTATAAAATAGCTCATAAAAACATTTCTATTAAAATACAGTCGAACGCCTTTAAAATATACGCGTAATAAATAATAGCAAGGAAACAGCATATAACAAACCTATTACAAAAAAACATTCTTAAAATAAAGACAAAATAGGTGAAACAGCTGCTATATCTTCAATGACTCAATTAGCCCACTCTTTGAAACCCGTAAAATCGTCGGCAAGTCCGTTCTTACATGACCAGAAGCACCTGCTATGCGTAATCCATTAGCTCTGCCGAATATCACAAGTAAATCAATACCGTTAGTTCAGGTAGAGATTTTAGCAGGGCGGCTCTTCAGCAAATGAAGCGTGAAACGAGTGGCACGCATGAGATAACGATTAGTTCATGTCTTTAATATCTCATCCAGGGCGAGAGAGGGAGGTTGGATTGAGACTTCTCGTCCCATAGATTAAAAACTGGAAAATACTGTAATACTAATAATAAAGGTTTAACGTCCGCTTCCTCATACAAGGATCTCGTCAGGGACGTCAATACGGTAATAAGGTAATACTTATGGAAAATAACCACGAGAACTTAAACAAAATTTAGAAACATTGTTAAACTGAAATGAATTTCAAGAATAAAACTATTAAGGTTTTAACATAGAACTTTGATATTAAATACTTCAAGATGTCATTTAAACCCTAGTATATTGTTAACATGTTAAACTGTTTGACCAGAATTGAACTGGCCCATTCAAGCAGTCTTATTAAAAGCTGTAAACAAGTTAACTGGGCAAAGAATGTAATATTATACTAATATTATTTCAATATTAAACATACAATAATTACCAGATAACTCATGTCATAAAGAAGGATTATATGAGGAAGATTTCATAGGTATATTTGCACTGATGATAATGATGATGATGATGATGATGTATCAGAAAGACTCGACAATGCACTTTATATTGCGACACGAAACTCGCCTCCATATATTTATTAGGTGAGCTGCCTATGCTCCACAAGTAGTGGAGTGTGATAAATGATGCTTTAACGCTGTTTTAATCCCAGAGGGGTACTGATTTCCATTTCTGTTTGAAAAATATTTTAGTAATATAAATTTGCTAGTTAAATTTCATTAAATTCTCAACAATGATAATCAACATTAGTAATAAATAAATATCTATATACCGTTCAGCTCCGTAGTTGATTCCCACACCCTCCAAATGATTTTATCACAATTCGGCACTAGTTGAAATATAGTATAATGTATGATGAAGGTAGAGTGGTTGAGACAATAATAGAAGCAGAATGGAAGGAAATGGAGGCAGAGGCAGTCCGAGATTAGGAATGTTAGAAGATTTAAAGACCCACTCATATGTGGATATGAAGAGGAAACGGAAGACAGAGTAGAGTGGAGGCGTCATTTTCCATGGACCTACCAGTAAGCAGTGCACTAAGAGAGAGAGAGAGAGAGAGAGAGAAGGTAGAATATGACGGGAGAGGGAGTTAAAATCTCTGAGGAAGAACAGGAGGTCATGCGGGAGAGAAAACAACGGGACGTGTCAATTATCCATGAATAATAAAGACTGTCTTCCTTCCTCCTTCCTCTGTGTCCTCTCTGCACACTGCTGTAGCGGGTACGCGTGCTATTCCACCCGCTCTGATATTAGAAGATCCGGAGAACGTGACGAGGACCCCCTGCAAAGATTTCAGGATTCAGTTACTTTTGTTTCATCACATTAAGTCGCCTCCTATACTACTATATTAAGACTACATATATACATCGAAACAGGGCAAAGATTATAGTTAGGGTAAACAGGATAGTTAGAGTAAACAGGATTGTTTTCTCAGGGAATGACGCCTCTGCCCAGTAAATGTTTGTCAAAGCTGAGGAAGGCAGAGGGGGCCATCACGTCATAAGCAGAATCCTCCAAGAAATGGTATATAATATCAAGGATGAGTCCCCGTTGATATATAGCGAATTTATAGTTCCACTTATTTGTAGACATGAAGAGAAAAACGGAAGACAGAAAAGTGGAAGCGGTATATATTTACCTGCCAGTATGCAGTGCACTGAAAGACATATATATCGAAATAAATTATAAGAAAGAAAGTTTACGACATCGTCTTCGATTGTGGTAAGAAACTTTAAGTTACAAAACAGAATAAAAATTCTACAGTAAAAGTGAATTGTAAGAGTTTACAGCATTTAGTAGCCTAACAGTAAAACTATCATTCGCTAGAAATACGTTGCTGTACAAGGTCCAAGATTTTGGCTATATCGTCAGTACATAATAAATAGTTATTAACTATACTGAACTTGTTCGCTCAAAGAACACTATAGCTAATCCTTATCCTTATCTTACTTTTCTAATTCCATTTTAAGCCTTGATTCTTTGATTGCATGAGTAGGCCTATTATTATACTGTATCATTGCTTATGTTCACTTAAGTTTAACTTTTTTCACTTAATCACTTAGGTGACCATAGTTCTCATTGAGTTTTAGTTGTTGCATGAGTTAGATTGTCTGCGTTATTTGTGAACTGCACACAAGGTTGTATGATGTTTTCCGCTGTTCTTCTTAAATAAATTAAAAATAGATCAGTAGATTATGGAGTTGTTTCTATTGAATTATCGGCGGAGGTTTAACATTAAATGCCATAGAATCTCAAAATCCTGTTAGTAAAAATAATAAAAAAATAAATTAAATTAAAATAAAAAATAATAATAAATAGTCCTCATTACTTATGAACGTTTAATTTCTGAAAGCCTATAGCATGATTAATAATAATAATAATAATAATAATAATGAAGTTTTAACGTCCGTTTCCCCATACAAGGATGATATCAGGGACGTCCCCCCATCACATGTCATTACAAATCGACTCTCCCCAAACGATTTGAAAAAAAAAACACGTGCTGAAGAGAAATAAAAGATCCTAAACAGTGCCGGTCCGGTGATCAAAAATTCTCATTAAATAGGCGCACATTCTGAACTACATCTTCTACTCAGTCCCGCTCTGTCACCGAGTCATATTCAGAAATAATTGACTTATATACTGTACATGTAGAAAGCAGAATTACATGTTTAGTTGTATTCGTCTAAGTTTCTTAATTACTGCTTTTTAAACAAATTGATTTATTTGTGTATGCAGTAGTTGAATGCACTGTGCTTACTATGAAAAGGTAATTGATCGGGAAGACATCTTATTTCCGATTCCGGTTAGGTAGATCGGCTGCTGTGTGCTCACGTCATATTATTTTTAATCATAGCTTTCATTAACTGCCGGTTATCCTCCTGTCAGTTTTTACTTGCAATGATTTCATTAACTAAGGCTTAACGCTGTCATCCGTGGTTCGATATGATTTAAGATTGCCTGGTCTACGCTTCAACTGTTCAACATCCTCATCCTCATCCTCACCTTCATCCTCATCCTCAACGTCATCCTCATTCCCATTCACATCCTCATCTTCATCCTCATCCTCATCCTCGTCCTCATCCTCGTCCTCATTCTCATCCTCGTCCTCATCTTCATCTTCATCTTCATCCTCATCCTCAACGTCATCCTCATTCCCATCTACATCCTCATCTTCATCCTCATCCTCGTCCTCATCCTCGTCCTCATTCTCATCCTCATCTTCATCTTCATCTTCATCCTCATCCTCAACGTCATCCTCATTCCCATCTACATCCTCATCTTCATCCTCATTGTCATTCTCATCCTCATCCTCAACCCCATCTTCATCCTCATCCTCAACCCCATCCTCATTCCCATCCTCACCCTCATCCTCAGCCTCATCCTAGTCTTGTTCAGCTCTTATTTAGACCAGTCATGTTTCGGTTCTTTCATTTATACGAGTCTTATTTCGGTTCTTTCATTTATACGAGTCTTGTTTCGGTTCTTTCATTTATACGAGTCTTGTTTCGGTTCTTTCATTTAGACGAGCATCTTGTTTCGGTTCTTTCATTTATACGAGTCCTGTTTCGGTTCTTTCATTTAGACGAGAATCTTGTTTCGGTTCTTTCATTTAGACAAGAATCTTGTTTCGGTTCTTTCATTTATACGAGTCTTGTTTCGGTTCTTTCATTTAGACGGCGATCAACAGGAGATGCTTATGGCTAGCTACATCTGACAGAGGCTTAACTCTGAGAGTATAAAAGATCGAGCATGCTTAGCCTTCTACGTCGTGAAATCCTGCACAATATATATTAACATGAAGTGCGATCCTCCGCCATACTTGGAGCTTACCCTTATTGCACTGAATGTTAATATGAATGGACATCGTATCGCTTGCTATATTGTGCAAATAAACCTAAGGTCATCCTTTTATTTGAATTTGTTGTGCGAGATTAAATGCAGCCATCGATTTGTAGTTTATATCTAGTACTTACAGGTATATAGAGCTTAAAACGATTGCATTTAGGGAAAAAATATTTTAGAAAATAAAGTAACTGTGATTGGATATTTTGGTATATATTCATTTATATAGCTATCTCAGTAATGGAGATTACGAGCCTATTGACGAATCACAAAATTCAAAATTATGACCTTGACCGAGTGGAATGAACCTCTCGAAACTTCCACTGGCTCATTCTATACGGAGGTGTTTACACAGGAAATACAACGAATCAAAAAACCAAAAGAATAGATACCAAAAAAGTACAGAGGTCTACTACATTTCTAGACTTCAGATAATAACGGTAGATATCAAAAAATAAATAATAGATGTCTATGACTTTACCTCTGCTCAGAAGTCACTAAGCGATTTGCTCCGGCCAGTCAATATAAGAACCTAATGGACGTCGATCTTTACCGGAGGCAGAGCACTTTGCGATGCATCATCTGAGGCTAAGCCCCGAGAAATCCCGCGCTAAGAAGCGCTCAGGTTAAATAAGAAATGTCGAAATATAACTGGGGGAAGTACCCCTGGATTTTAGGATTATATAAAGTTTGGGTCTTGATCGACTCAATATGGAGCTAGTAGTAGTAGATTGACTGAAGCTCACATCCCCTTATAGCAGCTTGCTGAAAGATGCATCACCACCGTCGTTAAGATTTATTCTTATATTTAACAGGCGATGCGTGGATATAGCACCGACCTGCTTTAGTCAGAGGCTGGTCTCTGATATATTCACGAGAGGTAATATACTTGTCAAAGGTTTATATAATACAGGTTGGATCCTTTCTTTACCAGGATTTATTTGAAGCTAGAATAAAACGACGCTATTGGTCAGTTTTTATGCTAATCATTCTGGGTAATTGGTCTCTCTCGCATCCGAACTGCAAAAACGTCTTAGTTGCGTATGTGGACTTTCAATTGCCGCTGGTAAAATATGGATTGGTTATTGAAAATCATAGATATAACTTGTAATAGGAAGAGGGCCTTAAAGTACCAGCAATAAAGAAAGGATTTGGGTCCGCTTCCTCATACAAGGATGATGTCATGGACGTTGAGAACTGGTATAATGAGAGACAGGAAGAGATATGTAGCATGTTTGCACACTGGCAGAGAGCGCAAATTAGAATGCAGTCCAACTACACTGTCATCCCTTTATCCGTAGTCTCAAAAGTCCCTGTCTACCTCCACTGGGAAGCGTAACTGTTGAGCTGATAGGTGGAGAGGTAATGACAAGGACTCGCCGATGTGCGGATCCCTTGAGCAAATAAACCCTGGAGCACTGGCGTAGCCATCATGGCTTAGCCGTCTCTGAAGGTAAACCAGCATAACGATATATTTATACACATGTTTGTAAATATATAGATATATGTGTATAATATATATGCATACATGTATATGCATACATGTATATATATATATATATATATATATATATATATATATATATATATATATATATATATATGTATATATATATACATGTATGCATATATATTATACACATATATCTATATATTTACAAACATGTGTATAAATATATCGTTATGCTGGTTTACCTTCAGAGACGGCTAAGCCATGATGGCTACGCCAGTGCTCCAGGGTTTATTTGCTCAAGGGATCCGCACATCGGCGAGTCCTTGTCATTACCTCTCCACCTATCAGCTCAACAGTTACGCTTCCCAGTGGAGGTAGACAGGGACTTTTGAGACTACGGATAAAGGGATGACAGTGTAGTTGGACTGCATTCTAATTTGCGCTCTCTGCCAGTGTGCAAACATGCTACATATCTCTTCCTGTCTCTCATTATACCAGTTCTCAACGTCCATGACATCATCCTTGTATGAGGAAGCGGACCCAAATCCTTTCTTTATTGCTGGTACTTTAAGGCCCTCTTCCTATTACAAGTTATATCTATGATTTTCAATAACCAATCCATATTTTACCAGCGGCAATTGAAAGTCCACATACGCAACTAAGACGTTTTTGCAGTTCGGATGCGAGAGAGACCAATTACCCAGAATGATTAGCATAAAAACTGACCAATAGCGTCGTTTTATTCTAGCTTCAAATAAATCCTGGTAAAGAAAGGATCCAACCTGTATTATATAAACCTTTGACAAGTATATTACCTCTCGTGAATATATCAGAGACCAGCCTCTGACTAAAGCAGGTCGGTGCTATATCCACGCATCGCCTGTTAAATATAAGAATAAATCTTAACGACGGTGGTGATGCATCTTTCAGCAAGCTGCTATAAGGGGATGTGAGCTTCAGTCAATCTACTACTACTAGCTCCATATTGAGTCGATCAAGACCCAAACTTTATATAATCCTAAAATCCAGGGGTACTTCCCCCAGTTATATTTCGACATTTCTTATTTAACCTGAGCGCTTCTTAGCGCGGGATTTCTCGGGGCTTAGCCTCAGATGATGCATCGCAAAGTGCTCTGCCTCCGGTAAAGATCGACGTCCATTAGGTTCTTATATTGACTGGCCGGAGCAAATCGCTTAGTGACTTCTGAGCAGAGGTAAAGTCATAGACATCTATTATTTATTTTTTGATATCTACCGTTATTATCTGAAGTCTAGAAATGTAGTAGACCTCTGTACTTTTTTGTTATCTATTCTTTTGGTTTTTTGATTCGTTGTATTTCCTGTGTAAACACCTCCGTATAGAATGAGCCAGTGGAAGTTTCGAGAGGTTCATTCCACTCGGTCAAGGTCATAATTTTGAATTTTGTGATTCGTCAATAGGCTCGTAATCTCCATTACTGAGATAGCTATATAAATGAATATATACCAAAATATCCAATCACAGTTACTTTATTTTCTAAAATATTTTTTCCCTAAATGCAATCGTTTTAAGCTCTATATACCTGTAAGTACTAGATATAAACTACAAATCGATGGCTGCATTTAATCTCGCACAACAAATTCAAATAAAAGGATGACCTTAGGTTTATTTGCACAATATAGCAAGCGATACGATGTCCATTCATATTAACATTCAGTGCAATAAGGGTAAGCTCCAAGTATGGCGGAGGATCGCACTTCATGTTAATATATATTGTGCAGGATTTCACGACGTAGAAGGCTAAGCATGCTCGATCTTTTATACTCTCAGAGTTAAGCCTCTGTCAGATGTAGCTAGCCATAAGCATCTCCTGTTGATCGCCGTCT
This sequence comes from Enchytraeus crypticus, assembly GCA_905160935.1. NCBI lineage: Eukaryota > Metazoa > Annelida > Clitellata > Enchytraeida > Enchytraeidae > Enchytraeus > Enchytraeus crypticus. Next base: position 12,913 of record CAJHZI010000219.1, on the reverse strand, counting down.
AAATGAAAGAACCGAAACAAGACTCGTATAAATGAAAGAACCGAAACAAGATTCTTGTCTAAATGAAAGAACCGAAACAAGATTCTCGTCTAAATGAAAGAACCGAAACAGGACTCGTATAAATGAAAGAACCGAAACAAGATGCTCGTCTAAATGAAAGAACCGAAACAAGACTCGTATAAATGAAAGAACCGAAACAAGACTCGTATAAATGAAAGAACCGAAATAAGACTCGTATAAATGAAAGAACCGAAACATGACTGGTCTAAATAAGAGCTGAACAAGACTAGGATGAGGCTGAGGATGAGGGTGAGGATGGGAATGAGGATGGGGTTGAGGATGAGGATGAAGATGGGGTTGAGGATGAGGATGAGAATGACAATGAGGATGAAGATGAGGATGTAGATGGGAATGAGGATGACGTTGAGGATGAGGATGAAGATGAAGATGAAGATGAGGATGAGAATGAGGACGAGGATGAGGACGAGGATGAGGATGAAGATGAGGATGTAGATGGGAATGAGGATGACGTTGAGGATGAGGATGAAGATGAAGATGAAGATGAGGACGAGGATGAGAATGAGGACGAGGATGAGGACGAGGATGAGGATGAGGATGAAGATGAGGATTTGAATGGGAATGAGGATGACGTTGAGGATGAGGATGAAGGTGAGGATGAGGATGAGGATGTTGAACAGTTGAAGCGTAGACCAGGCAATCTTAAATCATATCGAACCACGGATGACAGCGTTAAGCCTTAGTTAATGAAATCATTGCAAGTAAAAACTGACAGGAGGATAACCGGCAGTTAATGAAAGCTATGATTAAAAATAATATGACGTGAGCACACAGCAGCCGATCTACCTAACCGGAATCGGAAATAAGATGTCTTCCCGATCAATTACCTTTTCATAGTAAGCACAGTGCATTCAACTACTGCATACACAAATAAATCAATTTGTTTAAAAAGCAGTAATTAAGAAACTTAGACGAATACAACTAAACATGTAATTCTGCTTTCTACATGTACAGTATATAAGTCAATTATTTCTGAATATGACTCGGTGACAGAGCGGGACTGAGTAGAAGATGTAGTTCAGAATGTGCGCCTATTTAATGAGAATTTTTGATCACCGGACCGGCACTGTTTAGGATCTTTTATTTCTCTTCAGCACGTGTTTTTTTTTTCAAATCGTTTGGGGAGAGTCGATTTGTAATGACATGTGATGGGGGGACGTCCCTGATATCATCCTTGTATGGGGAAACGGACGTTAAAACTTCATTATTATTATTATTATTATTATTATTAATCATGCTATAGGCTTTCAGAAATTAAACGTTCATAAGTAATGAGGACTATTTATTATTATTTTTTATTTTAATTTAATTTATTTTTTTATTATTTTTACTAACAGGATTTTGAGATTCTATGGCATTTAATGTTAAACCTCCGCCGATAATTCAATAGAAACAACTCCATAATCTACTGATCTATTTTTAATTTATTTAAGAAGAACAGCGGAAAACATCATACAACCTTGTGTGCAGTTCACAAATAACGCAGACAATCTAACTCATGCAACAACTAAAACTCAATGAGAACTATGGTCACCTAAGTGATTAAGTGAAAAAAGTTAAACTTAAGTGAACATAAGCAATGATACAGTATAATAATAGGCCTACTCATGCAATCAAAGAATCAAGGCTTAAAATGGAATTAGAAAAGTAAGATAAGGATAAGGATTAGCTATAGTGTTCTTTGAGCGAACAAGTTCAGTATAGTTAATAACTATTTATTATGTACTGACGATATAGCCAAAATCTTGGACCTTGTACAGCAACGTATTTCTAGCGAATGATAGTTTTACTGTTAGGCTACTAAATGCTGTAAACTCTTACAATTCACTTTTACTGTAGAATTTTTATTCTGTTTTGTAACTTAAAGTTTCTTACCACAATCGAAGACGATGTCGTAAACTTTCTTTCTTATAATTTATTTCGATATATATGTCTTTCAGTGCACTGCATACTGGCAGGTAAATATATACCGCTTCCACTTTTCTGTCTTCCGTTTTTCTCTTCATGTCTACAAATAAGTGGAACTATAAATTCGCTATATATCAACGGGGACTCATCCTTGATATTATATACCATTTCTTGGAGGATTCTGCTTATGACGTGATGGCCCCCTCTGCCTTCCTCAGCTTTGACAAACATTTACTGGGCAGAGGCGTCATTCCCTGAGAAAACAATCCTGTTTACTCTAACTATCCTGTTTACCCTAACTATAATCTTTGCCCTGTTTCGATGTATATATGTAGTCTTAATATAGTAGTATAGGAGGCGACTTAATGTGATGAAACAAAAGTAACTGAATCCTGAAATCTTTGCAGGGGGTCCTCGTCACGTTCTCCGGATCTTCTAATATCAGAGCGGGTGGAATAGCACGCGTACCCGCTACAGCAGTGTGCAGAGAGGACACAGAGGAAGGAGGAAGGAAGACAGTCTTTATTATTCATGGATAATTGACACGTCCCGTTGTTTTCTCTCCCGCATGACCTCCTGTTCTTCCTCAGAGATTTTAACTCCCTCTCCCGTCATATTCTACCTTCTCTCTCTCTCTCTCTCTCTCTCTTAGTGCACTGCTTACTGGTAGGTCCATGGAAAATGACGCCTCCACTCTACTCTGTCTTCCGTTTCCTCTTCATATCCACATATGAGTGGGTCTTTAAATCTTCTAACATTCCTAATCTCGGACTGCCTCTGCCTCCATTTCCTTCCATTCTGCTTCTATTATTGTCTCAACCACTCTACCTTCATCATACATTATACTATATTTCAACTAGTGCCGAATTGTGATAAAATCATTTGGAGGGTGTGGGAATCAACTACGGAGCTGAACGGTATATAGATATTTATTTATTACTAATGTTGATTATCATTGTTGAGAATTTAATGAAATTTAACTAGCAAATTTATATTACTAAAATATTTTTCAAACAGAAATGGAAATCAGTACCCCTCTGGGATTAAAACAGCGTTAAAGCATCATTTATCACACTCCACTACTTGTGGAGCATAGGCAGCTCACCTAATAAATATATGGAGGCGAGTTTCGTGTCGCAATATAAAGTGCATTGTCGAGTCTTTCTGATACATCATCATCATCATCATCATTATCATCAGTGCAAATATACCTATGAAATCTTCCTCATATAATCCTTCTTTATGACATGAGTTATCTGGTAATTATTGTATGTTTAATATTGAAATAATATTAGTATAATATTACATTCTTTGCCCAGTTAACTTGTTTACAGCTTTTAATAAGACTGCTTGAATGGGCCAGTTCAATTCTGGTCAAACAGTTTAACATGTTAACAATATACTAGGGTTTAAATGACATCTTGAAGTATTTAATATCAAAGTTCTATGTTAAAACCTTAATAGTTTTATTCTTGAAATTCATTTCAGTTTAACAATGTTTCTAAATTTTGTTTAAGTTCTCGTGGTTATTTTCCATAAGTATTACCTTATTACCGTATTGACGTCCCTGACGAGATCCTTGTATGAGGAAGCGGACGTTAAACCTTTATTATTAGTATTACAGTATTTTCCAGTTTTTAATCTATGGGACGAGAAGTCTCAATCCAACCTCCCTCTCTCGCCCTGGATGAGATATTAAAGACATGAACTAATCGTTATCTCATGCGTGCCACTCGTTTCACGCTTCATTTGCTGAAGAGCCGCCCTGCTAAAATCTCTACCTGAACTAACGGTATTGATTTACTTGTGATATTCGGCAGAGCTAATGGATTACGCATAGCAGGTGCTTCTGGTCATGTAAGAACGGACTTGCCGACGATTTTACGGGTTTCAAAGAGTGGGCTAATTGAGTCATTGAAGATATAGCAGCTGTTTCACCTATTTTGTCTTTATTTTAAGAATGTTTTTTTGTAATAGGTTTGTTATATGCTGTTTCCTTGCTATTATTTATTACGCGTATATTTTAAAGGCGTTCGACTGTATTTTAATAGAAATGTTTTTATGAGCTATTTTATAAGCGTCAATTCTATAGGTTGCATATTTATGAGAGAATAGAAGGGATTGTCTTGAACCAACAATTAATCAGCTGTATTTGTGTATCAAAATTCTTACACTTTCAAAAAACTAAGACACACAAGTTAAAATTGTTAATTCACAGAGTATTTTATTTCTTTAAGGATTCTTAACATAACTTAGCAAACTATTTTATTTTGCGACTAAACTTTTAATTGTATGATGGGATCATTACCAAATAAAATCTACATATTAGCAAATATTATGTGAAAGTTGAAGCTACTATAGAAGTTTTATTTATTTTATAATGCATTACATTGTTAGCTTGCAGTTTCAATTAGCAAGCACGAATGCAAACTTTAATCAACTATAACAGGCAAATATGTGCAATAAACTAATTTTTGTTTAAAACAGTGATCAGCAAATGCCATAAAATAACCATTCAGTAAAACTAAGCGGGAGCAGGAAAATATGCCGATATAGATTTCACGCATCTCTAGACACTTTTCAATCTAGGCCAGTACTTTTGAATTTAGTTTACTGCAATTCCACTTTGCTCCAGTGTCCACCTTGTTTAAGAATAACAACCGATCAAGGACACTTTCATCTAGGCTAACTTTCAAATTGTACAAATAAAACAGGCGTGAATATAATTAAACAGCGGATAATTTAAAACATGGTGCAGATAAATTTAGCATAATTGTAAAACGTTTAGTCATTCTAGCGGTGTTGTTATTTATACGTTTTAATATAAGAGAATGTAAACTTGTGACATCTGGTGAATATTTGTTAATCGTGATAATTATTTACTGGCAGAGTTCATCGTCAGGGTGATGCTTGGCAGGAGAGTGATAGACATCCTCCTCTGATTTCTTGTCATCACAGCTGTCCTCTGACGATGAGTTTGTTTCAGGCTCCTCTTTAACCTTCTCAACCTCTTCCGCCATCAGAACAACGGACTTATAAAGAAGAAAAAACAATAGAAATTAAATATGAAATTACAGTACACCATACATAATTTGTTAACTAATTATCCAATAATGGATCAATGGCGCAATAAAATACTATCAATATTTATTTTAAATTAGATTTGTTAACTACTTTGTGCATTATTGATCTCTACCGGTCGCATAAGCACAGGACTCTTCTTCGAAACGATTCGACACACTCTAGCTACCGTTAAAATTCTATTAGCAATAAATTATCAAGTTAAAGCCTTAATGTTTAAAGTTATGGAAGGTTAACATTAAACATATACCATGGACCTGTCAGTAGGCAGTGCCCTAAAGAGAGAGAAGAAAAAGAACACTAAACAATTGTAATTTTTCATTTTACTTCTGTCCAATTAAACAGCAATCTAACCTTTAATACGATAGGCTATAATATTTGTTTAAGAGACTTATCAGGATTTTTAAAAAGTTATTAAGGATTAAAGTTAATTTGACTTTTGTGTAATAAACCAGCAGCTTGAGAGAAAGTAAAAGTATCTAACCTTAAAGCTAATGTATTTTAGAGGTTTCCTGAGGATATTTTTCAGACAGCTTGGTAACGCTGCATCAGCGACGGTCAGAGCTCGGTTCACGTTCTCTTCAACAAGCGTCAAGCCAGCCTCAGTCTTCGTCTTCAAGTACCTCAACGCTGATATCAGTCCAGTCTCGTACTTCTGTAACAGATATTATACAACTTAATAGCTGGCTAGTATTGGAAGTTAACTTTTGTGCATTCTATCTGTGCTCTATGCATTTGTGTGCATTCTATATGTTGTCGATGTATTTGTGTCCATTTTTTCTATTTGTGCACATCTATTCTATTTCTCTGCGTCTATACTACTTACGCGCATTCTATCTATTTCAACTATTTGTGTGTTAACAGTTAATGTTATTAATTATTGATTCTTTCAGCAGATATTTAATTAACACGCAATGCCATTAATGCTATTATTTCTGAATTCTTTCAAGCTCGAATGAAGTGAAACAGACTCGTCTTCAACTTCTAAACAAGAGTGCAAGAGCTAATTTAACGTTCACTTCGTCTACTAATGAACGCATAAAGGACGTCGCTAGACAAGTTTTGTACTGTTAGGTTTCTAGTTCTCGAAAATGCTCAACTTTGATGACTTAGTAACAGCTAAGTCGCCTCAGGGTTGGTTAGGACTATACAGATATATGTAGTACAGTATATGTGAATGGAATAAATTCCTGACAGACTGATTGGATTTATGATTAATTAATTAATTGATCGATTAATATTTATAGCTCATTGATGAATATGAGAAATGATTAAGCGATTAATTTATTGTATACTTATTTGTTGATTCGTCTTGTCATTTCGATGGTTTATCGGATGGTTTTCTAATTTTCTGTATGAATTAGGTTAAATACTGATTGATTTATTAAATGGACCGAACGTTTTATTGATTGCTTGGATTGATCTGATGGCTGATTAGTTGTCTTAATCAATAATTGTCATGATTTATTGATTCATTTCTGAATAATTTATTAATTGATTGATTATATTATTTCATTGACTCACCGATATTTCCGCTTCATTTTCGCTAGCGACGTAGTTAGGATTGTTTACGGCGTTCCACACGTTTACGATTCGGTCTTTCTTTTCATTGTAAAAGTTGTATGCAGTATTCTTCTGAAAAATTAATAATATAGCTGTTGTTTATCAACACATAGTGGATAAAACAACAATAGAGTGTAAAAGGAAATAAATAAATATAGTAAGCATGCAATTAAACTACGAAAACTTAGTAAGTCACTAAAAGAAATTACTATAATAAAAATTTTAGCAAAATTCAATAAGTCCCATAGCCCCATATTTCCTAATTGAACAAATATTTAATAAATTCACTGTGCTATAGTAAGTGCTTGAGGAATCCAGAATCATTATCAGTTAGAACCAATTCAAAGTAAATTATGTAGTCAGAATTTTGATAAAGTTCATTGATTTTTGTTAGTTTAAAATATATATAAGAATTGTGCTGAATATTGTAAATAAATGTTTTGACATCAATGACATGTCGATGCTTGATATTGTTAACGTCGCTGACTTCATCCTTGGATGAGGAAACGGACGCTAAACTTTTATTATTACAATTGTTATTGTTAGCATAAGGTAAGTTTGACTACAGTTAAATACTAAATATTTAATTACAATTGTTCTAGAGATCTCAAATATATAATAAAATAATAAAATAAAGTTTAAAGTTTGATTATAGACTCACATAGGAAGTCCAGTCCAAGAGACTAGCTGGACTGATCCTGGACAATGCTTTTGAGGACTCACTGCGGACACACTGAAGCTTCTTTGTTGACTGCGTGTACAGCACACAACGAAACACATCAACCACTCTGAACAGTCTGTTGATCGCAGCCGTGCTAGAGATGTCACCATCATTACTCTCTTTTGAGGACTCAGTTACTTGCAGGTCTTCTTCTGTGAAAAATAAATAATTAGAAATAATTTAACATTTAAATAGAAATACCAGAGTAAATATTTAATTGTGAGACAAAGCAGTGAATTCTAAATTAAGAGATAATTAATTTATATTTCTCAGAATTATTTAAATTAAATTAAGTTAAAGTTAAGTCGTGACGATCACAGGGTTGCAGCCTATGGGCATCTCGATTAAGTTAATTCCAAAATTATTTATCAGAGAGATTTATCTAAAACTAGCTGAAGACTTTCTTTCAAAACTAATAAATCATCACTATTCAGATGAGGTGTTTGAAGAAAGTTTTAAATTGTACGACCTGTATGAGTAGTAAAATAGTTAATGAATAATTAACTTCTTTTATTTGTTCATTAGATGAATAAATTTAAAAAATCTCATCTTTAAAGAATAAAGATACATGAATATAAAAGATTGAATAACAATAATTTAATTATAAAGAAAACATATAAATTGTGAATAATATATAAATTATATAATTATCATCATCATCATCATCAAAGTCATTATCATCATCCCTTGAATCCCAGTTCACCCAAGGTCGGTTTAGAAAATTTTGCAGCAATTTCTGCAGTCTATAAGTTCACCAGCCAAATGCTTCTCTCTGACGATGGTTTGAATCTTAGTGCCATGTCGCATTTTACGACAAATTCAGTCCACGGTTGGTTATTCTTCAGCAACTCGGACACAACACATGTCTATATCTTCAATGCACTGCCAAGTGGCAAGTTCAAGGTACATATTCATACTCAAAGTCTGCACTACAACACAGGTAATAATATATAAATGCGATGATTTATTTTTATATATCTATTTATCTATTTACATACTATTAGCAAGCTCAGCAGATTCTATGAGCTTTTCCAGTTGACTGAGGATCAGTAACCCCACTTTGTTGTCGACGAGTGGCGACACTTGTCTTGTAGCGACGCCAGTCAGGTTCGACACTGTGTCTCGTGCGTAGGACTTGACGACGTTAACCTTGCTCAACCCGTATTCTGATAACGCACCGACTTTATCCGCGGCATACCCCTTCGTGGAAGTTATCTGAAACATTAAAATATTAATTTTTTCTCTGAACTTAGCGAAGAAAGGGGTATTTTTAAGAGTATAATATCAAGAATATGCTATTTTTCTGGGCTGAGCCGGTGGCTTGATGGTAATTTTCTCGACAGCTGATCAGTAGGTTCAGATTTCCAATCCAGAACTCTTTCAGTTACTGACATGCTACTGGACTGAAAACGGGCGTTAAACTTGACTTCAGTTTCGGAATTCGTTATTCTGTAAAAGTTTATTCTGATATTCATTATCTTATGGCCTTCATATTATTAAATTGCCTCTTAATGTTTACATTAGTGGCTAAATTTTCATTAAATTACATTCAACAAAAAAAGAACAAACCTATAAATAGACGCAACGTGAAATGTATTACAACTTATAAACATAATAAAAAAGCAATTGCTTTTTTAAATATCTGCCATCTTAAATATTTAATCTACCATAAAATTAGTATAAAATTGATTGATTCTAAAATTTAAATTTAGTAGAATAAACAACAAACCGTGTCCAATCCGTACGTAGTAATAGAGTTAACTCTATCGGTTACTGGCTTCAAACGGTCTGCTAAAGGCTGCACCACAGCTTTCGTTTGCTTTATCATCTGCAAATACGTAGCAAAATAATTAACAATGAGAAAATTTACAATATAACTATAGCTTTGCTAATCAACGTGATTAAATAAATAACGAAAACAGTAAGATATTTAACACATAAATATATATTTATAAAGATCAATTTAACTTTTTAATTAACATCAGTAAACTTAATTATAAACAATAGCACCCAAGCTGACTGGCACATGACATATAATTCTAACATACATATAGAGTTAACAGTAAAATAAATTTGAAATGATATTTTTAGTAACATTTAATAAAATAAATTATATAATGCTATATAATAGCATTATATAACCCGACCCTGGTTAAACTAGGATCTAAGGGAAGAGAATGATGATGATGATATATTGCTATATTACTATGAAAGTAGAAAATAAAATCTCAAATGAAAGAATACAACTTGGTTCAACCAGTTGTGATATTATAGGACTGCTAGAGGTGAAAGGTAGAATAAAGCATTCGTATAATTATATGCAAAAAATCAAGGAGTCCATTTAGTAACTCCTTAACCGATGTAATATATACACTTTATACAGGATTCCTTGAAATAATTCGAAATCTGTCACACAAAGCTAACCTCTTCTGTTGGCTGAGCTATTATGGGATAATTCTTCTCCATCTTTTCAAGTTCCTTGCAGGCCAGGTCGTTTATACTTCCAACTAAAAACATAACAATTTCCTTGTATTATTATTATTATTATTATTATTATTATTATTATTATTAGTAGTAGTAGTAGTAGTAGTAGTAGTAGTAGTAGTATTGTTAATATTAATATTTTTTTGTATTTTTTTGTTATTATTATTATTATTATTATTATTATTATTATTATTTATGAGAATTAACTTAGCTAAGTATAAAGACATTTAATGTATGAAGCCTAAGTAATTCGATGTTTCCGAGTACTATAGGTGTGCAATATAATTATTGTTCTAAGCACATATTCCTGATCACCGCCTTCCAGCAACCTAAGAAATGAACATAAGAGAGATAACATCACTATATATAAGCCTAAACAAAACCTTAATGTAGCATTTAGTTTAATTTATTAATAATATAGTTCGCTAAATATATCTTCATAATTTGCCTATGTTTTCCTCAGTTATTAGTCACCTCTTAAAATATAATATAATAATAATAAAGGTTTAACGTCCGTTCCCTCATACAAGGTTAATGTCAGGGACGTACAAATAGCACATGGCATACTATTGGTCCATCTTACTAACATCAGAAGACAACACAAGCATTAATCCCTCAATAAATGATATAAATATAAAAATATAAAAAATATAATATCTTACTAGGTTTCTCTAAGACGTTCAGAAGGGGTTTAGTTGTACTAGCGAGCATTCCTACACCGGATTCAGCTGTCTCCAGTGTACGACGCAGCAGAGAGTTGTACTGCTTCGTTCCAGAGTACAGGGCTCCTACCTTATCAACCGAGTCTTTGACAAACGGCAGGTCCTGCAGTCTCTGTAGAAAACTGTCGCTAGAAGTTGAAGAGTGAGCCATTTTGCTGCATGCACGAGATATTATCCAATTGTCAATTTAACTCTAGTAATACATAGTGATTAAATTAATAAATAACTAAATAAAAAAATAAATAAATAAATAAAAATATTAATATATAAATAAATTAATTAATTAATAATAAATATAGAAATCAATTGGTTTTAATTTTACGATTAGCGTCAGTTTCCTCATCGACTGATGATACCAGGACGCAATTTCTGGAAACACTAGCTCGCAATATCATCTACAAATTTTATTTAATTCATTTTCAATTAGTTTCAATATGATATCGATAGTCAAATACTAAGATGCAAGACTTATTTTGATGAATTGAAATTCTAATAGGTTCTAAAATTCTGCGTAAGGCTTATAGGAAACTTACTAAGAAATTGAAAAATTAATAAAATTTATAACCAAGGAGATTTTACTTACTTGATTTCAGGTGGACAACTTTCAGAGTTGTGAAATTATTGTAGAGTTAAACTTAGTTTATTTGTTAAAGCAGTAAAGATTAAACAGTGAAAGGCAGGTGGCTGAAGAGACTTTTATAGTCACCAACGTAGCAACAAAAGGGTGTTTCACATTGATCCTTGGTCGCACTGTTTAATAAGTTTAGAGAGGGAGACGTAATCCCTGATTTTAATAGCGCTAAGTTTAACGATTTTAGATCAGGGTAGGCTGTAGTGTGTGTAACGTCAAGGACGAGTATGTAACTAACCATGCAGTAACTAGAACTGCTATTTTAATGAAATTAAATCAAATTTCAATGTTGTCTACTGTTATCAAATTTATAAACACAAATATATTTTATATATCTCTTTCTTAGTGCACTTCCTACCGCAGGATCATGGTATATAACGCCTCCAATTTTCTCTGTCTTCAGCTTTCTTCTTCATTATACATATGAGTGGATCTTATAAATCCTCTAACATACCTAATAGCGGCCTGCCTCTGCCTCTATTTCCTTTAAAATCTGCCTTTTATGACCTCTTTTAGACTCCCCCCCTCCTTCTTTCTATTTCTTAATTCATTTATCATGCTTGTACGATAAATATATATATATATATATATATATATATATGTATATCATATATATTACTTATATTACATATATGCAAATCTTTATTTATATACATTTATGTGTATCTATCATATATTTACTTATATACTTTCGAGTGAAGAAGTCAGAGTTGAACCTTCACAAACGCACTGGCTTTTCTAAATTGGAATATATTATCCCAATAAATAAAAATTTATATATGCCCGGCTTGCACGTGCCATGGAACAATAATTAAGCGTGTGTAATTATTAAAACTGAAGGGTATAGAACAGTTTCAAATCTTGTTGTTGCTAATTCTAGCTTTTCCATAACTAATCGTTACATGCAAAATTTATACTTTGCGATTTTCGTGATTACCTTTTAATATTTGAAATAAAATAGAAATGATTTTTCTATATGAAGCCTAAATGGAAGGACACATTGAAATCATGTATACTTTAGTATTCGACCAGCAGGTCCAAGTTCATAGAATTCTATGATCACAAACTACTGACTTGTTATAAAATTGTAGGGTTAGCATTTTCCTATTAAGCAACTTGAAAGCGGTAAAATGTAAATACATCACCACTTTCATTGAATATGTATGCATAGAGTGCTTACAGTGCATGACGGATCCAATAATTTTTTAAAAGGGGCGAAATTCTTTTGGACAGTGTCCACATTTGTATACTTAGGCCCACGCCTATGATACAGTGTTCATTTTTTACTTACACACATTTTTACTCTTGTATTCATATTTACACATACACATATCCAATGGATACAATGAAAATAAAGATTTTAAAAAAATTTGATGGGCCTAAGAGGGGATGCCTTGCCCCTCCCCTCTGGATCTGGGCGCGCCTGTTCATCGTGATGCTAGAGAATGAAATACATGACGAAACTAATTAAAAAATATTAAGCTGGTGAACACATGATTCCTGCTTTTTGTGGTAAAGATGGTAATTTACAAACATGAGATGAAATACAAGGGATAGATATTTAAAGATAAGTAAATATAACTCCTGAATCTTGTCTCTCTAATGTTCCGCCAAGCGGCTGGTCCAATGTAGGTATTTTGACGAAAATCGGGTTAAGCTTTATTCAATGATTTATTAGCAGCCTCTCTCTCTCTCTCTCTCTCTCTCTCTCTCTCTCTCTCTCTC